>VXAY01005475.1:1028088-1050300 GCA_013399855.1 Oxyruncus cristatus
CACAGAAAAAAAAAAAAAAGAAAAAAAAAAGGAAAAAGTTGACTGTCACCTCTTAGGTCTAACAGGAAGCTGCAGGACACCTGTCTTGGGAGGCGATCACTTCCTCTTAAATTTATCTAAACATAAGCATCACAGATACTCGCATCTTCCTACAGCACTTCCAGCAAGGAATTGTGTGGTTCCACCGGAGAGAGAAAAGCGGACAGACGTGTAAGCAACTGCTGTATTTCTAACACCTGGCTGTTGCAAAGTCGTAAGCTGGGCTGGCGTGATCCGATGCTTTCACTGCCCACTAGCAACCCGTGGCTGGCTACACCTGCCGTGTCTTGGAAAAGGGAATCAATACCGTATCTGGACTGTGTTGACTGTTGGCATCTCTCACTGTTTGAAGAACAAAAAGTCGAAGTTGCAATCTGTGTTCTTCAGTGGGGGACTCGGCAAGGCCACGTCACATGGGGGACGAGCAAACAAGCAATCGGCACCACGGTTAAACCAATGAACCCTAAAGAGGAGTGACGGCGACAGAGTGGAGACGTTCTGAGAAATGCAGTGCATTTAATAACAGGCAAGAAACATTTTTACAAGTCTTAGAAAGGAGGAGAGAGGAGAGTGCTTTCAATTTCCTTACCAGGAGGTGTCAAGGATGGCCATAAAGATCAGAAAATAATGATACAGCATAGCACTTGCAAACTGCTTGAATGCACGTATAATAGCACTTGCAAATTTCAATGCCTTGAAAAGTGGTACTTGATAGTGCACTTATCTTTGCTCACTATCTAGGTAAACAGGTGCCGCATGAGCTATGCAATTTAAAGTGTTGACCCATACTAGACAAAACTGGACTTATGATATGACTTTTTTATATTTTTTTATACTTGAAATTAAATCTTTTGCTTCTTTTTTAAAGCGAATGATTGCTTTTAATGTTTGCACTGATTTAGTTGCATGATTAGTCAAAAAACTGCCATTTGAAAAAAAATGTTATTTTTATAGCAGCAAAAAATGAATACAGTTAAATGTATTATACATAAATTTTGGAACCAAAGAGGCCAACATATTAGTTATAATTTTTATGAGATGGCAAAGCCATCATATATCATGTAGTCATACTGAGCAATCCCTCACGAGGCCTACCAATTGTTTCAGGGTACAAAATGGATTCTGTTTGTTCTATTCAGTGTCTTTTCTATACCATACGCACATGGAATGTAGAGTGAAAAAAAAAAGTGACTATTGTAGAATACATTACAATATGTGCATCCTTTAAATCCAATTTTTATGTTTATTTAATAAAGTTCCTTTTAGGTTCTGTTCCATAATAATTTAAACCAAACAATTTTCACTTAGATTTGCTGTTGAAGTATTTTACATTTGTGTACAGTTTAAATAAATAAAAAAGGTTGAAAACTGGATGTGCTTTTTATTTTTTTTTTTTCCCCCCAGTGTGTAACATCTGGAGGAACTTGCTTCCTTTCGGGACTGAATAGGCTGCAGACGGTGAACTGTCGCATTAGACCGTAGTCGTATTAGTCATTGCAGAAAGCCTTGTCTGAGAGCTCAGCTGCGATCCTAAAAATGTTATACTCCGGTTTTATTGCTGTCTATACATGTAAGCGTCTGCTTCTTTCTATCTGCAGCAGCGCAGGGGCTCCGGGCACAGGAACGGCGCTGTTCCGCATACCTGCAGGTCATTTACAGCAAGTTCCTGGTTCACCTGCTGTGTAAGAATGTAACTTCTTCTCTAGGTCACTCCCTGACTGCTTAGAAGAAGTAAAAAAAATAGTGTGGAAAGCACTTCCAGGAATAAAAACTTCGTGCTAAGTTTGATTAACTTCTTTTTTAAAATGAGATGGCCTCAAGGAGAGGTTGGTTTGTTGTTTTTTGGGTTTGTTTTTTTTTAAAAAATATAATATACCCCTTTTACTAACAAACCCCCAAAACATTGACAAATGCTCATAGAAATTCTTGTCAGCTGCACATATATCCAGATATTGATTTAATTGATTTTCACAGATAAATTCTTCCTCCTAGAGACCTGAGCAAATGCCAGCTGAAGCTGACAGAAGGACTTCTGTTGACTTAGCAAATCTTAAATCTGACCCTGAGACCCGAAAAGTGTTGAAGAAGCAAGATCATGCAACTAATGATGGGTTCTAGTTAAAATTCACATTCAGGTGTAGCTCTGCCCAGCTCTCCCCAAAGCCAGGCCCTGGGGTTGAACGGGAGACCTGGAAGAGCAATTTGCTGTGACTGTGTCAACAATCTGCTTCTCAGAACTTTGTCCTACAGATCAAATTTTTTGAATATTTCGTAGCTTTCTCACCACCCTGAGCTGCACATTGTCAAAGCCACGACTCACTGTTCCTGCTTTGTCTCTTAGCAGCCTTCTCCCTGGTCTTTGTTTCTTGAGTCAACCGTGCTACTGATGAGTACAATAAATTCCCCTTGAAATCAGTGGCAAATACCCATCTTTTCAGTCTGAAGGCATGTTTGACCTAATATGACACCATCATTATGAATAAGACTGGGCTGCACTTTAAAAAATGGCATATATTAAGAAATCTTGCCCATTGAAATGCAAGGCCCTGGAGGCTGTGTCTGGTTAGGTTTCGTTCTTAATTGAAAGTGTTTGGTTTCTGGGGTCAAAGCCAAGCCCTTCTTTGGACACTGGGACTCCTGTGCTCTTCCAGGAGGAGAGGAGGGTGTCTCGGCATGGGATTTGGACCTGCAGGGAACAGGAACTGCTGGCAGCCAGGATGCTTTGAGCTTGGGCTGGCCAGGAATGAGGGGCAGGAATGGGCTGTGCTCTGCATCCCACTGCAAACCCACAAGCAAGCTCAGAAACCTAAACTCTTTCACAGAGGCTGTCAGAAATCACTCCTTTTCCTGGTAAAAGTCTTTCACAGCTTTTTTCCCCTGCCCTTGCCTTCTCTGCTCCCACATTTGTAGCTACAGTCATGACGTTTATGGTGCAGAAACAGAAACACAAGAGTATGGGTATCAGTATGGTGTGAGGGGCATCATCTGGGAGTGGGAACAGCTGGACCATAGTCCAGGTTGCCAGGTCCTTCTATTTGGTGTGAAAGAGTCTCTAGAAATCAATCTGAAGATGTGTAAACTTTTCTGCAGCGTGGAGTCACTCACTGCTCTGGGCATTCTGTAGACATTGAGGTGTTCTCGAGTCCTGGTGCTGACGGCAACCTGTCACACAGATTTCTAAGGCTAAAATGAAATAAAATCAAAACACCTTTTATTTTGTGGGACCAATCTAAGGCAGTTTGGGCTTGATTTTTCAGAGATCTGACAAAGCTACTGCTCTTGCCAGCTTTTTACAGGGGGGGTGCAGGAATTCCGCTTTTTGCAGCTTCACCTCCTGCCTTTTTGAAATCAGGCAAAATGAAAAATGAGATGCCCAAGCTTGATGGCTGCTTTTCAAATATTTTGGGTTTTATTTTCCCATCTGTCATTCCCATCCTTATAAAACTCAGCATCCAGTTTCCCTGCCTTACGCCAGGTTAGGTACTGTACCTCAAAAACCAGCTGGCTCAGGCCCATACCCCCACCCCTGCCAAAGGTGACTAGATGACTCTCTCTCGTCTCTGATAGGCTTTGAACTTGGTTCTGTAAATGCTAAATCAGTGCCTTCTATCATGTGACAGAATCAATCTCTAGAGCTGGAAATTCTTCATCCTTTGAAATATTCTAACATAGGCAAACCCCCAGTGCCGGTGCCTGGACCTCCCACTGTTGTTAATGGGGATGGTGTGACCGGGGTGACTGTCACGATGTGGTGTGACAGAGCACTTGTTGGATTAACTCTGCATACATAACGTATTCCCACACATAATAGACACCTGCTCCAAAATTGCCATCTCTCACCTTCTTTGCTTTTATACTTGTGAGAGATGAAGTCAGCAGCTGAAATTAATTGCTGCACTCACCCTGCCATGGGAGAAGAGGGAACCCCCGCCCCCGAATGAATTGTTCATAAGGATAATTTTTGTATGAAGTGGTTTCTCCTGTGAAGGGTAGAAGAACACTGTGTAAAATGGATCAGAAATACAAATTTCTGCCTAAGAGGAGAGCCTGCTTCAGTTAATGCTGATGTCAGTCTTCAGTAGCTCCCCTAAAGTCTGCAGGTGTTATTCAGGGTAGCAACAATGTAATTAAAGACACACCTGAGTCTGGTTTTCTGTAATTCCTGACTGGGCCCATCTCACTCTCAATTCTCAGTATTTCTATTTTTTTTTTTCTTTTAGAATCAGCAGCTAAAAGATCTAGCAAAACCCACATTTGCCAGATGACAGATCAGAACAAGAGTAAAAAATACCTTTTATAAAGGTATACACTGGATACATTGGAATTTGGCCAGGAACTAGCAATCTCCATCAATACAAAATAACCCAGTAGCTTTCATTTTCTTACCCAGTCAGTACCCTTGAACCAAAAGCTAGATTTCCATGCCTGCTTGTAATGGTAGGGGCCAATTTTGTTTGGGTAACTTCATTGATTTCAGGGGAATTATTTCTGATTTGTACTAGAATAAGTGGGAGCAGATTTAGGTTCTTTAATGTTCTTCCAGTTTAGCTCTTGGAATAACTTATATTTCATTATTATGTGTTTATGTAATTAGTGCAATTATATCAAATTATATAATTGGTACAATTACTTGGACTCATGTAACCACTGCATATAGCATTCCATGCTGTAAAATCTTTTACTATAAAAAAAAAAAAAAAAGGCAGTCAATATTACATGTGAATCTTAATTTGTTTTTAAATTCCAGTATCAAATTTAGGGCCTGACCACATGCAAGGAACTTCTGGTTCACATCAGTGGAACCTCTCTAAACAGGCAGCTTGCAGCCTTCATCATAGATATTGGGTTTTTAATCTGATTTGGCCAATTCTATTCAACAGAGGCCCTCCTGGAATGTGTGCAGCTCTAACCAGTGTTCCTTGTACAGAGCAAAGATGTCAAGTTTTTATACACACACCTGAGAGATCTCTGAAGCCATCAGAGACCTGAGATATGTGTTGTTGTGAAAGCACGGAAATAGAGGGGTTCTGCTGAATCTGTTTTGGGCAAAGTGAGGGAGGTGATTCTGCTCCCATACTCCGCCCTTGTGAGACACCACCTGGAGTTCTGTGTCCAGCTCTAGGGCTCCCAGCTTAAGAAGGATGTGGACTTGTTGGAGAGAGTCCAGAGAAGGACCATGAAAATGATCAGAGGGCTGGAGCATCTCTTCTATGAAGGCAGGCTGAGAGAGTTGGGGCTGTTCAGGCTGGAGAAGAGAAGGCTTACAGTACTTAAAAGGGCCTACAAGAGAGCTGGAGAGGGTCTTTTTACAAGGGCATGTAGTGATAGCCAAGGGGTGATGGCTTTAAACTGAAGGAGCGGAGGTTTAGACTAGCTATATATAAGGCAGAAATTCTTCACTGAGAGTGAGAGTGGTGAGGTGCTGAAACAGGTTGTCCAGAGAAGTTGTGGATGCCCCAGCCCTGGAAGTGTTCAAGGCCAGGTTGCATGGGGCTTTGAGCAGCCTGGTCTAGAGGAAGATGTCCCTACCCATGTCAGGGGGGTTGGAACTAAATGATCTTTAAGGTTCCTTCCAACCCAAACCATTCTTTGAGTGTATGAAAATCAAAGTAAGCATATCCAGCCAAACAGAAAGAAAAGGCAAGAAGGAAACCCAAGAGATGTATTGATTTCCCATCAAGAAATCAAACGACCCAGAATGAGAGCTGTGGTTGCTAACCACCTGATGGAACTTTCCTCATGGAAGGATCAGCCCTCCCAGGTGCAGAGTGTTTGGAGTTCTGCCCTGGCCCAAATGCAGTCCTTGAACCCAGCTGCACAGTGCACAGACCCCAGGTGATGCCCTGCTCTGCTTAACTGCTGTTCCACAGAGCCTGGCTGCTGCTGCTCCTTCTCCTTTTGTACCTGATTTTGGAGAAGGTTCACCTCTCGGTGTGCTCTCCTGCAGTCTGGCCTTTGAAATCAGGCTAGGAGAGGCAGCTGCAGCCTACTACAGCACAGCCATTTTAGGGCTGCAGCTCGTGCTGCCTCACTGCCTTCCTCCAGCTGGTAAGTGTGCTCAGTGCCTGTTATTTTTATCTTGAGCTTTTGCTTTGTTTTTGAGGATAATTACACATTATTGCTGCAATATGTTATAATAAGTGCTATGAAGATGACTATTGTATCCAAGGGGAAAGAAGATGTGGCTGGGAAGCAAACTTAAACCTATGTGTCAGCAAAACAAACACGCTGTGTTTGGGCTGTGTCAGTCAAGCGGTACCAAAGTGGCATTTAGGCTTTGCCCAAGCGGAGGCTGCTGGACTGATATTGCCCCTCTTCACTTTGTTGGATGGAGCAGCTTGTGCCCATTCCCACAGAAGAGCATGTGAGAAGCTGTGGAACAGCTGTAGCACCCGCACTTTCCTGTTACTGGAGCTCAGCTCCTCACTTGGGGATGGGGCAGCCGGTCCTGGGCAGTGCAGCAGGAGCGAGGTAGGAGGGTTGGGTGCTGAAAGTGGTATCTGTTTGAGGATAAAAGGTTATAAATACCTCTGGATCTGGCTCCTGTGAGCTGGAGTAGACTCAGCTCTTGGACTTCTGGACCCCTCTGTCCTACCTCCTATTCACTAAATTCACTGTGATCACATTTGGTCTCTTATGGCCTGTTTTTGGGGTCAGGTTTTGGAACTGATCCACATCTGTGGGACTCCAAGGTAAAAAAAAAAATAATTCAGGACCTTGTAAATAAGGGCCTTGGGCTCTTGTGAAAGGAAACAAACAATGCTTATCTGTCTGAATGAGAGTCATGTATGTGTATTTTGTATCCAATTGTATGAATTATCTTTAGCAGTGATACTTCATAAGACCATGTAATTTATGAGGTGGTTATCGGTGACTCATAAGTGTTTATTTATGTCTTACATGCATTGTGTATGTTTGACTTGATCAGGATGGCATGTTTGCATGGGTGAGCACCATTTCACATGTAAACACACAGACAAGAAACACGAGGCTTTACCTAAGCAAATTGACTTCTGCTGTTTGTTAATGCCTCTGTAATAAAACTTACTTTAGGGGATCCTGGTGATAGACTGGAGGCAATGCAGTGTAGCTACATGGTGTTTTGAGTAGATTTCTTGTCTCTTGTGTACCTCATCCTTGGTAAGTAAGCTGTCTTGTGTGTGGTACATAGGTGCCCTGTGATGGCTGAAGAGAGGCAGCCTGTTCTTAGATGTGGCTGTGCTCCAGCCGGCTCCACATCCAAGAGTGCAGCAAACCGCTTTTGCTCAACTCATGTTTTGAAATTGTTCAGAAGCTGGTTTGGTCTTTAGCACAGTTTCAAGCAACCAGGAGGCTCCCTTTAAGGTAGCTGCCAGGGGTCCCCAGTGCTGCTATAAAAGCTGAGAGAGGGCCAAAATACCATAGTGCCCTGATCATATGTCTTGTATTTGGCCACACTTGCTATGTTGGAGCTTTTGACTGGCACTTGGGCAGAGTGGAACCCATCTAACTCTCTGTGCTGAGTGTTTCTTATTAAGTAGATGATAGGCACAAAAATGTAGGATTTAAGCCGGCTCTGTTCCTATTAGCTGTGCACCACAGTGGTTGAATCGTTACATTAACAGTGCGTGACCCTATATTTCATTTTATGGGTGGGTTCCACTTACTTTGTTCTCATTTTCTCCTGCCCTCCCTTTGACAATTATAGACATGTGCATCTTGGAGAACATTGCTTCCAGACCATATCCCCTTGAATGGGGTTACTGCATCAAGCAGGGAAAGTAATGATATGTTTAAGTTTTACCCTAAATGAAAGCTTTTTCTACTTTGCATGCCACAAATAGACTTTTAATTATGGGGAGCACATGCTGTAAGTGCACTGCAGAACTTGATTCCATCTTTTGTCAAGCCCGTGAACGTGCCAGCTCTTATGGTAATCTTTTTCTTCAGCATCACCAGTTACTATCCATAGTTACCAGATTTAAAACCAAAAGGAATGCCAACCCCGTCAGTGTTCTGACGGCCACCAGTCTGCTGCCTCTGGCAAAGACTTTCCTATGGTGATGTTCAGTGTTAAAACAATTCAGGTGTGCTCTGTGATTTGCTGGGTTTAAAAATCTGTTGGTGTTAATACAGGGCCAGATTCAGTTATTCACACCTGTGAAAAGCAGGTTCAAAATCCTACCAAATCTGAATTCCCCAGTCAATTACAGTCATAAACAGGCTACAAGACTGTACAGCGCGAAGCCAGTAGTACTTTCAGTTCAGTATCAGATCCTTAGCTGAAGTTGCTGTGACTCCACGAGCTTCCATTCAGTTGCACTCATTTGCACCAGGTGTGAATTTATCCTGTTGCAGACAAACCCCTTACCTTAGATCAGTCAGCAGTTGTGCTCCTGCTATTGTGCTCTGTGTATCTTTGTAGCTGGTGATAGCAGCTATTGTTCTTTTATGCAATATATTCACGGCATCAGGCACTCTGACTCATGTCATAACACCATTGTGAGCCGTTTGTTTAATAATATAGCATCCGTATCATGTCATTCTAGCAATGTTCTTAATTCTTTCTATTATTAACATCTGTTTTGAAGTGTTTGTACTTGTAATTTAGCTTTTCAAATTCTCACTAGATGTAAGCTGGTGCAAGAGGAAAAGGTTTGTAAACACATCTGAAAGAATCTGACACTTTACTGGCCATACCTGTCAGAAAAGCAAGAAGTGCATTTGTTTGACTTCTTTTTTCATTTGCAAAAAATGGTGATGAAGGTTTCATCAGCACCTAGAAAGGAAAATGCAGGTGCTAGTTTTTTTGTTTGTTTGTTTTTTTAGTCCTGTAAGACTAGTTGGATTTAATTGTTAATGGTAACTTTCAGTTTCACAAAGCAGATGATAAAAAGCTAGCTTGCCTTTTTCCTGTCAACCAATTTAGTAATTTGTTAGGGTGGTGGTTCTTTTAGGCAGGGCTGTATCTATCTCCTATCTAAGATCTTTGAAGCCATTTGTGCATCCCTGGCACTGTGCAGAATGTGAAGAACCATCTTGGGTCCTTTCTTTCTGTCCACTGGCAAAAGAGGAGTAGGATCCAGCAAATATTTGGGCAGGAGATCTTCTGTTGAAGCTGTTGGAAGCTAACCCTAACCCTTAACCTATAAACAATTTGGGGTCAGGGAACATCTGAAAAGTTCTTTGTTGCTGTTGTTTTGTTGTTTGGGGTTTTTTTCCTTTCTGTCTGATTGGGTCAGCTTCTGGTGATGTTGTCATGCAATGACAACCCAGAGGTGTCTTTCTGGAAAACAGAAGATTTCTGGAACATAAATGTAGCTTTATTCTATTCTGCTGGGATGTCTGCAGTGACCCTTTATTGGGGCTCTGAGTAAATCTTGCCATAATTGATAGAAACAGCTTTAAAAGAAAAGCAAAACAGATCATGAAGAAAAGAAAGAGCTGATAAAGCTTCTAGCATCAAGAGTGTGCATGTTGAAACACTCTGTAATTATATATTTATCCAATCCAGTTAATACTACAGAGCTTGCAAAAAAAGCCCCATAATTAGGGGTTATGAAAATGTCTACATAGCAATAATATGGCACCTAAATATAGCATCTTTCCTCCTGAAGCACTTTACATCATTTGAGAACCATGGACTCAATTCACAGCTGGCATTCACAGGTGCAACCTTATTGATTTCAATGGAATAGCGCCATTTTTACCAGGGATGAATTTTGTCCTAAATGGAAGTTTTATCTTATGGGGTTGTAGGGCTGCCCATCACAATAGTATCTGCATATCTTTTACATCAATTTAGCTGGCAATAGCAAAACCCTGAGAAGACTTCACAGAGTCTGTGCCACATCTGCCTTCTTATCCTGCAGAAATCCTTTCTCAAGCTGAACTTATTTGTACTGTGTGTCTTGGGGATGGGGACAGAAGAACAGCTGATGGTAACGAAGATGTATGATGTTCTTTCATTGGGTAAAGATGGCTGTGACCGTGAGTTCTGTTTAACAGTCCTGCTGGAAGCTGATTTGAGAGTTGTAGTTTCTGCATTGAGAGTGTCAGGACTTTGCAACTTGAGTTGTTCAGAGCATACCTCTTTGCTCTCACACGTGGTCATGATTGTAGCAGGCCTTGAATTGTGTCTTGGTCACAGAATCCATCACTGATGAAGTGACTGCTATATACATTTAAATAAATTGTAAGTGAACTTTGTCCAATACCTGGTGAAGTCATCGGGGCTGAGGCTCAACGCTACCACTGAAATCCCCAGTGTCAGAATAGGCCCTGCAGATTTTTGGTCTACTTGTCTGCCACTTTGTAGATTACCTATAAAACTGAAGACACAGCCTATTTCATACTGCCTCTAATGTGGGAAAGATAGTGTTTCCACAGTATGAAGTGAAAGGGTGTACTGGGAACTCAGAAGGAAAGAAAAATAGTTGGCTTGTACTTCAGCTGTATTTGCTACTTACCTTCCACATGAGGAAAAATCAATTAGGCTGAAACCTCTCAGCCTGAAGAACATGAGATGATGATGGGGTAGGAGTGGATTCTGCAAATCAGAAGGTGGGCAGGCATTGTTTGTTCTGTGGCAGTATATCAATTAAAGTAATTAAATTAACTAGAAGAAGCCAGACTCAAAGCAAACAAAAAGAGATGTTCTCCATGCAACTGGTAGTGGATGCAAGGAATTCACTGCCAAAGGTGGCTGTGGAGGCTAAAAGCTTATTAGAGTTCAAAGGATGACTGGACAAGTTTGTGTAAAGAAATGGACGGAGGATTGCTAAGTAGCTAGAAACCACATCTGGCTTAGGAAATACCTTGATCTGAAAATAGCTGGAGGCTAGCAGAAATGTGAGGGAAATAGCATAAATGCTATTTGCTTCTGCTGTTTTCTGGTTGGCTGACTGCTGCAGGAGACTTGATGCTGGGCTAGCTGGACTGGTATGGCCATTCTTCTGTTTGTACTTGCTATGCCATGCAGGTTGTTGCAGGAGGCACACGTGGGTCATTGCTCTAGAGGTGTTATGTGCTCCAGTTCTCCTCCACTTGTGATTAGTGAACTTGGTCTCGTGTTGCCTGTGAAAGCTTGGGTTTGGATTCTCTGTGAAACACATCTGGATGATGTTTTGTGTTGCAATACCACCTTAGTATGAATGGGGAGGCAAGACTGTGGGGTACTGAAAATCAGCCCTGTTTCCTGTAATAACTGATTTTTCTTTGAGGCTTCTCCTCCAAAACTTTACAAGACAGACCCTGCATAGCTCTGAAAGGATCGAGGAGCTATACAGTCTTATTGTGAAAGAGAATAAATTATATTGAGCAACTCCTACACACACATACGGGAGAAAAAATTTCACCTCCTCCCATAATATCAGATTGTTGATATTCCCTGCATAGAACTGTAGGGAATAAACAAATGCATTCATTAACATTTACCCAGTAAGGTGAACTGAGGACAGAATATCAGTCCAGATATCCAGGCTTATCTCTGAATTTCCTGGATTTTATGGGTTTAAGTCTGACTCTGAACAGGTCTTAAGGGCATTTTCTTGGTGGATTAGAAGGATCTGTGTTTGGATGGTCCCATCTATAGTACCTATGGGATTGTACAAAGCCCTAGTTTTACTATTTGTATCTGTTTTAAAATCCTGCTATTCATTTGCCTGAGTCAAACAGCTTTCCAACTAGAATTAGAGTTGGGTACATAGCACGAGGAGAGTACACATCTGGAAAGAGCTTGAAAGACTCTACCAATGTTTCACAGACAATGTTGGAAAACAAACAAAAACCCCTCTGAAAATGTGGTCTGCAGATGGGTCTTTATATTTTCTTCCCCATTATTTTAACAGGGAATATCCATCTTTAACAGAAAGGCATTCAGCACAACAACAGCAGGAAAATGATTCAATGGGAATCATTTTCCAGGATATCTTTCTGTCTGGGTCAGAGAACAACTTCTTCTGTGCCAAGAGACTCAATTCCTGACGGGGCAGCTGCAGTGTTGGAAATGCCATCATCAGTGTCTTCTGCTGAAAGAGCACTGGATGAAGCTGTAAATTTGCTCTGGATATTTCTCCAGTAGCTGGTGTGGGGCTCTGCTGTGGGCTTGCCCAGTTTGCCACAGAAAGCGTCGCGTGGCTCGGGCGGCCAATCCCAGCTCCAAAGATGGTGTGCTTGTTGCAAGCTCGTGCCAAGCCATCTGTAAGATTTGTCAGATAAATGTGACTAGCGAAGTGGCACTCGTGAGCAGATGAAGGGAAATTCCCTAGGGGATTCTTTATTCGCTCGTCATTAGCAGGAGAGGCAGTGGGAAAATTCATTGTTTAGCTGCTCAAAACAGTGGTGAACATTTGATACTGAATAATCTTTAAGTGGCAGGGGATGTCAAACATGTCTTGAGCAGCCAGACTCTGTGCTGGAGGCGGAGTATCATGTTCTTCTTGTTGGGTTTACCTTCGTGAAGAAGGATAAGGATATCTGAGTTCCCCAGTTTTGTATTTCACCTCAAAACCACCTCCCCTCCCTGGGGTAGCCTTATTCAAAGTGAGCTGAGGCATGGAGCAGCCTGGAGGTGCCTTATTGCTGTTTGCCTCTGTGTATCCCTGATCTTAAATGCAAAACAAAATCCGGCCCTGCAGTGAGAAGGTGCTTCCTGTTTGCGAAACGAACCTGACTTGCAGGCTCTTTGGTGGCAGCTTTGCAGTGAGGACTAAATCTCATTTGCTCTAGTCATGAGACTGACTTAGATGTGATGACTCGTGGAATAAACTTACTGGGCTCTGCCACTGGTATTTTTGTGAGCTGAAGTGGACCCACTGTCCATGCTGATGAGAAACAGCTTGCCAATCTCGCATGTTCTCCACAGAACTCCTTTGGTGCAACTCACTTTACTGCACCAAAGGGATGGTTTTAGTCTTGGAAGTGATTAAGCTCCTATAGCTGCCTTCCTTATTCCAGATACTTTAGGCAAAGCCATTGGTTCTGTTATATTTTTGTGGTGGGACTGGCATGTTTTATGGTATCCATGTGCTGACAAGGCCACACATGGCACAAAGTATTCTGCTTGCATTGCTATCAGCACTATTATTCATTCAAATTCTACTTAGACTTTACATGAGCTTGGAAATTAGTGAAAATGTCATCTGCTTGAAAGATACAACATTGTAGTTGCACTGGCCGGAGCCTTTTCCTCCCAGGAAGGATTGGGCGAGGGTACTAAGCTGGTGTTTGGGGAGTAGGAGACGGGGATTTGCAGGATCCAACTCTGTGATTTTTGTGAGATTCCCAGTTCCACAAAATCTAACATGGGCTGGAGAGCAGTGCAGGTCTCATCTCCAAGGAGGTTGACTTAGTGAAGAGGACATAGGGAGTAAAGTCTTCTCCTACCAAATCCCATAAAACCCCAAGAATTGCTGGTGCAGAGTACTATGAAAGATTAAGATACTGTCTGCCACCACTTCTTCATGTAAGTCAAGATGAAAATCAACCAAACAATCCAGAACAAAATTGTCCCATAGAAGGAGTCTGACACTCACATTCAGCAGCTTCACTATGTGGGCAGACTTCAAAAAGCTGAACCCCTTTGCAGTTCCACTAAGCTTGAGGAAGACATGAAGTAGCATCCGACTTGAAGTGGTGGTACGTGAAATCTAAAGACTATCAGTGAACAGATAGTTTGTCAGATGCGGAAAGTTTCATCATTGAAAAGGTATTGGAAATTTGGGTTGAATGCACTGGATAGCTAGAAAAATGAGAATATTTCAAAACCAGCTTCAGACCTTGCTTCAGTTTTCATGTAAACAGATGAACTTCTGTTGACTCCAATACAATCTTGCTTGCTCGCATGAGATCAGTCTTTTTTATTTTTAAGGAAAAAGTCACATCACAAGAGACCTTTGATGTTTTAATGTGTCCTGGCATATCGATGGATACATCCAGTGGAGAAGAACAATCTGGGACACTTGGTCTGCATTTGTGCTTTGCTGGAGATTTGCTATGTAACCTCGAGCAAATCTATTAATCTCCCAGTACCTCAATTCCCCAAATGCAAAATGGAGATAATAAAACATAACTCCCTTAGCAGGGTAAACACATTAAAAAATGCACTTAAAAGCAGTTGGGTACTAGGTTAATGGAGACCTATATCTTGTGGGGAAGATTTGTTGTATTATAAATAATACATCTTCACAATTATTCCATTTAGTCTGCCTTGAAGCCTTCAAAGACATACCACGCAAATGTTTACTGGCAGCATGTTTCCCCCTTTTTATTGGCCAACAACATGTTTAGACCAGACTTTGCTGTGGCAAAGTATTTCAGTGCACTGCACATGGCAAATGACTCTTTTACTGTAAAAGTAGATTTATTTTTTTTCCAGAGAATACCTCAAATAATGCTGTACTCAGCAAAGGCCTGTGCACCTGGAATAGCTGTCTCTGAGCAGATTTTCCTTGCAAAATGTTCAGCATACTTCTGCCTAGAGCTTTCGACTGAAACGGAGAATGAAGGAGGTGTGGTGGGTACCAAGGACAAACTTTTTAAGGGTGAGTTAACTTCACAGACCACCTGAAAGAACTTGGGTACGTCTCAAGTCAGCTAAGCAATGCTGGTGCCAGAATGTCCTGGACAAAAAGGCCAGTGTTGCAGAGCATGGTTGAATTGCCTAGGGTACAAAGTGGGGGTCTGGGGGACTCCCACTGCAATGTTAGTGCACAGGAGCTATTCAAGCCTTTAGACCACCCACTGTTTTTGCAGTTACTTAGCTTCCCTGGACTCTGTAATTGCTCTTGTCACATTACTGAGGATAACATAGAAATATTGCAAGCATTTGCCTTGAACTTGGAGTGTTGAAGCTTATGTAAGGGGGAGAAAAAAGCTACACAGACTAAAATGAAGGGTGTGATTCTTATCCCACTTGTGCTTGTTTTATGCTGGTTTTGCTTCTGCTGGAGTAATTCCCCTTTAACATTGATGTAATATTTAAAAGCAGACCTCTGTGTGTTTGTGAAACATCTCTGCCTGCCTAAAAGAGGTGTGTATGAGGGTATTTTGAGGAAAGCAGCATCCTGGAACTGGCATTTGCTTCAGTTCAGATAAGAATTTTTTTTTTTTCCTTCACACAGCAAAAGGCCAGTGTGGTGTGAAGAAGAGGGAAAGCTTTATTTCTGTGATCAGAACATCAGATAGAGAATTGCATTTGCTCAGGTGCCTTTCCAATGGGATGTTCCTTGAGAACTGACAATGGCAGAGGTGTGCTGTCACACCCTCTACTTCAGGCTGCTGGAGATGGGGACCTGGACTTTCTAGCATGTGAGACCTGTCACGTACCTGATGGCGGGGGGGGACCTGGTGTAATAGAAATGTGGTAACTCTGGTGACAGTTTATCCCAATTCTGTGCCTGCTTGGCAGGTGCCATGCAGCCAACTAAGAAGGGTTGGGTACCAGGAGGGTTTGCTTTTAACCTCTGCCCTGAAGCATGGAACTATTGAATTGAGGGATTTCTTGGTGGTCTGCTTCTTTGACTGCAGTGTAATGCTTTTGGGTAAAAGGCACCATGGAAGAACAGCAGCAGCACAAAAATATGAAGAACTCTAAGAAGAATACCCTGAGATGAGGACTAGCTGGGAGGAGAGTTAGCCTTGCATAAAGGGCTTCCACACTGGCCATTAGCATCTGACAGTTCTCCTGATCTGACATTAATAGAAACCCCAGCAATGTTTATTTTAACTTCTGGCAAACATCTTTGCATTGGTTAAGACTAAAAAGTTGATCTCATGCTTGGGAGGAGTTTCGGAAGAGCTAGTATGTGCTACTCGGCTGTGCTTCAGGCAGGGCTGGCCAGTCCCTCCAGCAGGTGATGCTGGGCACACTGGGGGTGCTCCTGGGATCTCTCAAGCTGCATGTGGAGCCATGAGCACAGCTCTGAGCTTCTCTGTAGCCTGGTCTGTGGTCTACATGGGCTGTGTTAGAGGAACCTGTAAGAACGCTGGGGTTCTTGGTTCTTGGTCTGACACCCAAATGGGATGCTATCACTGAGAAGGTAGCATTAATTTGTGGTTACCCATGTGTGCTGCTGGGATGGCACCTCTAGTTGTACAGTTCGTTACGGTTTATTCCACAGCAAAACCAAAGCAGCCTAACCATCCTTCTCTAATAACGGAAAGAGGAGTACTTGCACTATTTCCAAAGTCCATTGTGGAGAGGCCCACGGAAAGAAACTAGATAGGAGCAGATACACCAGCCCTGATGATATATCTCCCAGTGGTGCTGAACTGAAGGTCAAATATTTTTATAGTGCATGATTGCTACTGTTGCTGCTATATGCCCTAATGAAAAGCATCTATTTTGACTTTGGATCTTGGGTATTCTACCACATCTTGGTGCCTACAGTCTACAGATTGACTAATTTTCTGTTTTACTGGGAAATATTGCAAATTACTCTAGATATTGATTTGGTGATATCATTGACTGTATTTTCTATTGTGGTTCAGATTACCTCCATTAGTAGTGTCTCATCCTTTCTCCAGCCAAATTGCTTACAAATATGTGTTGGTTCTAACTGTGTTTGGGATATGTTACTATATAATGCAGGGTCATTTATTCTTCTACCTTGTGATCATCTGTTACCTAGACTAGCAGACAACAAAGAAAAAACGTGGTAGTGCCAATCTACTACATGTCACTATTTATGTATAGCACCTAGCACAGTTGGGAGTATATATTATCGACATTGCTGTGGTGTGAAGGGACCTTATTGCTCCAGGCATTACACAGGCAGAAAACAAAATATGGTGCCTTCCCAAAGAGCTTATGAACAGAATGTGGTTAATGATCGACTGATCTTTGCAGCAGAATCCTGTAGGGCACCGGCGGATCAAAGCTGCATAAAGTGATGACACACACAATGGCACATGTTTATCTTACTGACAAGGTATGCTTGTGCAGAGGTTCAGGGGAGGCTGTGTTTTAGATTATTTGGGAAGAATCTGCAAGTACTACTTACTATGAATAAGAGAACTTAGAATGAGGAAGTTAAGGTCTAGCTAAAGGCCGATGGATCAGACAGAAAGGATGACCCAAAATGTGAGAGTTTGCAAGGACTACTTCAGAGAAGGCTAAAGGGTATTTCTACCCATGCTAAGGTTCCTTACACATACAGACAAGCCATCCAGAGGCTGACACTTCTGCTTGGTGCAGTAGAGGACTGCTGAGGAAGTTGCCTTGCTAGGCCTGGGTGTACCTGTTGTGCCATCACCCTGTGGCACAGGAGAGGCATTGAAGGCCCTGACAATCCTTCCTAGAAACTGGAACTGCAGAGAGGCAGGGTAGAAAGAAGGGGATGAGAGGATAACTTGAAGAGGTCTAGTGTCATGGGGACTGTGGGAGGACAAGGCTTTCAGAAGCAAATACAGATCTCCTGTTGTGCAGGTGTTGATGACTGCTCAAAGCTGAGGATGGGAAGACTGAAACTCATGTTTTCCAAGGAAAAGTGCTCCAAGACTCAAACTTGTACCTTTTAGACCAGCAGAGTGTAGGAGGTTGTTGCAAGATAATTAAACCATACTGCATCTTTGCTTACTTTTTTTTTTAGGGGAAAAAATCTGGTGCAATAGCAGGGAAAGAAATGAATGGAGACAAGGTTGAAGTAGTATCAAAAACTCACATTAAAAAAAGATGAAATTGTTGGAATTAAGGTTCATTTGTCCTGGAGGAGCAAAGCCGGCCCTAGAAGAAGTGGCAAAGCAAGAGAGAAAGTATGAGGACAAAAATTAAAATCCCAGTCACAATAATGTGGACAGGAGGCCTTTGGAGGTGTCCAGCACCTAAGGAAATGAATGTAATGGAGGTGTGACTAGAACAAAGAGGTGGAGTTAAAGCAGAAAACACAATTGGTATTAAATTAAAATAAATATTTTGTATTTTGCATTTTTTTCCTCACCCAGATTTTACACACACAGATTTTGTAAGCACTCTGTATTCTGTATTTTGAGAGATATTGTTGAAAAAAGTAGCAATTTCAATAGGCAAAGAAATAGTTCAATGTATTTGGTGATGATTTTAACTATTTGTTTTATGGCAGAATTTGCAGGCGAGTTGAAAATCCTCAACCTGTGTTTCTTGTTTTTGTGTGAATATGTGAAATTGTTCATATGAATAGGGCAGAGCTTAACATCTAGAGGCACAGAAAGCAGGGAATGGAGACTAAAAATGCACATTAAATAGATTCAATATGAATCAAATGGATTCAGATGTGGAATCTGCAAATGCAGTCTACTGTAGTGTAAATAGGGTTTAATTCAAGTTCTCAAGCTTGAACCATACCTGAAAAAGCTTAGCCTAAGTAGAAAAATGCATCTGTGCAAAACCTCTTGCCAGAGTTCAAAAAATAATTTAACTTAAATTAGTGCAGCTTTTAGGTATAATCAAAAGATGTGTGTTGGAGTGGAAAGTGAGCTCTGATTTCATCTCATCTGTTTGAACACATATACTGCAAGCCCACTGCTTACGGTATGAAAATCAGAGCAACAGTGGCAGATGCAAAGTACAGCGGCATAGGGTGATGTTAATTTCTTGATCCTTACCATATGCAATATCCTGGTCTAAGAACTTAAGGTAGGGGAGCCAAGAGAAGGCTCTCTCTAGCCCTTGGGCGGTAGAAGGTTAGTGGTGAAGTATTTACATTATAGTGCTGGGGAACTGAGCTTTCACAGAATGGATCAGGTTGGAAGGGACCACGGTGGGTGATCTGGTCCAACCTCCCTGCTGAAGCAGGGTCATCCTAGAGCACATGGCACAGGATTGTGTCCAGAGAGTTCTTGAATATCTCCAGTGAGGGAGACTCCGCAGCCTCTTTGGTCAACCTGTTCCAGTGCTCGGTCACTTGCACAGTAATGAAGTTCTTCCTTGTATTCAGGAAGAAGTTCCTGTGCGTCAGTTTCTGCCTGTTGCCTCCTGTCTAATTGCTTGGCACCACCAAGAAGAGCCTGGCTCTCTCCTCTTGGCACCCTACCTTATAGATTGTTGGTCTATAAATGGATACATTTGTGTGTCATTTTCATTTTCTTTCCTCACAGAGTGCAAAACCATGATTAGAAACATCACCTGGATCCGTGAATTGTTTTTTTCCCACCCTTGCAGGCTACAGAGGCTCAGATCTTTCCACTGCAAAGTCAGGAGTCAATAATTCTCTGTACGGTCATCAGAGCTGCTGGAGTGCCAGACTTTGGCTGCTCCCTCTGTTCCCATGGGCTCGGGTGCCTGTTCTTCTTGCTTTAGGGGATGCTCTATTTGCACAGCCTTAATCAGCAGGACGTTATGGTTTTGGCCAGTGCAGTTTATGATGGTGACAAAGTATGTTTATTTTTAATGTCAAATTGGCCCGTGCCTCATTGAACAATGTACAAATAAAAGATATGGAAATCAAAACTAGTTTGACTTGCTGGCCAGCATAGACAAGAATAAAAAAAGAACAGCTGAACAATTCCAGCAGGCAATTCCCAGTCTTTGGTGGGTGCTTAATTAAGCTTCCACATGTCAGTGGAAGGAGAGAGCAAGACTTTTCCTAGTAGTATTGCATACATTTGGGGAATGACGATTATGACTTGGAAACATTAGTTCTCATACAAGATGTTCTTCTTTGACATTCTGGTTTTATGAATATTAAAATTTTTATCATCTGGTCAACAACTCCTGCTATTCATTTTGGAAAAAGCTGATATTTTCATATTGTTCTGTAGATAAGGATTACAGAAAGACTTCAGGATTGTGGAACAGTGTAGAGCAAGAGCTATAATCAATCTTTTGGTGAAATAAAACTTTAGGTGAAATAAAAGGTCCATGATAACCATTTTCAGCTTTGGCCCTGTTGAAAAACCTTTGAGAAAGAATAAGGATCTTGCTATGTGGGCAGAGTGCTTTCAGTATCTATCTCAGGGAAAGATTTCACTTGATGACTGAATTATTATTAAATCATGTATTTGGTTGCTGGGAGTTACCCTAGACTTGAAATCCAATAGATAATAGGCTTTATGTGGCTGATAAAGTAACTAAATCTGTATATATTACATCTGAAATAAATGAAACAAGCCAAGGGCATCTACTAAATGTTTTAAAGACCTTTTCTACTATACTTTTGGAAACCAGTGAAAATGAAGCATTTCCCAGTGCTTGGCTGAGTGCAGTGACATCATGCTTCTTAAGGGTTTAACTGCAGCAAAACAAATAGTCCAACTGCTCTGTCTCTGCTCGGATAGAGAACTTTGTGGGTCCTAAATGTGGTTATGAACAACACCCAGGGAACACCCCGAGGATCCTGAACTGAAAAGTATTTAAGGCACAACTCTGTAATAAATGATAAATTCTCATTTTCACCTTTTTTTTTTCATACCTGTTTTTCTGTTTCAAAGGTACATAGTAAGGCAATGTGATTGGAGCAGTGAGATCACTCCATCCTCTCCCTAAGAAAAAAGGTTATACAAGGATATTAATCATATTAGTTGTAACAGAGGGCACCTATCTTCTCCACTACTTGTTCCATGACATAAATAATTTTTCTGGGTGTCTTCAGGAAGGATTAAAAAGTCTGCTCTTAAAGAGCAAGGAAGATATGGATATTTTGATTTTGTCTTTACTGTTGTTACTCCCACCCAAGATAAAACGTCAGCACCAAATTTATCTCTGTTGTGTCTTCTGTCCAAGTCAGCTTGGGTCTCTGCTTCAGACTGTTCAGTGTTTGATAATTTGCATTTAAGCCAAAGCTCCAGTTAACTTCTCCCTGTAATAGCTGTCAAGGCGTAAAATACGCAGCCTCCACGCAAGCGCTACTTAATTGGCAAAGAATTCATGGTATAGGCCTTCAGCTGTGATTGCAAATCAAGCTGATAACATGAAAAAATCACTGAAGTGAACATAGCCATCAATATCTTTTAAAAATTGAGAATATTGCAAGCAGTTTCTCTTACTGGGGGATGGAAAGGCTCTGGCCAAACTAAACCCACTGCAGAATTCAAAGGAATTCTCAGGGAAAATGATTAGATGTTTTGCTTTTCCAGGCATTTCTATAATGGATTTTGTCTCAGAGTAGAAAATGGAGGTCATACTGAGAAGAGGAAAATATTTTTTTCTTTTTATGTGGTCAGAAGTGGAAGCCTTCCAAATTTGGGAAAATTCAGCAATAAATCTGCAGCCACGTAGAATTATGTGGTGTTACAAGTGAAGACGGCTCCAAACTTCATTCCTGCAGCAGGAACAAAACTCTGTTTCCCCACCTTGAATACACCAGCTCACCTCCATTGGACCAATGTGCTGTCCAATGTAGAACCAAGCTGCCTGGGCCCCGTTCCTTCCAGGGCATTACTGCCCAGAGCAGATGCTTTTGGTAAAGTTAAACCACGATTTTTACAAATGAGTATTGCTTGTCCTCTGACATACGGGGCAGTGAAACTCAGACGTTCCATGGGGCTGGGTGGCACTTTGTGTGTACCTGATTCCCCAGCTGTGGCAGGCAACTACGTCAGTTGACTTCAAGAGGGATTACTGACATTAAAATTGGTCTGGGTTTCTCACCTCTGCCCTCCAGAAACTATTCAGGTGCCTCATCTGTCTGATGGTTCAGCAGTGGCGGCTTTCCCTGATGAGGTTTCCCACTTGGTGCTGAGCACAGGCCTGGGAGAGCACCTTTGCTCTCTGGCAGCCTCTCCTTTACAGTTCTCTCTTGCATGCTTAATGCTGTCGATTCATTGCATTTTTTTTTTTTTTCCCTTCCCTCTTGCTTGGGGATTTTCTGCCCATTTTCTCTGTGTTGCCAAGTGGTTCTGTGTTGTAGCTTGTTAACTGCCAGTGTGTTGGTGTTGCATATGGTAAAAAACTGTATCTGGCAACGTAGTATCACCTCCGCAAAAGAAAAAGATGTGAAACCTGACTGAATTCAGCCCTGAAGCTGCTCCCACTGGGAACTTCGGGGCAGAGACCCTAATGGGTACTATGGATTAGGGATGCTAGGGAGCCTGATGCACAGGTTTGAGGTCGGGAAAACTTCTGGCTGTGCACTGCATGTCAGGCTTTGCCACCAGGGATTTTAAACGTTGAAGTTAAACACTGTTGCTGGGAAATGGGGGACTCCAGAGGGTGCAAAACAGGTAACGAGGGTGGAAAGTGAGCACTGATCCCGAGCTGCTGTGAGAGGGTAGTGGGGG
>VXAY01005475.1:1050331-1143083 GCA_013399855.1 Oxyruncus cristatus
TGTGGGGGATGATCTCTTGCTGCTTGGGATAAAACAAGCCCCCTGAAATGGAGGTTGTTTTCCTCCACGGGGACCAGGCAGGGAGAGGAGCAGAAGCCTGTGGAGGAGAGGGTCTGGAGGAGGAGGAGGGGGAGGTGGGGTGAGCGGGGCCCAGCCTGGCAGGCGGTGGATGTGCCAGCGCCTCGGGTTGTCGTTTGCACCTCGGTCACGTGTGTGGAAAACATTGCCGCTGTTGTAGCTGGGTACCGCTCGCTGCGCGTGGGTGCAAATGGCAAGGCGAGATGTGGGACGGAGCCGAGCTGGGCCCAGCTGCTTCTGTTTATGCTCCACGGGAGGGAAGCAGACACAGAGGGACTGTGGCTTGCCGAAAGTCAGCTGTGGGCTGTTGTCCATGGGGAGGCCAGCAAGGGCAGGGGGCACGGAGCCCTCCTGCTGAGCCTGCCTGCTCTCCCCTGTCCGTGGATAGGCCATGGTGCCGGGCCATGGGGGTTGTGAGCAGCGCAACCCTCATCCCTCCCTTCTGTGCTCTGGAGGCACTGGCAGAGTTCAGGTTCACTTTTTTTCTCTTTTCCATCTTGAAAACAATAGTAAAATTCCTGAAAAGGGGTGAGCATGTACATGCATGCAGGTGTGTTTAGGGAGGGAGGCAACTGAAGCTGAGAAGCAGTAGTGAAGGAAGGCAGCCCGGGGTCCGGCGTGATGGTCTTCTGCTTGCACCAGTGGTTCTTGCGAGGCCATCAAGGCTTTGTGGAATTGCATCACAGAATCCAATTCCACTGTATTTCTCTTTTTGAGCCTTCCTCTGCCTTCGAGGACCACAAACCTTCAAAAAAGCCCCCAAAAATCTATCACACGTAGTCCGTGGTTGTAGGAGCTGTGGTCTGAAGATGGCCTTGGTGGTGTCATAGTGGAAGCACAGTGCACCTACCTGGAACAGACAGGCAGGGAAAGGGTGAGAGACCTGGTCTCTCTTGGTTCTGACTCTCCGTTTCAATTTGAACAGGACACGTGGCTCCTGACACATGCTGTCTAACCAGCTTGGTTTTATGTGCTACTTCAGTCAGGAAATTAATCGGGCAAAAAAGATAAGGAAGCATTATGCTATTCAGAGTAAATCGCCGCATTACACAATGCTGCTCCCATTGCCTAGGTAAAGCTGTTTAAGAAAATGGGCTGGCTTGAGGGCTTCCTTCTGATTGTCTAATTAAACTTCCAACCTTTGCAATTATGAAAATAACCATGTGGTTAGAATTACTCGTATATGCTATAGGTAACTGTTGAATTAGCTAGAAAGAGGCTAAGATGTTTGCCTTGAGATCTTATTCCAAGATTTTTTTTTTTTTAATGCACTTTGCTTTTTTTCCTAAAGATACTCTTTCAAAGTAGAGTAGCACAAGCTCATAAATGCAACTGCTGTGATGACTAAAACCAGAGGTCCACTTGTTGCAACCTCTCATTTGCACCGACACCCAGTTAAAAAGGTCTCTGAGGAGATAACAGACAAAAACCAGTTGGGTCTTTGTAGCCCCAACAATTAGTTTCCATTTGAGAATCTTTCATTCTGTGATAGCCAAGCAATTGGAAGATAATGTCTTGTGGCAGAGAGTTCCACTGGTTAACTGTGTGCTCTGTTAATGCAGAAAGCATTAACTATTTACATGTTTTCTGGCTTGCAGATGTGCTTCACATGCTGTTACATGGGAACGTAAAGTTGTAGTGCCTTTTTTTTTTTTAGTCTGGGAACATTATGGCTTTTTTATTATCTACAGTTTTCAATGCAGATAATCTGTAGTTCTCAAATACTGTCTTATTTATCTCACTTAAGTCAATCAAAGTCAACAATTCTAAGTTCCTTAGAATGGGTATGTGCCCTAGGATCACACAATTTTCTATTTTTCCAAGACTTATCAGTACTGGAAACAGCTGTCTGCATGATCTCCTGAGGTACAATCCTTCTCTGGTGAAGATGACTCCATTTTTCACAGTACACCTGTGCACTATGCAAGCAGTGTGCTCTGTCTGCCACAGCCGTGAAGGTTTTTCATTATAGCAAAGCTATAGATGCAAATATTAAAAATCTAGTCTTCAAAAGAATTGTCACTTGTCTCTTAAGCCTGTGGTTCATCACTGTGGATAACTGTATCAGATGAAGGACTGGTAACAGAGGCTGTGTTGTACTCCTGTGCATCGGAAATGGACTTCATGCCACTCAAAGTGTTTCTTGTTAAGCTCTGTTAGCACCTTATTCTCAGCTTTTGTTGATATGAATGAGCACATCCCTTTGTTAGTTTGCTTGTGCCTCATGTCATCTTTTTTTCTCCTGTTTTATCTGATTCTCCTTACAAAAACAGAGCTGTGTAATGCACAGCTGGATGCACTTTGAGAAATCTGCTGCTGCCTGAGTGCTACCTGTTCGTGTGATCGGAGGGGAGTGCTGAGCTGAAGAATAGAATATGTCTTTTGTGATTGATCTGCCAGGCGGGTTTGATAGCGCGGAAAAAAAGTAGGTGTTATACATATAGAAACGTTCGGGCTTGGACTCTGTTTTCAGCCTGAAATATGAAGTGTTGAAATTGGAAGGGAGAGAGGGACTTTGCATAACCAAGCAGTAAGTGCAGCTGAGTGACTCGCCTGGTGCGTTTCAGTGTCTAATGGGGCTGGTTGCAGTGGGGACTGCAGCGTGGTAGCCCGTGGAGGTACTGACAGAAGCAAGGATCTGGTGGTGAAGGTGCGATACATGTGGTATTCAGCCATCACTCAATGCTTCACATTCTTGTGAGAAATCTGCTTTAATCTGGGTCTGGTTCCAACTGGCAATGCATAACAACAAGGCTTTCCAGCCTTCTCCTCCCCCGGGGTTTCAGTCCTTAAAGATGCAGGTTCTGATAGCATGTTTTTCTTTCTAATCCAAAATTTAAAAAATTGACAAGCACTTACACCCAGAAAAATATTTAACCTTACTGCCAAGCTGAAATTAGCCTTTGAGTTACTTTTTGCTGTTTCATGGTTAGCAGCACTACAGAGATCAGAAAGTGGCATAGCTGCTTCACTCCTGTTCTCTTTGCATCCAAGAGCTCCATGAGGTCACCCTGGTGTCACTTAGCTTTTCAGAGATCTTTCTCTAGAAAAATTGTCAGCTATTTCTTTTTCTTGAAGTTTAAACATCCCCTTCTCGCAAGGTCCCAGAAAACAACAGGTAAGGGATTGCAGCCCCTTGGGACACAGATGTGGTCCTTGCTCTCCACTCTCAGGATGCACAACTTCCATGTCATGGTGGTTACTAGGACCTGTTTCGTGACTGAGCAAGGCTACATATGGGTAGAATATGCTTTCCCTGATTTATTTCAGGGTGACCTTTAGTATTTTGACACCATTTTTCATATATCTAGCAGAGTGAAGATAATGCAGACTAGAGATTACGTGTCTAGATGTGTACTCTATTGCAAGCTGTTTATGCCCCTAGCCACTGAAATGGACTGTTGTCAGACTTGGTTATGTAAAGTGTACAGTATTGGGTAAAAATAGGTTTTATATGCAAAGTCAGTGCCCCAGTGCTAACTCAGGGAAAACCACTCTCTGTCTAGCTGTAGCAACCAAAGCAGGCTCGTTTTTCTCCAAAAAGCCAGTTTTTCAGGTCCTTTTGCAGTTGGTGTGGTCTGTGGGTTTTGTCCTATAAAGACGCCTCAATGGTTCTCTCACAGGGGTGGGTGTTTTGCGTTGTTGTTGTTGTGTCCAGTATTCCCTGAATGCTTCTGAATCGCCACTAACTTTCGTAAGTCCCTTTCAAGGGACTTATCTGTAGCACTGAAAGAAATGCAGTCTTGGTGTCTTTAAAACTCCAGCTTCAAGAAGTTCTTGGTAGCAAAGGTGTCCTGTGCTAGTATTTCCAAGTATACCTGATGGCAGTAACATTGAGTGTCTCAGCCCAGTCCTCCAAAGGTGAAGGGATCAGTTTTTGGAAGGTTTTGCAGGACCCCTTTGTGCAACATCTTGCATTACAGTGCTCCCCCCACAAGGACTTTGTGAGTGCCAGTGCTGAATACAGCCCCTGATACCAAGCATCAACCTTGGTGCAGCTGGGCTCTGATAGCACAAGGGTTTGGGTATTTTGCAGTTTGCAAATCACCCTGATGCTCAATTCTTTGCTGGTTTGGGACCTAAAAGTCCCACTTGTGGAAGTTGTAGTGGACTGAGTTTCTAGGCACAGAGATTCCGGCTGACCTCTGTCCAGTCCTTGTGAGTCTCTAGATACGTTATTTTTGCACACGCTGCTTGGGTTTCTCTAAAGAGAAACCATAGGCACTGGCTGTCTAAAGCACACTTAATTTAGGTTATTTTCCATTTACTTTAATCATATTCTCAACCCATTTAACAAACAGACAAATGTGTAATGCTTGGGGCAGACCCAGTTCGCCTGTGGGAGAAATAGTTATTTTAAATAAAAACAGTCTGATTTTTCTGGAGGTGATGAAGACCCGCAATTCTGATTGACTAGTTCACCAATAGATAAAAATCAAAATATCATCAAACTTATCTATTTACAAATTGTCCAGGAGCAGATTGTGAAATTGTCAGGTTTGTCATGTAAAGTTATTCACTAATTTCTTCAGGGAATAATTAGATCATTAGACAAATATGCCATAGGCAATCTGTGTGGGAACTTGTGTAATTAACCAATCCAAAATGAGTGATAAATTGTATATCGGTAATTTTCACACTTAGCAATTTAAGACGTGTTAAGTAGTTTTGTCATCAAGTTAAGGAACAGAAACAATACATTATGACTTATATAACTAATTAGCATTCCCGATTTTACAAACACAAACAATTTGGAATTTACCTTGGGCGACAGTTTGCTCATGTGATGTAGGAGAATATTCATGAGCGCAGAACTTTGCACTCACTTTTTGCAAATGCTTGAACGTTAAAGAGGTCATAAATCTGGTTAATCAGAAATTTGCCTTTCAATTTTAACAAATGTTCATGGTATGTTACTAAGAAAAAAAAAAAAATCTCTTTTCTTTCCCTGATATTGGCTCAGCTTCTTGTAAAATCCTCTTGACAGCACTTACTGAATCAGAATTGTGTTGTACTAAGGAATGGGCCTGTGCATGTTTTGTAAAGTACTGGGTGATTCCTTTGTTCACTGAATTGCTGAATTTATGGTGCAATGTCAGATTATGACTTTCATTGTAAATGAACTTGGGGGGGTGGGGAGGAGGTTTGGAATAGGAAGCTACAGTAATTGAAAAAGGTTAAATTCAGACTGGATGGAAGTTATCAGGAGAGGTTAAACTGTGGCCACAAGTAGACAAGAGCAGCACAAGCCCGGTTACCAAGTGATAAGGCTGTGACCAGCGTGGTATAGGAGCGCAGCAAGGAGAGGTGTTCTACCATTAAGTGGTGGAAGTTTGAGGCATATATCAAAAAAAAAAAATTCCAGGTGCTGCATTTCTTTTAAGACTTCAGTACAGCTACCCAAGTAGGTGGGATATGTGATTGTAAACTGAGGAAAACAAAGGATCTTGCTGACTGTTAACATGTATATGTGCATGGATTTGTATCTGTCTATATATGAACATATACCATATGAAGAAAGACAGAGGAGATGACCTCGTGGTCCTCTTCCATACCTGAGTTTGAGGCCCAGAGCCATGCAAGTGTGTTATGCACAAAGCCCAATCTCTTCTCTCATCCTCTCCTTCTCTGCAGCATCTTTTAGGTACAGGGTGAGCTCAGCAGTATAATATTAGGTCAAGCACTGTGCAACACCATGTATATATAACAAGGCTGTGGTGTGTGCAATCCTGGGCTACTGATGATATCAAGGTCTCTGGGAAGAACAAGCAGCTGTCTGCTTTTATACATTATGCTGATACTACAGGAACTGTGAATGGTCTCTGGTTTGCTCAGAACACATATTTAAACACAGACAAATCAGTGGCACTGTCCGGTTACATCAAGCCACCAAAAAAATCCACTAACCTACCTGACTTGAAGCTATTAAAGATCACTGGGTTGAATTCTGATTTTCAGCTTGAAAAACATGTGTGAGTCTGCCAGGGTGCTTTTAGAATGAAGAGCATTGGGTATAGCCCATTAAAAATAAAATTAAAAAAAAAATCCACTGCACCACTGGAGAGTCAGCAGAGGGAGTGCGAGTTAGGAAGCCCCTCTTTTAATATCTAAATGACTGCAATGCTGGAAGAGGAAAGTAAACAGACATGTGTGAGCTAGAATTGTGGGAAAGAAATAGACCTAAACCAAAATCTTGATGATAAGGTGACTGCAATACACCTTGCTAAAAATTGTGGTACCCCTGCCCTTGTAGGCGTGTGAGCTTGACTGAATACATTCAAGAAAATGTAATAAATTTCTTGAGGTTGCCTAAGCACTTTCAGCTCCTGTGATTTTAATTATTATCCCTGCAATATTGTGCCCACACACCTTGGTCCATCAAATCAGTTACATTAAAATCCTTTGCTTTTCCGTATTTTTGACTCTTGAGTTTCTAATGAAATTATAGTCTCAATATTACTGGGATGGTTATGGAGTCAAGTTTAAATTGTGATCTGAGTGCATTTAATGTGTGAAAAAGCCATAAGGCAAATAACAAGATTCTCAGGGCTTGAAAAGTCATGATGGTGCTTAAATGCTTTGAGCTGGCAGAGCTAGCACTACTTAAAATTATATTTAATGAGGGTGCTTTTCTGGGCAACTCCACAGAAATCTATTTTACCTCTGCATCTTATAGGGTTTTGCTTTTCAGTTGCAGAGAAAATATGTAATAAAAAAAGCCTGAAATGGCATTTTCACATTTGTGTTTAATTTGTCTGTTCCAAGAACACACAGTTATTCCCTAGAGCTGTACTCTATTTTTTTTTTTTTTTTTGGTTGGTTCAGGCCTTTTCCTTCAGCCATAGCTGTAGCTGATCATGTCTGAGGCCAGCTGTTTTCTTCAATATGTTTTAGAAGGATGTCCAGGATTTGCCCTAAAAAATAAACCAAACTGCAGGTTTAATTAGGGAAAAACTTCTGTTTCTCAGTCCTAGAGGTAAAAAGCAATGCCGTACTAGCTGGATAATATATTAAATAATTGAATGTGGTTTTGTCTGGTGCTTCAAAAATACATAGCATGACCTTTTTTACTTCCCAACAAATCTGCATCGGTGTAGAAGATCAAAATGAAGATAAGCAGTTGCATAGGAGACACTTGCGGGCTACTTACTTTTTTTTGCTCAGCTTTCAATGCTGTTCTTTATCTGCGAAGTAATTTACTTTGATGTACGTGCTCAGAAAGAAATGCTCCTTTGAGATTAAGGGGGCAAGGATGATGAAAATATTGTGGGTTGGTTGTGTTGTTTTTGTTTGGTTTTTTTTTTAAAGCATACAAAAAACCTCAATAAAAATATCCAAGGTCCACTCTACTTTTGACTGCTAAAGTTCACTCTTTGTAGGATGCAGAAGTGTGACTTCTAACTGTGTCTGTCTGATATGGGCTATTGCGCTAGTAACTCCTCATGCATTTTCAGTTTGTTTCTTTCCAGTGCTATGTTAACCAGTTGATTTTCAGTGGCGGGTTTTTTTTCTCCCCTCTCCCCTTCCTAAACTTCTGTCAATGTGTTATGGTAATGCAGCTCGGCTTTCCACTCATGAGGTGCCTGCATTCATTGGTGGGTGATAGGAATAAGTAAAACCTGTCTCGTAGTGCGCATTCACAAGAGTGTTGAACTGAGATTACACTGACATCTGAAATTCTGGCAGTTTGTAACTCCAAGTGCTTACACTTTGTAAATCTCAATCGCGTCCTTAATGTAGATTTTTGTTTCGTTTCCTGCTAAAGAGTAAAAAATGTAAATTTAGAAAGACTGTCACTCTCCCCCTTGGTCTTTGAGTGATTTAAGTCATTCCTTTGTCAGCCGATTTAATGTGTTTTTGCAGCGATAATGTCTGCTTAGTTCCAACATCTGTGCGCTGGACAGAAACTGAGATTCCTAGATGTGTGCTGAGTGCACCATATCTGCACCATAGCATAGTGACATGTAGGTAAAACACATGGCTTTATGCAACAAGTACAAATGAGACTGTTTTGAACTGAGCATTGTTTGAAAGCTGTGATGAAAGAAACTAACATCAGGCACAGGCTTATTTGATTTTATCGAAACTGTCCTCTTCCTTGAAGAAACTGGAAGTAGAGTGAGCCTGTGGTGCCATAACTGGCTCTGGAACTGTTGACTCCTGGGAAGGTCAGGTGTGGGTGAGAGTGGCATGACTCAGGGCTCTTGCTGGCATGGGCCGAGTCACAGTACTAAGTTCCTGTGCCTTTCTGTTGCCTGCAAAATCAAAGATCTGTGACTATGGCCTCTCCTAAGAAGAGTCTGAAGCATATCCTGGGTGAACAGAGCAGAGACCTGTGAAGAAGAGAACATTTTCTCCTGATTTATCTGAACAGACATCTCTTGCTAGTGGTTGTTCCCACTGGGACTGCAGGACACTTTAGGTTTGTTCATGAGTTGAGTTTTGACATGGCTTTAGCTCTCAAAACCAAGCATGATTTGTGTCTTCGTGCTTTCTCCATAGGTATCTGCCACCTTCCTGCCTACCCCTATGTGCATACACTTAAAGGCTTTTTATCAGCTGAAGTAGCCTCGGCGTCACCGTGTGCTGCAGGCTGCCTGGGAATATGGCTTTTTTATTTTTATTTAAAGCAGAGGGAACCAGAAAGATGCAGCTCCACGCCTCTGACCCTGAAAGAGCCCAGAGGCTAAGCAAGTACCTGAGATACAGTTTTAACCCACAGAAGATTGGGGTTTTTTTTCTGCATTGTTTTTTAGTGAGGCTTGAGTTAACATTGCCGTGGGGGTCTTTCTCTGGTCTAGACCTTGGAAACCAAGACTGTTCCTCAGCAAAGAGCTGATGAGCCTCAACATGTCAAACCTACGGCTACCATTTGCCCTTGTACGGCATCACCTGCTAAGTAAGGAAGGGAAAGTTTCAGATACAAAATTATATGGTTATACAAATACAAAATAATTCTTACAAAATAAGAGCAACCTGCCAAAATAAACCACTGCTCTCTGTAGCGGAGAAGTGGAGCAGCTGCTCTTGGGCAAGGCGAGGGGCGTAGCTGTGGATGCTGGAAGTCAGCCTCCGTAAGTAAGATGGTTTCTGTTGCGCAAAGTGTATGGTCTTCAGATAAGTCAAGGGCTGTGTGACCTGATCTCTTGCCTTCCTGAGGAGAAGCTGTGGGACGTGGCCGTGCTTGCTCCACAGGTTCTCTGAGCTGGCCGGTTTCATGGCACTGATGTTCCCATGGGCCCCTGGCAGGGGAAAAGCAGAGGGACTGGTGGTGGTGAGGCCCAAGCTTTACCTGCAGCGGTGGCTCGGTGCAGATGTGTGTGTCCAAGGTGGTGCAGGAGAAGAGAGCAAGGACAGGCTTTTGTTGCTGTGGGGTACAGGGCCCTCTGTACCCTGTAGCAGGGATTGGCCTCAGGCTGTGTCCAGCCAGTCTCTGCTGGTGTCCCTGGGGACTGTCCAGTTTTGCTCAGTCACTTCATTGTTTTAATTACTTTTTTCATTTTTTTTTTTTTTTTAAATACAGGAAATGAAGTAGATAGCAATGCTGACAATTTAAATGCAGCAGAGATCCCATGACTTCTCCATTTAATGTCTCTCTGTAAAAATTTGCTTTGGGTCAATTGAAATGGACCTAATTCTTCTTCTGAATTAAAAACTCATCACAAGGAAAAGTTACTTCTGGCCAAACCAGTGTCTTTAATTTCTTGTTATCTGAACCTTCATTAAGTTTTATTAAAAAAAGAAATAATCAAATTAAACCCCATTTTGTTGTTTAACTCTTCTTCCCAAACCTAGAACTCATTTGAAAGCCTGAGGGAAACAGTTTGACTTGCAGAAGTTGTTCTCAATTCTTTCAATAGACAGATCCAAGTCTGACATACAGTATTAAACCCTGTTGATTTGAAATAAATTGATAAATAAAATAGGCTTGGCAACGTTCTTGACAACTTTCTCATGTAGACTTCTGAGTGCCAGCTGTATTTGGTTCTTAATTTTAGGATTTTTCCATATAGTAACAGGTTTGAGTCCTAAAATTGAGGGCTGACATCTCAAAGACCAACATCTTCATCTCTTGGAAGCTTAGGCCAAAAGACAGGATTTGCAAGGTCACTGACTTATGTAACAATATATTTTCCTGCATTTGAATAATAAAATATCTGCAATTAATTTTAATTAACTTAAGCAAACCAAATTTTCAAGGATGATCTGCTTTTCCTAATGAGAAGCTAAGTGGGCCAGCAGAATTTCATTTAATTGGAAGCATTTTACTTCTAAGCTACTGCAGGTCACCTTACCAGCCAAACCTTATATTGTGTTTGGAGCCCATGATGGGTGGGTAATCTTTCTCTAGAGCAGGAGCTGCCACGGTGGTGCCATTAACATATCCACAATCCTTCCCAAAGGGGAGCAGGTCAGAGGAGTGCTCTTGTGCAACAGCCAGAGCAGAAATGCATAAGCTGTGCTTTCAGTTTTGGTGTCTTTGGGTCCTACTGCTTATATTTGAAGAAATACCTGAGAGAGTGGCAGAATCTCCTGGATGTCTGTGCTGTTTTATCTTCAAGACTTGCACCATGGCATAAGTGATTCTGCCTTTTGTCCAGACCACGCAAGCTATGCCTTATGGTTTCAGGTGAAAAGTTAAACAGTGCAAGAGGAAATACCAATGGCAAAGTGTTCAGCTAGTTTGGATAAAAAAGCATTGTATTTGCCAAATATGTAATATGAATTGTTTCTTGAACTCTGACCTCAACTGAGCAAGTGTGATTGTCTTTGGAAACCCCACTGGCACCCGTAGTCATCCACAGAATTATGAATGTTTTTTCAGCACAGTCTCATTTGCTGCAGAGAGCTCAGAGGGGAGCTGGTGCTACAGTCTAGGTATGTCAGCACTCTGTGCTGCTTATGCTGAAGGAAGCTGCTTGTGGTTGACAGCAACAGAGTTGATCTGTGGGGCAGCCAGCTGGAGGCTGCTCTCTGTGTCCATCTTCTTCACCCACCAGATCATCCTTTTCTGAGAATCCCTGAGCTGTTTGGCCATGGGTTCAGAAGGGTTCAGGTTGCGCTTATACTTTCTACTGGGTAGGTGCAGGAAAAACACTAGGTATGGCATTTAGTGTATCTGCAATATCAGCCTCAAGGGCCATAGAAGAGTTTGAAAATAGGAAGAGTATGTATCTGTTTGTGGATTTAAAAATTCTTAAAAAGAAAAAGGGGGAGAAACACCCCTCCCCCCCTTGTAATTAATATTTTTTGTCACTTCTTTCAGTCTGAGTTGGACCAGTGCTTCTTCATTGATCCGTGTGAAGATTGTTGAGCCATATAAAGACCCTGCTGTCATATTCCTGTCAGATATTCTGTCATGTGTCCCTGCCCGACTAGCAAAATGTCATGCACAACACAGCCTTTCCTACACAGAATAGCCTTGGGCAAATGCACTCTACTAGTGCCTAACAACCCATGGGATCTAATCTCTGCTCCCTTACTGACTGTTTGTAACCTCTCTGTGCACTCCGAGACTTTTCAGACTAATCCTTCTGTATATAATCACAGCAAATAAGAAATTGGGAAGGGAGCAGCAGCCAGGGCTGGATCTGGGAATCCAAGTGTCTGCTATGATAAACCTATATTTTAGTCACTCTTCCACATTATTTTCAGGAAGCAAAGTGTCTGTGTTGACTCAACTGCAGGAAAATGTTTAATGTATTCTTACTGGCAAACAGGCAACAACAACCCTTTAGTTGAACTTGCTATGGACAGTGCTTCCAGTATTTGGGAGACCCTCTATGTGTGATCCCTGAAGGTGATAGCAATGGAGCTTTATTATACCTGGCTGTTCTTCTTGGATGGCTGATTATCCTGTGTGCCAAGATCTAAAAGAAGCTGACAGAGGGGTAACCTGACATTCGGTGGTAGTGCAATAGTTTCCAAATAATGGGATTTCTGTGGTCTGCCAGTGTTGATACACCCGGAGATACATGGCTTTTATGAGCTGCAGTGGAAGAGACTTATTCTGTGGATGTGATAATGGCATTTTCTATGGGATGGTCCACTTGAGGGCATGTGTGCTGAAAGTCCTATGAGGTCCTGGAATAATTGCTATTACAAAGATCATTTTAGAGTGAAACAAGTGCTGCGAGATGACATTTGAATTGGGTGGAGTTGAGATGCCACCTTAATTGCTATGGTTAATTAAATCCACCTCTGAAAGTGGAGAGAGGTGGAGATGCTGGCTGTGGAGACATGGGAGTGCAGCAAGTGCAGCATTGCAAATTGTGCTCGAGTAAGCTCCAAAATGTTGGAGCTTGCTTGATGTTTGTGTGTCCTTCCAAAGGCAAATCTCTCTCCAAAATCCATGTTATTTGGCCTGGATACCTCATGGGATGACATTAAGCTTCATATCTTTTTCTACAGGTGAATCCAACCTGATTTACTGGTAGCTGCAAGAGACTGAGTTAAATCAATGTGTGCTTGGTGGCTGCTTACTGCACGAACCTCTGTTGTGGCATCCACACTGCAAATGAAACTCACTGCTTTGAGCTGGGGGACTCAGAAGAGCTCAAAGCTGCAGACATCAACTTCTACTCTCATCTCCTGTGAGAAACTTAGCCCTGCAGGTCAGGGCTGAGCTGAGAAGGCCTGGCAGCAAAAGTGCCTGTAGATAAAGAGATCACATTTTTCATCAGTGCTGCCAAAATGATTCCTTTCACCCTGTGATTATTCTCTAAAGTATTTTTACAGCTATACTTTAGAGAGTTGCAAATGAGGTGCTTTGTGTAACTCATGTAACTCATGCACTTTGCACTGAAGTCATACCAGGTGTAACACAGGTACTGTCAGCTCTGCTGGTGAGCTGAGTGCAGGTCCTCAGGTGGCTGGAGCACCAGCAGCCTGCCCTGCTCTCTCTCGGATGAGGGAGAACCACCTTGTGATTAAAGCAGGGCTGGGACCCAGGAGTTCAGTCCCTAACTCCCAGCTCTGACCTGGACTTCTTCTGTGGCCTGGGGGTGACTGCTTAAAGGAACAAGCTGCTGGTGAGGTTGCTCCCAAAACTGTCTCAGTCCAGGCAAGCCGTGCTAGCCAAAAGAATTTACTTGAGTAGTCAGTGGGTGGACCAGGGGTGCTGGTGCATGCAAATCATATGGCTGAGCTGGAGAGAAGGTGGGGCACAGCTGGAGGCAGCCTGAGGCACAACTGGCTTCAGGAAGATTCAGGGTCACATTTGCAAATAGGGGGATGCTGCTTCCTTTTTCTACGCTCCCACTAATAAACAAAGCCCTTAACCTGTTAGTTATTTCAGTGAATTACACTGGGATTAACCTGTGCTTCACTTATCTCTGTGAAAAGCAAGCGGCAGTTGCTGAGGCCATCCCCAGGAACTGGGAATGAAGGATTGCTGCATGCTGTAGCATATTCCAAGGGCAACGAAAGAGATAGGACTTTGCATTATTTCTTGCATCTGTAGCAACTCAGAGTACCAGGAAGCTTTCCCTGCTTTCTCAGTATGCTGTAATCCCACGGAGGTGTTTGCGATAGGAGCTTTGATCATGCAGTACCTCTGACCTCTACAGACCAGGGTGCTGGAACAGCTTCAGCCCAGAATGGCTCCACTGGTTGAGGGGAGAGGTCAGACAGCCTGGGGACAGAGGGAGAAAAAATGTTCGCTGGGACAACTGACGTCTGGACTGATATGCTTTCTTTAGTCTTGGAAAAGGTTCAGCAGGCTTAGCTTCTCTCTTGACACATACTCCTTAGAAAAATAAGTTCAACCACGGGAAACTGCCCAGACATCACATTTTCAAAACAGAAAGTTTCCATTTGCTTTCATGCATTCATGGAGTTTTAGTCAGGCTGTCTGAAACTATAACTGTGCTGTTACAGCACAAGACTCGGGACTCTCTGTCTTGCTGTATAATCTCCATGTTTGTTCTAGGTATACCTTAGGAAATAGCCAGAGGCTGGGGTCCCTTTCATGAATTGATTACTGGTCTAAATGACAGATGTGACAAATGAAGATAAAATAGACATCACAGAAGGAGGGAGCAGCATATTACAGCTTGTGGATTTGTGGTTTCTGAGTTTAGATGCACCAATATTTTATTGGGTCCTCTGTTTATACCAACACGGGAGGCCAGATTCTCATGCCGTGTGAACGACAAGCTCAGTGCAGGGCCTGCTCTTTGATGTTTGTAGGCAAAGGGATTTCTCAGGAGCAGTTTGAATGAGGTGAGGGGATGATGTGTGCTGACTAGAGCTTAGAAAGCTGTTCCAAGCATGAGAGAAGGTGTGGGAGATGGTGCAGAAATGCCTCTGTGATGAGGGAATGAAGGGGAATGCAAGGTCAGTGCTGCAGGACTCACTGGGGGGTGGGTCGGGTCACATGCGGGACCGTGGGCAAATCCATTAACTGCGCTGTGCTTAAGCTTCACTGCTGTAAAGCAGGGATGGTAATGCAATATCCTTGGCTCCTGTGGTAACTCACAGTTGATAACAGAGTTGTCCAGAGTAAACACAGCTAAGCCTGGATCTGGGTGTGCATTTGGGTTTGTGCCGTTCTTTCTTTTTGATGCTTTTAGAAATCCTGCTGAAGTCAAGGGGCTATGAGAAACCAGGCTTTATATCAGCATCTGGAGGCCAAAATTCCAGCGGAAGACCAGTTATTGTATTATTCTACTTCATTAAGTACCTCCTTGAGGGGCTAAAGTAGCTTGTGAAAATGTGTTATCATGGGCAATGGAGTGTCTCACAGCCCTTTGGGAAAAGGAAAGATATGCTATCTGTACACTTCAAGATCCATTTGTAGTGGCAGCCACATAGATTGCACTCCCCTTCCCAAGCTCTCTGCTTTGTCGTAGTACCTGGACACTTCAGATATTACAGATAACTGTCTTTGCTCCTCACAAAGTGTTTCCCAAGTAATGTAATTTAGTACTGGCTGGAAGAATGTCACATACTGCTGTCACTAAAGCAGCTTGTGCACCTTCAGCTGTGGATCTACATAGGTCAAAACTCAAGTAGTGTTTGACCAGGAATGTATGTTGTGTTACCCATGTAACCATAAATGTAGAATTAATTTCAAATTCTTGCATCCATGTAGAAAGCTGTTTCTTGTACTAACTACTGGGATGTATCTGGGCTCCTGCATGCTGGGCTGTATGTTATCCTTTCCTTTGTGGTTCCTGTCCTGAAACGAGCACTGCTTCAAATTACATTTTTTTCGTGGAGTTCCAAGCAATAAATGCAGAGAACTTGTTTTCAGGACAATGGAAAGTTTAAATGTGAGTTCAGGAGTTTGTAGGGTAATAGATCCTGTCCTGTCAGATTCAATACCAGAGGGTATAAAATATGTCAGATAATTCATCAGCTGTTGGGATTAGATAACATAACTTAATTAAGGTACAGTTTGGCTGAAAAACACGCATTAAGACAGGAGTAATGCTATTACTGAATACCATGTAGCAACACGTAGATGCCTTTTCTAGAACAATAGAAGAATAAACAGACATCAAAATGGATAAATCTTTTCACATAGTGCTAGAGATGATCAAATAATTAATGGCAAAATCTAGCTTTGTTTTTTTCCATTTTTAAATCCTTCATAATCCAGTCCTCTCTTCTGTTTTCAACTTTTTAGTGTTTGCCAAATTGCTTCTGAACAATTTTCAGCTGATGAGTTGCTCATGAGGGCTCTGCTCTGTAACTAGCTGGTATTTGTTCATGATGTGCTTGACTGGCTGTACTCTTATTCTTTCTGAGTAAATGGCTTAACTTTTTGAACACAGAGAAATAATGGAGCCACACACACTTAAACTGTGTCATTTGATAATTTATATTAAAGTAATGAATATTACTTGGGTTTGGGACTGCTTTCATAGGCAGTGACCCAGGCAATCCCCAAAAGGGAATGACTGGACTCGTAGCAGCAGACAGATTTCATCGTCTTTCCCTTCCCCGTTTCCCACTTCTTTGTATCATTTAACTAGATTGAAAAAAGTATTTCAGCTTTTGGTTCTTGTTCTTAGTGGGGTGCAATGTGTCCAAGTGTGGTGGCTGACCTTTCTTCTGGGTTCCTGCACAGATTTGGGTTGGTCACTGCCTTACTGCCTGCATTGCTAAAGCAGCACTGCCTGATCCTCTCCGGCCTTAGAGCCGGTTCCCTCACTGCAGGATTGTCTTAGAGGGCCTGTGGATGTGGCCTGAAACAGATATAACTAATGGTGGAGTAGAGTGGACAACTGGGATGCTTGTGCTTGAGCTTAGTCTCTGACGTCCTTTAACATTGTATAACCCACATAATTTATCCTTGATGTAGAGCTAAGACATTGATTCTTTCCTATCTTTGAGAAGTATTACTTCTCAAAGGGGGATGGGAAAATATGTGGGAGCTGGTTTAAAAGCAGATTTTTTAATTTTTTTTTTTAATGGATAAAAACAATTAGAACCAGAAAACTTTCTATATAGACTAAGGGTAACCTTCAGGATACCCAATGTTTCACTCACAGTAGGGGTTGGCTATGGATACAAAAGGCAAGGAAAGTGCAACTTCTGTGGTAGTGAAAACCTTGAGATGGCCCAAGGAGAAAGGATATATAGGATCTCTTAGCCTGTAGGTCACCCCTGTCTTGTCATGAGTAGCAGACTAATGCGTGTGAAGAACATGCTTATTTATATCTGTGGTTTTACCAGAGGGGGTTGTCAGATTATACTTGATAAAGCTTGAAAATGTTTCTGCATTTATGGCACTGTTGATTTGCTGAAAGGAACAACCAAGCAAATAACTGATGACTGATTTTTGCCGCCTTGTGCAAAAATATGTCTAAGTGCGTGACTTCAGCAGACTTCCCTACCAGTGAGATCAACATCAGTATTGCAGACTTTTGGGGCAAGGGAGAAACTTTGTTCAGAAGTAAGAGATGAGGAAGGAGGGAAATGGTTGTTTAGGTATATTTCCATGGGATATTACTGTATCTGCATGTATTTTTTCTCGCGTTTTATTAAGTCCCTCACTTTGTTTATTTTTGTCCTTAAAAGAGGAACAAAGCAGTGATTCATCACCAATACGCAGGAATACCTCACTTTGCATTGTTATGGTACTGTCTGTCCAAGTGGCTCAAAGGCCTTTACAGACTTCAAGCGTTCTGTCTTCAGCTGGTATAGCGGTGTTATGCTGACACCACCTGAAAATTTGATCCTGTCTCAGTCCCAGTTTTGTCTGTTTTTTGACTTGACATAACATAATATGACAGATGCCAAACCAGTCCTCCCAAACCCAAGAATGGAACAATGTTAGAGAAGTCATCCTTGAGTAAATCAGCTTTAAAACTGCAGAAGGACCTGGTTCTCTATTTTATTGGAGTTCCTGTAGTTTTATATATCTGTACTGAAATGCACTGTTTGAATGAGTCCAAATTAGCAATTGATGTGAATTATTTTGTACAGCAGCCCTGCATTTACCGTTATTTACTCCCTGTCAATCCTATGGGGGTGTCTCATGCATTTTATGGTGGTTTGTCTTGTACATGATAATTTTATGTCAGTGAGAGTTTGAAAGCTGGATGTGCATTCAGATGTAGAGAGCTGCTCAGAACTCCCCTCTGTGATTGCTTTCTGTACCGTAGCTAATTATACATTTGTTGGGAAATGTATGCTACTCATACTTTTACAACATTCTAATGTCAAAATGTCATGCTGGACCAAATGCTGCAAACCCCATATTTCTCTGCAAGTAGCTATATTGATCTTGTCAATTCTGCAAAGAATTTATAAATTTTACATATATGTGTATATGTATGTGTAAAATGTTATATTTGTGTTTATATATAATTGTTCTCAATAAAATTATATTCACAGGTATTGGTTCAAATAATAACCTGATTTTTTAAAAAATTTTTTTATTAGCAGAACCTGAATCAGGTTTATTGGGCTTTTTGTTTGTTTTCACTCAGGCCCCATTACTCTGAAAAATCTACAGGTTTATTGGCTAGCCTGCTTGAATATTTATTACTTTGTGTACTTACTTATACTTATCTTTGGAATCTTCTGGAAGTGGTCTGATGTTCCACTCTTGAAAAAAATAATAACAAAAAAATTCAGTAAGATACATTTTTCAGATAACTATCTTTGGTATTTTTATTTACACGTGATCTCTACCCATTCACTAACAAATATTGTTTAACAGTTTTTAATAATGAAAATACTTCTCTATCAATAGAAAAATTTGGAAATCTTCATCACTAATGGAATGTACTTCATCTGTGTAGTTCACATACATAAGAATAAACTGTAAGAACATTACAGACTGGTTGCTACAGGGAGTTAAATAGTCAGTAACACTGCAGAAACAGCAGAAATGGTTTTAACCTCTTTTAGGAAGAAACGTTGGCTTTGTGGTCTCCTGATCAGCTCCTTGTAAAAACCCTCAAACTTTCCTTTGTACCTTTTGCGTCCAACTCTTTCTTCCCACTCATCGTTACCCTTGTCTTCTGAAACAAAACTGTACTAGTACTACTGGATGTGGTGCTGCCTGTACTGATGCTGAATGAGTTTTGGTCAAAATAGTCCTTTTGGTGACTGCTGATATGGGATTTGGCAATTAGTTTATTTTGAACCCTAAAAACCATAGTAAATACAAAATAGAATTTCCTTGTATGAAGGTTTTAATGCATAAATGTTGTCTTAAATATTATCTGTAATTTTCAGATGTGTCTCATTACAAAGTGTGAGGGCTTCCAGCAAGCTGGAGTCATATGTAACACAGTTTTTAATTCTGCACGTTTAACAAGTATTCGAGGATTAAATCATCCTGCTCCCTGATGTGTTTTGGTGGTCTGAAACAAACATGGACTAAGATTCCCCCACCTGGGCTTTACACTTCCCTCAAGTCTTATATAAGCCCTGTAATACAACGGGATGCTGTGTCACTTATTCCAAAGGTATCATCACCAGTGGAGATTTGCCAGGTGACTTCATCCTCCCACTCAGTTTTGCCTCTGTCTCGATTGTATTTCAGAGAAGGAGCATACCAGCCTGTTGTCCTTGTGCGTGTCACTAAATTTTCTTTCCTTATTTCCTACCGTGGAGTCCTTGAGGATTACTTGCCCTTTTAGGAAATTTGAAAGGCCTCCTTTCATAGCTGCTTAATTTCTATCATAAAGATAACTTTTTTTTTTTTTTTCCCCCTCTAACCCCTGCATCTTTCTTTTCTGTTCCCCTCAAGGAGGATTCCTTGGTATTTGATTTGCTAAATATTGGATATTTCTAGCTGGGTAAAAATGTCTCCTGATTCTTTTTCCTTGTGGTCACAAATCTGTTTCTTGTATCTCCAGTTCTTGTACCATCTGTCCTTCCCCCTGTAGCATGTGTGGCTGTAATTTGGGTAACTTATTGTCCAAGAAGTCTTTGTTTTCTCAGATGCTGTGCATTAATGACATTTGAGTTTTAGACTGTGGGTATCCTTGCTTTTATGGACCAGGAGTTGATTTGGACCACTATTAGATTGGAAAACCTGAGCACAGCCAAGACACTACCAGAAACTCTTGCCTACTCATCTGCTCACAGTTTACAGGAAACAGTGAGCCTTTCCTACCCAGGCGGTCCCCCAAATTGGTGGTTAACTGCAGCCCCTTCCCCAGAAACTCAAATAAGCTTCATTTCAAAGATTTGGTGACATCATTTTGCAGAAGTGCTGGGTGAAGCAAAAGTGCATTTCCCTGAGCACCACTTCTTAATGCATTTTTGTTCATCAAGGCGTACAACTAATGTGAAGAGGCAATTCAGTCTCAGCAGTCATTCTGCTGAGGGTGAAATACTGATAGGTACTTCATTTAATAAAATAATAATGCTGTGCAGCTGTACACTGTCTCTCCCACAAGGATCTCTAGGTACCTGAAAGAGTATTAAATAATTAAGCCTGACAATACCCCTGTATTTCATTAGTTCCATTTCACAGGTGGATTAGCAGAGGTTAAGTGACTTGACCAAGGTCAGGATCAGACCATATTCCTGTGAGGAAAGACTGTTCAGGGGATAGTTCGTACGTGGGTGGATCAGCTGGTCTTGCATCAGGTCTCTGTGACAACTTGGGATCTGTGCATGGAGGCAGAGCCAAAGCCCATGGCAGAACGGGGAGGGAACCAGGGAATCCTGGCTCTGTTTTCTGAATTTGTTTCCAAATGTCCAGGCCTAGGATAATCCATACTAAATGCGGTGACAGGACTGAAGGGTTTGATTTGCTGAAGCCACAGAAATATATAACCTGCTGCCCAAGAGACCTGTAAGCATTTATTTCATATCCACTGACATCTCCTGTCCAGTCAGCTCAGCAAGTCATATTTTTGTAGAGTTGTTTGGCACCATCTGCATTGAAAATGGCAACCTGGCCAATTACAATGGATTTTAAGTCTATTCTGTGAGAGAGTTTTAAAATGGAAAGAATCCAGCAGTGAGGCAGTGGGAGGAAATACCGTGTCTTTCCCAAGGAAAGTCAGGGTTCGATCCTGCAGGCAGCTGAAACGTGCCAAATTAGTTGGGTGCTGAGTGTTCAGCACCTTTTCAGAGATGCTCAGGACTTTGCAGAGTCAAAGCTCTGAGCTATAAGGTTAAGCATGAACATTAATGAAATGTTATCTCTCTACCAGATGGAACTAAGTGACAAGTACTCTGGCTGTCAAGCGCAGAAAATCGTGAATCTGTCGCACATCCCCTGACAACAGCAAGGCAATCTTCTTAAAACTGACTTACGCAATAGGAATTGTCTGTGGTGGGGTATCTCATTCATGTGGTCAGAAAGCTGACCTTTGTTGGGAACTATCTGCCCCTGGTTTTTGTTTGTTTTGTTTTTCTGTAGGATGCATCTAGCTTTCTGATCGGCTGCCACCTTGCAAATAATCCACTTAAAAGGATATTTTTGCAATGTTAAAATAGCTACAAGCTGAGGCTCAAATTGCATAAAAATTACACGTATACTTGAAATCTTTACAACTGATGATTCCAGATAAGAGTAGATACTCGGTTCTGATCAGCCTTCGGCTGAAAGGTGTAACCACTACCAGCCTTTTGCTGTCAATGAAACATCTTCCCTGTCTACCGGGATACAACAAAAACATTATGTTGCCATATCAGAGCATAGCAGAACTTTCCTGGAGCCTTAAGGGATTGCCTCATATTTTACAGACTTAACTGACTGCTGATAAATGAACAACGTATTTTTTTATATGTGCATATTCTACATGAATGATCATGTAGCATTGCCATTTAATCCACAACTGAAATACCTTCTTTATAGAGGTGGAATGCAGAGCATAAGGGGAATGTATGGCAGAACACTTACATATTTGAGGTGGGAATTGAGATGAAAAGTGGTGTTAGGAAAATAAAGCAAGCTTTCAAAGTGCTCTCAAAGTCTGAGTGCATCTTTCTGCTCTAACCTTGTAGCTGCAAGCTGATAGCGAATAAAATAAGGTTGTTCAGGGGAAACTGAAGTTCCTTTGGAAGTTTGGCTTCTTGTGGTTTTGAGAATAAATTTACCTTTGCCAAATAATTGACCTGCTGCTTCAGTTCTCACCTGCTCCTGGAAAATGCCCTTGTCTGTTCCTTCAAAGAAGGGCTCATTTTATCATTAAGTTTAGATGAATGGTGCAAGTGAATTTTTTTGATATAAAATATTCATTATGAACAAACTGTGAACTTGTGAATATGCATGATTCCCCTTTAATCTGTTTGTTGTTTTTTTGTTTTGTTTTGTTTTGTTTTGTTTTTTTGAGAAACATTTCCTTTTCAAATAAAAAGGCAAAAATTGATCTGTTCAAACTGACCAACAGGACTTAAGTATCAATTGCTGAACAATCTGTGCACAGGCTGCCTACAGCTTGTATTTTTCACATAAAGAATTTGCTGAGTGACTGAAGAAAACCACAAACATCACTGTAGACAACTTGCAATGGACTGAAACTTGCTCAGTAAGTTATGACAAGAAAACAGTTCCCAACTAATGGATGCTACATGGTCAAGTTAAGAGAAAAAAAGTCTGCAAAAGAGAGGCTTGAAAAACTTGAGGATATACCAGAAAACTCCTACCATACCTGGGAAGCATGTTCATTAGTTTCCTTTCCTTACAGCAGAAGGGGAAGTGGTCATCAGGTTAATGCTTGGACAAGTACATTTGATTGGTGGTAGAGAGCAGCTGCATACTCAAGATGTGAACATTTCTTCATCAGGTGGTTGCTGGGATGTTTTCAGAGATTGATAGTGCTTAAAATAATGGCAGTCTGGGGAATTCCCCTGCTATCATCCAAGGTGTCCATGAGGCTGTATGCAAGCGTTCTGCTTTAGTCTCTCTTCTTGTCCCCTTATCCAGACAGTGCTACTTGCTATGCATCACTTTTGGGTGGCTGCTCCTTTCTTTTGGTGGTAGGTCTCCCCAGAATATTTGTGTGGGAAGTGGCTTGTAGGGAAGAGGAAAACCCTAAATTTCTTATATATCAAAATGACTCTAGGAGCCACAGAGGAGGCAAGAGTCACCACAGTGTCACAGTCACGCTGAAGATGATACACACATAGCTCTTTTATGGCAGTCAGGAGTGGAGCTGGGATAACTTGTCCCAAGCTCAGCTCACAACTATGTTTAGACAGGGCTGTTCCAGGTAGTGGTTATCATAAGGATGGCTTTCCAGGGACTTGGTTAACACAAAACAAGTGTGATGGATGATGCTTTTTAGAAGGTTAAACTTCTGTCTGAGGTGGCCAAGCCTTGGAGATGCTGACCTTCAAGTTGCCACAGTATTTTGAGGTCCATGGCTCGTAGATACATGGAAACACTCTTTGAGAGAATAGTGAAGAGAGAGGATTATAATCCTCTGCCAAAAATGATATCTTCCTCTTACTTATTTCTTCTCCCCTAACATATATTGTATTGCATGATGAGGGTATGGAGCTTCTCTAGATGCTCACATGCTGTAAAAAATTTCTCACTTAGGTGGTTTCAGTTGAAGCAGTGAATAAGATCAAAATGTTCTGCTTATGCAATTGTTCCTGGTTATAAAACCTATGGTTCAAATGTAGGCATCTACCTTAATGAAAGAAGGTTGCATTGCAAGTAGTAGCAGTTTCCACACTGGTCGTAACTCACCAGAGTCCCAGTTCAGCAAGTTTTATTGGTGAGACTTTAGTTTTCTCACAGGCAACGTCCAAACCATCTCATTAATTTCATTAGAAGTGTATGTTGCGAGGAGATACTGAGCTCTTGAGGAGGTGCAACCCTGAACAAAACATTCCTCTGAATATTTAGCTTGCAGCCTAGGTAAGCACAGGGTAAGAGATAAGTGCTCTGATGTGTGAGAACAAAGTCTTGTTTTACTTTTCCACAGCAAATTCACAATGGAAAAAGACAACCAAATCAGCTGACATAGCCTGTGATTGTGGGCAACATGGGTCAAGGCACTGATTTGGGAAATGAAAATGTTCCTTTGACTTCTGAGTGGTGGGCAGCCCTATGCCATTTCTGAGAGGCTCTGAAAGCTTTCTTGGATGAAGTCCTTCACGATTAGGGGAAAAAGGATTTCAGGAACAGGTCTCAATCCTGCTTGCGAGATTCAGGGTGTACCGCTTGTCCCCACTGCACCCGTATACTCTTGCCTTAAACTTCTGTGTCATGCTTGTGATGAAGTGGGTGTCGGAGCTGGGGGAGGCAGGGATGTGCTGAAAAGTTGTGTGTGTTTGTGAAGTAGATATTCAAGAGATAGAAATCTCCATTTAAATAGTAAGGGAGAAGAGAAGACCCCCTGTCCATGCTGTAACAAGAGGAGAAGGTTAAGGAAAGGAAAGGATTTTACTTCCAGAGTTCATCCATTCTCTTCTCCAGAGTATGACCAGGAGCCCTGCATTTGAAAGCTGTCCAAAAGCAGAAGCTGTCAAGGACTGCTGAAGCTTCACATTACTGGGTTTTTGAGATGTCTCCTGTTGCTTAGTTTTGAAACGCAGCCAGTGCTGGGGTAGGTCGTGCAGTTGCAACATGCACATCATTTCTGAGCAGAATATCAACTATGTGCTAGAGGAATCCAGGCAGAGTGGAAGCTGGCTTGGGCACCCGCGCTTGCATCTCTGGGCTCATGAAAGTGAAAAATGAAATATTTGACTATCGCAAACAGCTCCAACACAGTGATCTTCAAAAATGTGTTGCAGGAGCACTGCTTTGCTGCTGGCTGTGGGGAAAGGAGACTGCACTTCTGGAACCACCCCATCCTTTCCTTCCTCACCCACTTGCATATTGACCTAGCTTAACTCTCTCTGGCAGGGTCAGGAAGCACATAAGTTCAGAAAGGCTACCTGCCAACTTTCATTTTTCATAGTTTAGTCATTCATGGTTTTCTGTGGAAGAAACGCCCTGTTTGGTTAGGAGGTAAACTTATTTTGGCAGGGAGGTAAATTCACAATTTTCACTGTCAAATTATGGCTAAAAAGAAAGAGAAACCATTTTTGCATTCCAAGAATTAAACTCGTTAATGTATGTAGCATTACATTTTAGCAAAGTAATCACAGCTGAGCATCCAAAATGTTGTCTTGTATGCTTGAAAAATTTACTGAAAGTAGAATTGGAAAGGGCTATGCAATGTCCTTCATATGAGAAGCTGCAAGTAATTCTCATATTGGGTCAGCAATTCAAGATGTTAAAATTTTTTATTTATACGTGATAGATACATCGTGTGTATGCATATGGGAGGAAAAAAAAATCTCACAATGCAAATTTTCGGTAGCTTTCCATATTTCATATTTCAATACTGCTGCCTCAAATTGAGCATTTATAATATCCATTATCTGAAGTTTAGGTTTCTGAGGGGCACATACATAAACATAACGTCATGATTCTCTGATATAAATGTAAAAAGATACATAAGTAATTTGTAGCTTTAAAAAAAAAAAAAAAAAGGAAAAAAGGGTGGGGAGAAGGGGCAGAAAAAAGAAAGCCCAGATCCTGGTTCTGAAGATGGTTTTGGAATTCCAGTGTGACTCTGCAAGTTCTTACATTGAAAAGTGGTATCAGCTTTTGATCCCACCTTAGTCTTTGGAAGCAAGGCACTGAATGTTATACAGGTACATTTTTGGCTTTAAATAGAAATGTGTAACAAGTAGAACACAAAAACTGGCAAATGTGAAGTTCTGTGAGGGCTGATTTCCAAGGGGGGTTTCAGGTTGTAAATTGCTGGGGCAATGCTCTCACTGATCTTTGGTATTTTTGGACCGGAGAGGATCTGCCTAAAAAAATAGTTTTGAGGAATTGTTTGAGTAGGGATATGTGAGAACTCCTTGGGTTTCTGTATGTATGTATGTATATATGTGTATATGTATGTGAATTATTTTTCAGGAAAGTTGAAATGGGTGCTTGATTATTGTTTAGTGTAATTAAGCCCCTAATATTAATATATAATCAAACATATTGCTTAGGGGTTGACTTCTGGTTCTCAGCCTCAGCCTGAAGATAGTCTCTTTCTTTCCTTTTTTTTTTTTCTTTCTCATTAGTAGCTTAGATAGGCATGAAAAATCTTTTGAGCTTAAATAAGAGATCTTTGTTGTTGTTGTTCTTGTATATTTCAAAAGCAGTTAATTTTTAAGACCTCAAACTTGGCATGTGGCCACTCTCAGCTGGCAAATACACCCTTGCTATTTTTGCTGTGTGTGATTTTTAGTTCATCTGGAAGCTGCTGCCAAACAACTTTAGTCTAATTCTCCTGCCCCTTGCCTCTTCCTATTGCTCTCCAAGTGCTCTCATGTGCTTCCACCCAGTTAATGAACCATCTGTAAAATGAAGGAGTAGCTCAGTCCTTGATGTCTCTGCTGAATCCCCGGGCCATACTGCCAACCGTGGTGGCTGGTGGCTTGCGCGGCCACGACCGAGTTGGCTGCGCTGGCAGCGCTGCGTTCTCCGATTCACCCCAAGCAATCATCCCATGGATGGCGGAATTACAGGCACTGCAAGGCTAGTCTGTTTTGGAGCCATGCTCCCCAGCTGTAAGGTGTTCTACGTCTTCATCATTCCCCTCTGACATCCAACCATACAGGCAATTGCATCATTACAACCACATCATTTTGTCTGGCATTCAATCTGCAGCTTGGGAGAAGATTCTTGTAGCTTCAGGTGCATGAAAGTAGGAGCTGGCGTGTTCTGTGAGCAGCAGGTGGGAGTTGTTCAGTGGGAAGGTTAGATGAGATGGTAATTGGGAGAGAGTCTTCAGGCTAGTTAACAGGGCAGGAAAATTTGTGTGGATTTTCTTTTCTGGTTTAGGGCAGTTTAGGAAATGAAGGGAAATGCCGGATCAAATTCGAAAGCAAAGGGTGGGAATGAGCTATCCAGAGGCAGAGAGTAAATAAGACAGAGGCTGGGTTGGGCAGTAGAATTAAACTGTTATTCTTCAAAAAGTTTCTCTTTTAAAGTAAAGATTTATTTATTCTTTTAATTAGACCTAGTATATGAACTCTATTTGCTGGAAATTTTCTCCATTACACTTCTGCAGAAAATACAAAATAATCCTTAAAAATCTTTCATCTCTTCCCTTGTCTGTCCCCTTGTTTATCAGTAACAGTGAAAAATCTGTCTGGGAAAAGATGCAGAGAAATTCTAAACAACTCTTGTTCCATCTGTAAAAGGAAACAGTATCTCTTTGAAACACTTCAAATGGCATATCCCTCTCTTGTGTCATCACACTTCTTATATGTAATGTTATGGGAGCATTTTGAAAGGATAGTAAATTAATGTAATGTACCACAAATGTCTTATTTGGTTTTACCAGGAGGAGTTTGGTGTGCAATTGATTCATTGCTGTGTGTGAATTGCTCATGTGTCCCTTTCCAGAACTGAGTGTTATCTGTGCATGGTCCACCCACGCTTCCTGGCATGCTTGGCAATGCTTACAGTCAAAGGTGACTGGAGGGCCCAAGTCCCTTTGAGATAGAAACACTGCGTAGGTGAGTGAGACAATATCCAGGAAGGGCAGAAAAGTAACCATTCAGTGACAGTGTGCATTTTTAAAAATAATAAAAATCCTGGAAGGAGGGAGTTGAATGTCAATATTATTTTTAATCCTTTAGAAGTGTAAAAACCGTAGGCAGGCCAGAGGAATAAGGAAGTAGAGGCACTGTCATGTTATGTACATTACTTATTTCTCACAAACACAGAAGGGTGAGTTTGTACTGAACTGGTAGTAGATTGAATTAAGCAGACAGCACTGGCAGCGTAGCCATAACTTGCTGAGAGTGACAAAGCTGAAATTGGCAACTGCAAATTAAACACACCAAGGTTTTTGATATGGTTTTGTTTAAGATAACAAGTCAGACATCTGCAGAAACTGATGCGAATTGTCTAGATTCCCAGACACTTTTTGCATCAGTTGAATTTTGGGAGTGTGTCTGTCTGCACATGTGATCTTTGCTACGAGTGTCTGGCACAGTGTGATCATCAGAAGCCTTCTTCATTCCATCTGCCCTAGGGTCTCTGCTGATGTCATTCATTAGGAGGGTTTTCTTCAGTTTTAACAGGACAACATGGAAAGGATGGAGTTTAGTCTTGCTGTGTATAAATCATAAAGGCTGCTTGCAAGTTCCTCAGTCCCTTCCCTGTATTTAAGATGGGAGGTTATGAAAATGATGTGGGTTGCAGTATCGCTGAAGCTCGGTTGATACTTGTATCTCTAATCGTCTTCTCATTGGAGCTGCATTCAGTGGTTCCTTTGCTTCCCTAGCTCTTGGCAGAGGTGGTAATGAGCTGGTTGCAGCTCAGTGCCGAGCAGGTGATAACAATGAGGATTGTTCAGGAAGAATGGGTGGGACCTTCTGCCTGCCTCAGCTTGTATGATATATGTCCTATACTATTATATGACCTAGAGGCTTTCTCTCAGTCTGGAGGAGAGGAATCAAACCATTTGAAATCAGCTACTTTCTTTTAGACAAATATGTATTTGTGCATCTTCAGCTTTCTTGAACAGAAAACACAGACGCGAAGTAAAAATGAAGAGAGTTAAAGAAGTTCGCAGTTGATCCGTACATATATTATGCATTTTTTTAAAAGATAATTTGTGTCCATTTCTTCTCATCTACCAGTGGCAAAATGAAACCTTGAGGAAAAGAATTGGAAAGAGTGAAGATCAGAAAATGGGCAGGATGGGGGATGGATGAAAACAAGAGAACAAGATGCAGAGCATTTTTGCCTTGAGACTTTTCTGGTTTGCACTAAATATTGCCCTATCTGAGTGAGTTTGAATGAATTTTCAGTTGGGTTCTTAAACTTGGCAATGTGGGTTGCACATTCAACAGGAGAGATTTATGAACTGATGCAGGTGGTAGACCTGTGTGCTGTTAGCTATGAAGGAGCCAGCAACTTTGGTACGAATCTCTCAGCACCTGTTCAGTTGAAGGTCACCATGTGATAAAGGCCACAATACTCCTGACCCCTGAGGAACCTGTAGGAAAAAGGTGTAACTACTACTGTTTAATGTGTGCATTGTTTCCCCATTTAGCTTAATTGACCATGCAACTCCCCTCCCTAACTATAGTTTTTATGTAGTACTTATGGTTCTGGTGAGTATTAACCACCTTTACAGTGCTAATAATATTTAGGTTTCTATTTGCCTTCTGTTGTTGTTCATTCAGTCTGCCTTAAGACTGCATTGAATTTTCCAGTATGAAAATTCAGTCAGATTCATGTAAAATGTTATTAGGCCGATGGCCTGAACTTTAGGACTAGGATTCACCTTTTTTCTAATTATTTTTTTTTTAATGTGTCTGTGTGATTGTACAAGGTGCTTTATTCATTTGCTGGTATTTATAGGGCTTCTATTTTTCATGTATGTATTGTGCTGTTGTATTCTTTAAAACAAACAAACAATTATCATTTTTCTGGTCTTATCTTTTACAGTGGATCTCCTCCTTGTGGATTTTTCACTGTTAAAAAGGACATGTCTTTTCCACTTTAATGCACCAAAGCTAAGCTGATAATACTCGTATGAGGCTTTAGTATTTGGAAGCATGCTCCATACATTATATCCTGTAAAATTCCAATCAAGTTAGTAAGTATTTTTTCCCACATTGTACAGATGAAGAAACACAGTCAAAGTAGTTAAGCTACTTGCCAAACCACACAGTGAGTTAAAGACAGAGGTGTGATTGGACTTTGTGGTTCCCAATCCGTGTTCAGACTAGTAAAGTATATTGAACCTCTGGGTTCTTTTTGTAATGCAATATCCAAACCCTCTCTGATTTCTTTGTGTAGAGTGAAAATGTCACTGACAGAAAGACCATTTGATTTTTCTCAGCCTTGAGGAGAATATGAATTTTTTTAGAACTGAATTTTTCATCAGAAAATTCTATGCTGACTTTTATACGTCACAAATCCCATATGGACTCCTAAATATGGAGAGAGAATAATTATGAGCCCCTTTGTACTGACTCACTTCTCTGATTTTTTTTAAACTGCATTTTAAGGATTCAAAAGCTGATTGCTAACGTGGCGTATTGCTCCTGTTGTTAGATAATCTTAGCTTTTTAACTGGATACAGCCGTGCAGTGCCTTATGATTAATTACATGTACAACAGGTGTTGATCTTGTTGGACTAAGATTACGAAGTTCTTTGCTATCCAGGTGGTCTGTTTTAATATAAAAAGACCAGTAGCATAATGAGCAAGAAATTGAACTAACGAGCGAGGGGAAAAATACTTGAATGCATTAATCACCTTTAATAAGCTTAGCCAGCTCAGCACAGCTAATCAGCTGGGAAGTCCTTGCTTTGAAGAAGCATCAATTGTTGTATACCCAGTAGGGTAAATAAAAGATAAGCCAAGAGCGGTGGGAAGGGTGTTTGTGCATCCAAAAGCTTTCAAGATTTTCCAAATACAAGGCACCTGGTATGATGGTTTTTAAAATTATATTAGTCAAAATGAAATTGCAGTTACCTTTCTGGTAATGGAGAGATATGTCATTCAGATATCTCCAGATGCAGTAGCATGGTAGTAATTATCAAAAAGTGTTGGTTATTTGCAATTTAGCTTATTTTAATTTTGACACTTTGAAGGGCCTAACTTAAGCCCTCTAATGACCTCTACCCACCAACCCTGAGCTCAGAAATTTGAGGCTAAGATACTGCTCTTATTTGGAAAGATATGCTGATAAATCCTCTGCTCCTCCCCAATATTTTCCATTTCATATACATCAATTCTTTGTATTTCAAATTCTTTGACAGTGAATGAAGTGTCTGTCTAATGCTTAGTGAACAACCCTTTTAGCATAACATGTGTAATTCTTTTTTTTTTCCCCTAATGCCATAAATATATATCTTCTCTTAACTTCTGATTTTGTGACTCTTACCCATACAGTAGCAATGACTGTACTTTGTGGTGTTGTAAGCTACTGGATAATTGCAGTATACAGATACATAACAAATGTACAGAACCACCAACGATGGAATTTACTTTTTTTTGTGGTTTTTTTTTTTTTTTTTAGAACTTTAGCAGTACTGTGTTGCTGATACTAGTACAATGTGCTTCTGCCTGGAGTTTGCAGGCTAGGGCTGTGCACTTTTCAATGATATTGCAGTCTCTTTCATGCATATTCTCTCAGCAGCTGCTCTAAGACTGGACAGGAAGGACAGGCAGCTCTCTCAATACATGTGATGCTCAGGATATGATTTCCTCAGGTTATTCAAGTGTCTTGTCCATCACAACTGCTTACATGCTTTCTTTTTTTTCTTTAGCAGTTGAGATGTGGTGAATTTGGAGGCTTTCCACCTTCTACTCTGATCTTTTTTTTTTAGTTGAAAAATATTTTCCTTGCTCTCCCATAATCTCAAAACAGTTAAAAAGATCTTCCTCAGACTTTCCAGACTAATTTACCTGGGGGACGAAAACAAAACAGCAAAGTTTCAGTGTTCTGGCATTAAGTGAGAAAGTAGGATTGAAAGGCATGTCTGACCAAGCTGCACAGCCATCATCTGAACTAGATATCCTTCTGTGCTGATATAAGGATGTTGCTGTCCATTCTGAAGGATTTCCTTGGCGGGTAATAACGTATTTTTAGAAATAGCAAAATCTGTCCAGGCTGATGTTTTGAGTTAGAGCAAGGTGTTGTTTAAGCCGTGACTGCAGCTATGTAGAGGCACTTGGGTGCAGTGAGTCACTTACACACTTACCTGCTATCTTGGTTTAACTTTCCCAGTATGGTGGGAATCTAACCATGTCTGTGATCACATCAAGGCAAAAGTTGTTACTGTTAAGTTTTCTTCTCACAATTTCCGTTTGATTACGAATGGTGGTTATATTGAAAAAGGGGCATGTCTATACAAGCAACTCAACACAGATGAAGCAGGACATCGATGCTGTAGCTGGGTGCCTGGGCATAACCCTTCTGTAGCTATCATGATCTGATGCTTTTGTAATTAGGGGGTAGGCAACACCTAAAATACTGCCAGCATGTGGTCATATTCAGTAGCCACTTTTTACATAAAGCTCCTGGGATTTTTGCAGCTGCCTGGCACACACTTTGGCAGGACCCATGCTGAACTGACTGAGGAGAAGGTGATCTCACCCTCATAGTATTTTCGTGTTGATGTACCTCATTTTGCAGTTATGTTGTGATTCGACTGAGGCTGTCACATATTCCTTAACGTGTTCAGGCGAACATGTTCAGATTTGGCATGCCAGGCTGAGATATGCAGCCAGGATGCTGGAGGGTGAGGAAAGGCTCCAGAAGTTGCATGTTCACTGAAATGACCATGGCGTCTCTCATTTGAAAGAGTCCTTGCAAGGCTCCCTTTTTCATTTTGTAGTTTGACAGCACTGTGGCACAACCCCAAGTCTGCAGGAAGGCTGGCTGTGTCAGTCAGGGCTCTCAACTGAGGACTTCACCTAGGGTGAGAGAGAAGCTGGGAGTAAGAAATGTGAGGGGCAGTCCTGTACTTATGTTAATGCATCTGTGCTGATGACCCTGCAAGGAATGACTTGGATGTTGTGACCACAGATGTTGCCTTCTTCATTTAGAAGAACTGGACTGTGTCCAAGCTGCTGATAAATGTTGAGACTGAAAATGGTTGGTTCTTATTTTGGAATATCACCATCAAAGTCCTTGATTCATAATTACGATCCTCGAGGTTGGAGTACAGCAATTCACTTTTCCGCTTTGGGAATAGGAAGGTAGAGGGAACAGCTGCTTTCCTTTTCCCTTCTCCTCTGCTGAAGGCTACACGCTCTCAACAATTCTGGGTGCTTTCAGAAAGACACATAACCCACATGCTTGCTGTTTTTAACAATACTGGGATCAAGCATCCCTGTTTCCCTAAAATGGGAAAACACGGTTCTTATGTTACCTCATATTGGATATGTCAGTCATATCAGCTGGGCCTTGTGTTGAACTTCCTGCCAGACTGTAGCATTGTTTCATAGTCCTACGTTTGCTTGTACTCTGCTCAGGTAGCATGGAACCAATTCGCTAATAAACAGCACCCAGATAAAACTTCTTTCAGAAATCTTGGGCCAAGTTCAAGGTTAAATCCTTTTGTAAGTGTCTTTTCTCCAAATTGGGCTAGGGTAGGACAAGTTATTTGTCTAGGACTTTACCCAAAGACATCAGATGCTGCAGTATATTAAGAACTTGATAGTGGGCTGTGAAGTAAGACAAGAAATTGGTAAAGTTATTTTGAATAGTCAACTAGGATTACTACAAATCTCCAAAATAATTTCCCCTATCAATCAGGACATTTTTGCAGCAACACAATGAAACTGAATTTTGCTTTTTCTAAATGAGAGTTACTGGAGGTGAGAGAAGAGGTGGATGGGATGGGGTAACCCGTATCACTCTTACCCTCTTAAGTATCACAAACAAAAATGACCTGCAGTCCTGGATATAAATTTACCTCATATTTTCCTGAGCAATGCTATAATAATGAGTGTTTTACATTAAGGCAGCTGACCTTAAGCTACCTCCCTCACAGATTACTTTGTTTCCTGCAAGCTCACAGTGCTTGTGAGCATATGTGCATGCTGTCAAAGCATGATTTCAAGAGAGAAAATAAGGTTCTAATGATAATTTGGGTCTTGGCTGTACTAAGATTATTTCAGTAGTGAATCCTTTTTAAACCTGATTTTCATTAGGGTTTTTTTTTTTTTTAATGCCCTTTTAGACACCTAAATTGTCATCTTTATTCTACAGAGTAGATGTGCAATTTGAGAGAGCTGGAAGTATCTCTCTGATTTCACAGTGTATTATAAATCCCTTTTTCTTCCACATGTCCTGCCAAACCTGAAAGTCCTGCAGCTCAGTCAACATATAATGAACAAAACAGATCGCTAAAAACTTTCTTGAGCCTCTGTACTGCTTTCAGAATTGCCAGAGGTCAACCTGACCTGTATCCTCACAAAGGAAGTTAAATAGTAAAACTTCCTTTAGTCATACAAATAAAAGAGAACAAGGAACGAGGAAGTGATATTGTTCAGCAATGATGCAATAAAAAAGTTAGTAGTCTCCCAATAAGTAAATTGATACTTTGCCTCTAGTTTTTAAATATGATTATTTGAAGTGTGAAGGTGAAATCAAGGCTTCCAATGAGAATGAAAATTGGCACATTTGAGGTGGAATTGTGACTGAAGGACTTAATGCACTCAAGATGCAGGTAGGAGATAGTCTGCATTCCACAAAGAAAATTGAAAAATCTGGCGGTGGAATTCCACCAGTGAGGATTTTTAATACATTTGTCAAGCTGATGTTGTGACTGTGGAATAGCAAATGTATTATCCATACACATTAAGGAAATGTGGGAAAATTACACAGGCAACTACAAACTTGTTAGTCTGGCCTGAGAAGTATGTAACTCTTTGGAACAAATTGTGAGGGGAAGTATTATCAGACAAGATAGTGGAGAATGTGATAGAAGTGTAGTGTACTTTTAACAAAAGATGATCATGCCAGACTCATACTATAGTGTTCTTTGATGTGATTACTGATCTTATAGGCAAGCCAACTGTGCTAGTTCTTGAGTATTTGTTTTTTAGGGAAGCATTTAGTGACGTCTTACGTAGGAAAGTATTAGTTGATAGGAAAGTAGGATTTGGTATTGTAAAGCAGGTATTGTAGAAGTTGTGATGGGAAGAAAACCTCGTCGTTTGGTTCCAGGGACAAGAATAGCAGTCAGTTTTAAGGAAGGCAGGGCAAAAAGAAAAAAAAAAAAGTGCCAATGAGATGCATTGCTGTCAACAATGTTGCAGGCAAAGATGCATGAAGCACTGTAATGTCTGGGACAGCCTGGGTTTTGAATGACCACGAATTTCATGTTGCATGGTACAAAAGCTGTAGCCATGACTTTGGGAACATCAGCATTTATTCTGAGAGTTTATCAACCAGAAACTGAGTATGGGACTAGTAGTAGTTATACATTCAGGGTGTACATCAACTACTGCAGGGCATAGCAGTTGTACAGAGGATCATTGTGAGCTACCTTGTGATCCAACCATGAAAAAGGCAAATAGAGTGCTGTCAACTATTTATAGAGGAGCTATGAGCTCCTGATGCTTGTAAATAAGGCTTTGTATACACAAAATAAGATGTAGGTTTTAGTCACCCATATTCAACAGAGAGTGGTTTACTGGAGCAGCTTCAAAGAAAGGTTAGCATAGAGGACTGGGAAAACGGAGTCTATTTTATGAGTAGAGTTGAAAAAGTTTGGCTCTTTTGGTAAAATCAAGGCAGAGAAGGGGAATAATTGCTGTCTATAAGGAAATCACATGGGTAAAAAATAAAGGGGGAGGGGACAGTTAATCCAAAGAACAGTGTTGGTAGCAAAGCAAAACATTAAGTTGGTCACGAATATGGTTAAGATGAAATCAAAGATTTTTATTCAGCAGCAAAACTGTGAAATTCTGGAAAACCTTTCTAAAATGACAACAAAACCAAGTTTTAAGATGCAGTAGGAGAAGTCTATGATTGAGATTATACATCATGGTTGTCCAATTGTGAAGGGTTGTATTGGATGTTCCTGGTATTCCTATGCCCGAAGCTTGTGTTATGGCTCTACCATGAAGCTGATCTGGAGCCTGCTCTTATGTGTAGCCCCAGTACATTCTAAAAGAATTGGTGGTAGCAGCTATGAATGTAGAAACATATCCTTCAGCAATGTTTTATTACTATAAAAAATAATCTAGCCTGTTGACAAGATTAATAGCCTAAGTGGCATAAAACTAGTTGTCTACAACACAAACCCCAAAATTTTCTGTGTTTGAAAGTGTGTAAAATGAGGGACTGATTTTTGAGGACAGGTTATGATTTAGGTAAGTTTAAATTCAGATGCAAAAACCCTCTTCTTTTGTTCACACAAGACCAGGTTATAGGCTGGTACGTGTTAGCAAACTTAAGTCTGTAATGGAGTTACATCAGTTCCCTTGTTTTAAGCTTGTTGGTATGGCAACCTATGGCCGAAATTGTCCAAAAGGAGGTTTCTTAGCACGTGTCTCTTTGTCTCCATATCTGTATATGCTTGCTGCTGATTTTCACTGTGTTGGCAAATTTGGGGGGTTTGTGGTTGTTCCGTTTTGTTTTAAAATCTTTTGGTCCCCAAAGCATAACATTTTTACACAGGCATCTTATTTTTAAGAACTTAGAGGATCTGCTTTTGTGCTTAAGCATAGCTTCTCTGTCATAGCTTCTGTCTTACTTTAACAAGTTGAATTTTGCTTTTTATATTGCACCAAGTGTGGTCCATGGGCTGTTTGAGAGCAGTGCCACAGAAAATATGCTTTCCTTCAACATCAGTATTGCTTGGAAGACTCACCTTAAAATTTGGAGCTCATAATTTCAGATGTGGTCTCTGAAATAGGCTTTATTACACTGGTCCACTGGCTTCCCATTGTTCTCAACTGGACACGGTTTGGAAGCTTGGGGCAAAACCTGGGGATCTCCATAACGCAAGTGCAATTCCACAATTCCAGCAGTAGAAGCCAGATTAATTCCCAACGTGGCTGTTGGGGCTTGGCCAGGCTGAGCCCTGCCTCCCTGGCGTCATCACTTTTTTTCCAACCCCAAATAGGTGATGAGTAATTACTTGGTCTTGATTTATCATACAGACCATAGTAGTTCTGTTACAAAGTAAACATTTTTGTTGGCTAAGTCCTAATGCAAAGACCGTTTCACAACCACCTCTTATTTTAGGTTTTAATTGCTTCTCTCTGCTGTCAACTGATGTCCCCCTCCCCCATGCCCCAAGCCCTCCTCCCCTCTCCCCCCTCCCTGGTATGGGTTTTTTCCTGTTCCCACACTGCTAATGTGATGAGCAACAGTTGCAGTATCACGGGGCCCTCTCTTAAGGAGAAGAAAAAAAAAAATCCCAAACACCACCTTGTTTGCTTTTAGAGCCCTCCCGCCTTTTCACTAAGGGCTGTGTTAATCCTTGCACTATGAAGGGAAACTCCTATGTAAATCAAACCAGTGCTCAGTGCTCTCCTCCTTCCCCCCTCCAGCTCCCATATATTAAGTGATTGTTCTCCTCCCTTAGAAATGACAAATGATTGGTTGCTTTACTCTTGGCTTTCAACATATTTTCTTTAAAGCCCTGAATTCTGGGGTTAAATCTTGCTTCTTTCTGTTCCATTCTGTTTCTGTTCTCTCATATTATGCCATACATTTGTGTGAATTTATTTTCCACCAAGATGCTCAGAATGAACCAAGGCCTTTCCTCGATTTGAAGATGTAAAAACTAATGCAACTCAACCCAGAGCAGATTGGAACTATATTTTTTCTTTTTTTTTTTTTTTTTCTTTCTCCTAATGCTGTTTCTGTTTTTGTGCTGCATAGCCTTTTCTGGTTTAGCCTGCACTCCAAAGCTAGATTTTGATGTCAATGATTAGTATTTCTAATCGGTTGAACAAGGACAATGTCCCTTCTGCTGCGCAGAGGACACAAAGGCCCAGGCGCTGATTCTGATCGCCCTTGAAGCATTTTGGCTCCACTGGGCCCTTTCCCCCATTGCAGTAAATCAGGGGAAATTCCACCCTTCCCCGGGGTTAGAGATTAGAGCTGCAACCTTAGGAGAACTCTGGTTCCCCAAGGTGGGCAGCGCGGAGCATGGTGAGGGTGAAAGCCACGCTCACCTCCAGCGCAGGCACTGCGGATAGGGGCTCTGGTGGTCTCCCTTTGGTGCTGCCTCAGCAGTTGTGGATTTGCAGCTTTGGGGGAAATGACTCCGGATTTCCACCTGTAAAGCAGATTCCAGGGCTTTGTTCTGCCCTGACAAGGCAAACTTTGCTCCTGGCGGCATCCGAGGGGCAGAGGCTGAGGGCCCTGTACGACTTTCTTTGATATTAGTGGGAGTTTGCAGTTCTTCTGTGCCCCCAGGATGGATCCATGAAGTGGTCGTACAGGTTCAGGCTTCTTTTATTTTTCCTGAAACAGTTAGTAAGTTAATTTACATGAGATGTGCATCCTGGCAAATGCCATCTCCTAGCTATTGTTTCAGCTAAGCAGCTGTCATTTGCGTAACATTATGCATCCTTCATTGTACCATGCTAATTTTTTGAGGGGCAATTTTTCTACAATGAGCACTGCGGCTTCTAACAGAAACCTCTTTATGGCATTGGCCCCGGGGAGCTGCAAGCCCTGCCAAAGCAAACAAAGGCTTATTGCTCCAACTGGGCATGTCTGTGCCTTTAATACAGCGTGAAGTTCACAGAACACTGCATCCAATCTGCACATAGTTAACACCTGGTCCAATGCCTTCTGGCAATTAATCAAGATATCAATCAGTGGTGACAAAAATTAATAAATAACCCATGCTTGCATATTGCACATTCTCAGAACGGGAGAATTTGCATTGACACTTACAGCCCATTTACATTTTTTGACTGAGTTTTCAGTGTGTGATACTGTACAATACAGTAGTTACTGATGCGTATAAGTAACTGGTACTTTGGGCACTTATGAAAGAGTACAAAAAATCATATTGATCTATCTTGATGAAAAAAGCTTTGGCCTGATTTAATTACAGTCCCAAACTTTGATGTAGGGCCACAAAACTCCTCTACTGCTAGCAAATGCATCAATAGGGCTAGCCTAACTTTGTCTTCTTTCAAAAGTAATGGAGTGGTTTGGGGTTGAACATGGCTTATTCTTATCTCGTTAATTAATAGGAATGTTTTCCTATACCTTAAGCTAAATTCCACTGTTACACCTTTGTTAACTCTGAACAAGTACCCAAACTTCTTCTCTTTTGAAGTAACTTGGAAGTTAGCCACAACTTCAAAGGAAGGAAGATCTGTTCCTCTCTTCATTTAGAATACATAAAAGTACTCTGGACTATGTTTAATTTATCAAAACAGAGGCAGCACTTTGCAAATATAGATGCACAGTCATTTGTACTGGCCACGCGAAGGTGTTATCAAAGGAGTGGTTTGTCTTCCCTGAAAACAGAAATCTCTTGCTTGGATATGAACAAAGGTATCCTCTCTTTTGTGAACCCTGATACTTGTTCTCTACTGATGCAAGAAAATATTCCTGGCAAAGAATGAAGCCAGTAGCTTTTGTTATCCTATGGAGTCCTCTACTACAGTGGTCAGAAATGGTAATTATAAATCCCCGTCACAAACGGTTCTCTGCAGCCCAGGAGAGCCTGTGGCTGTACAGACCTGGAATTCAACATTTGCTGCTGCTTTTAGGTCAGGGTTGAAGCTCATTAGCAGCGCAGGGGTGGGGAGTTTGTTGTGCTTTCACAGCATGTTTCTGTCCTACCTGCTCTGTGAATGAGCAGCACTCTCCTTGGGTGTCAACTAGGGTAATTAAACTCGTTGATGAATGTCATGGCTTTGAAAGGGAGGGTCATGCGTGGCCAGGTAGAGCCAGGAGCAGGCAAGGAGTTGTACCCTGTACTGACCTACTGCACTGCCTTGCTCTCTGTTGAGCAATATTTTGGCTATCATGCCAGACTGGGCAGTGGCTTTCCAATGTGGGTAAATACAGCCTTGGAAATAGTAGTTTTAGTAGTCCCAACAGAAGTGTGGAAATCATGCCAGGACCTGCTAGAACTGAGTAAATGTAACAGTTTCATAATAGTCTGGTACATGAAAGCAGAACATAATTCTGCCACCTAAACCCTGACTCTATCTCTAAAAGGTAACTTCTGAAACGCTTCTGGTTTGGCTCCTGAATTATTTGGAGTATAACAGTTCCTATGAACTTCATGATTTAAATACTTCACAGAACAAGGAGACAAGAACATTTAAATTAGCTTAGTAGAAAGGCATTTAACATAAAGAGAGTAATAAAAATACATCACCTGTCACATGTGATCTTTATATGACCTTAGCCACAGAACAATAAATATTACATAACCACACTAAAAGCAGTTTTTAACATCATATATTTATATTTAATAAGTCGTGATTTTCTTTCCTTCAAGATGCAATTTTGATGAGACACTTTAAGTGTGTGATCTAAAGAAAAAAACTTTGTGACTGGTTATGTAATGCTTCTAGTGGGGCATCATTTAAAGACTGTTTGAATGAAAACACAGTCACTTTGTTTTACTGTGTGTCTTGCCAATCTGATAGAGCAGTAACTATACAGTCCTTTTTTTAATATGATTTTCTATTTTCTACCTTTTTTTTTTGTTTGACTGTTGGGCAATTCTTCACCTAAATACATAAAATTACACTTGCTGAATACTGTATAGGACAAGTGATCAGTTGCTATCCCCAATTATCAGTTTAACTGTTAGATTTGCACTTGCAGTCTATAAAAGAAAAATTATTGCAAGCTAGTTAGATGTTAATTGTCCCTTTTAAATTAACTGAGACTCAGATTGCAATGTAAAAAGGCAACAAAAGAAGTGAAAGTATCCTCCTTTAAATTGGCTTTTAATTATATTAGAAAGCCAAATATTAGAACTGTAATTGTTTTTTATTGAAGGAAGACTTATGTGCTGTCCTGTCTTACTGAGTTTTTTGGGGACCAGTACTTATTAAGAACAGGTTTGTATAAAGGAAAAGCTGACAACAATTTCTGTACAAATATAGGTGATGTAAATATTCAAAGTCTGAAAAAATATTCGAATTTTTCTTTTTTGACTGATTTAAAATGTCTCCTTCATATTTTCTAGAGTTTTATACTGGATGTTTTTTAGATTCATGTTGTCTGTCCTTAGATGATGCCCATAAATATGTAAAATATAATGAGTTCATTATATAAACTGGAGAGAAGACCAGGTTTGCCCCTTCTTCCCCCAACAAGTTATAACTATTCTGTGCAATCAGCCTTTAGGCACTAGTCAGCTGAAATGGAAAAAATATTTAATAACAGGAGCTCAATAGCCTGCAGATCTCTGATGTCTGAGATGACTTCAACTCTTGTGATGAGCTACATTTAACCTAAGAAATATGATTTAATTCCACTTCAAAAGTATACTGAAATCTTTGATATATGGTCTGTGGTCTATTAAGCTTGATCCTAGCCTGACCTTTTAAAGGAAGAAAAGCTTTGTTTCTTTTTAAAAAGCACTACCAAACAAAATAGATATTTCTATGTGGGTTCCAGTAGTTACTGCTTCAAAAATGAAAAGCATTTAAATACATGCCTTACTTAAGTGCTTCCATTGTCTCATTGACTTCACAGTCTAGATATTTCTTTCTTGCCTGTTGGAAAACATTGACCTCAAACTTGCTCCTTGCATTGGAGTTCCCTGATTTGACTTCAGAGGATCAGTTACTTGAACGAAGACATCTGAACTATGCTTGCTAGAGGGGGTCAAACAAAATAAACCTGAATGTGGCAAATTTAAGCTCTTACCCATTTAATGCACTGAAGTGCAAAGGAAGGAGCAGTAGCTATGCCAGAGGGAGTAGGCATTCTAGAAAGACTAATGAGTAGAAAGTGTATTCAGTATATAGTCTAGGTGATCAATGAAGTGCTGGGTGTACATTCATCAAGGCAGGTTTTGTAATATACTGAAGGTATTTGAAAGAATATGACTCTGAAGGACTGAAATAGGCATCTATTGAATCTCTGAATTTGGTTTCCTGTTTTAGAGGTAACCACATCTATTTATCACACTTTAAGGAAAAAAAAAAAAACCAGTTAGTCCCTTTCTCCTACTTTGTACCGATGGGCTATCAGACCTGGTGGATAGTTACCTTGCTTCAACTAGCAGCTGACATTAATTCATGACAAAGTCACGTGCAGTTGTCATGTACCAGTTTTTCATTTGATTAAATAACACTTCTTCCTCCATGATACCTATCCCTGTGATCCATCTATAAAGAGCAATCATAACCTTCTTAGCCATTGTTTCGGCAGGCTTGACATGCCACAGTCTTTCAGAGTCCTGCACAGCCACCCGTCTGGTTGTTCTTCAAGGCTTGTCCAGTAACCTGAAACCGAGACACAGTAGAAGGGACACACAGTTGTCCAGGCCCACTTCACTGCTTATCACCTTGATCCTGAGTAGCTGTAAGATGGAGTGAAGGGACTTGTCTGGTTAGAAGAGCTATGATGTGGTATGAAGGTCATCACAGACATTATAATTACAAAGGAATGGGAGATCGTGTCATCAACATTGTAGTTGCCGTTGGGTACGGGATGACCTCTAAACTTCTTGGTGATTCTTTGCTGGGTACGAACTAATTGATAATAGCTGAGAAGAAACTTTGGTCATCGTATGTTGACATTGGTATAGGAGGGAGTTAACTTCTGAACGCCTCAACAGAAGGTCTCTCTGACAGTTTTCTCTGGATATTCTCCAGTGTTATGTGATGCAGGGAGTCAAGGTAATCTCAGGTTCTCCAAAGTGTAGTCAATCAGGTGTGATAGAGCAGAGTGAGTTAAGCTTGGTTGTGAATCTGTAGACATCTTGAGGAAGAGAAGACAGTACAGCAAAGCTGGGTGAAGCATCAACCAAAATAGAACCATACTTCAGGGCATACAGAAAAAAAATCAGAGTAATAATTAATCTAGAGAAACTGATGGGAAATGAGGAACTTGCAAATCAGAGACATCTGCTAAAGATGCTGGTAAAGCAAAGAATTACAATAGAGGGTGGGATACAAATTGTAATTGAATTAAGGGGGGGAAAGGGATGTGGCAATAGATTATGTGAAGTCAGTGGCATGTGAGGTTAAGTTAAAGTAAGCGAAAACCAGGCGTGGCCAGAGAGATTGGAAAGCAAAGTTGTGCTTGATGGCCTTCAACAAAGTTTAATAACACAGAAGGTTTAGAAGGAGCACAAAACTCTGCAGATTGGACATAACTGTAACCTAGACCTTTGCATATAAACCTGCTTTCTGATTTACTGGGCACCTGTTAGGTAAAAGAGGCCTACAAAAAGTTGCTCCAAGACAGTTAAATGATAGGATATTTTATCTGCTACCATACAGAGTAATTAAAGCTGCAAACGTTATCTAGTTTATGGAAGCAGTTTCTTGACATTGTACATGTGTTTTTTAAAGCAGCGTATTTTAATGTATATAAGCAATTGTTCAGTCAGTGTTATGGGAAATGCAGAATTTTAGTCACAAAGTGATGATAACTGAACAAGAAAAATCAGAACTCTTCTGAATTACCTTCAATGTCTAAACGCAAAGTAGGGAGAGTGACAGCGATGCAAAAATTGAGCAAAACCTTACCAGTTAAATGTAGTAGTTGAGACAAAGCTCTACCTTAAAAGTAGGGGGAATAAAATCTTTTCAAGTACCGTGAAAAACGCATTAAAAAATGTTTCAAAAGACACGTATTATTGGCTCCAAGGTCAGTTAGGAGAGAGAGAGCAAAGAATTGAATTTGAGGGCTCATTTCATCGTGTTTAAACATCAGAAGAAAGGTACCTCAAGTTTGATTTAGCTCCCCTGTTACTTAACGTGCTAGTGGTCTGCAAAATGTGTTGGAAAAGAGGGAGGTAGCAGCATTTCCTGGCTGACGCAAATGTGGTGAGTTCTTTCTTTAAATCAAGTAGTGAGGTGGGGAAGGTGGGCAGCAATGTTTACACATGGATTTCTCTGCAGTTTTTCTGCTTTGCACCCAGATCTTACACAGGAGCTTCTGCAGAGCAGCACCGAGTTTTATCCTCCCATAGTGAAACAACGCTTATTGGTGGAAGGCTTATATTGATTTGATTTGCTTTGCGCTGGATAGGTTATATTTATTGCCTAGAATTCTGTTGATTTTCTCAGGCTAGAAAGTATTGCTTAAAATACTTTTCTGTTCTACTGGAGCAGGAGGTCCAAAGTAGGTTAAAAATTTATATGAAATCTAAATTGTGCAGGGACTTATTCTTCCACTGGTGAGGTTGAGGCAAAATTTCCTTCAATCATAACAGCAACAGGTTCAAGACCTTTTATTAGTCACCTTTTAACTCAATTGATGTGGTTAGAAATTGCATGTGTGCTTTTTCTTCTTTTTTTCAAACAAGTAACAAAAGCTGAATTAGGCTGCAGTGATGAAATCTGAATCATTTCCTCCTCAGACTAAACTCGCTAAACTGGTACAATCTGGAGAATGATGTAATGAGGAAAAAACCTGTTGTTTGTCTCTTGATACTGTTCTTGAAAAAAATCATTGCTACGTAATACAAATATAGTCATCACCTTTTATATCCTTTCACCATTGCTTATACTGGAACCCTTCCAAATAAGTAGCATTCCAAAATTGGCTGTAGCCCTCTTCATAGTTTACCTACTTAATTATAGATTAACACTGGTTTATTTTTCTTTTATTTTTTTTTCCCTCCTGCTTTTAAATAAAGCACTGCAGCTTAAAAGATTGTTTCAGCAAGCTATATAACGATATTTTCATTAATTGTTGTCATAGAAATATCTATCTTTAATCTCATTTTTAAATTGACTTAGAGCTCCATAGTATCTTGGCTAGACTTCCTTTAGTCACGTATCACTACAGTTTTGATGCTAAAATAAGAAACTGAGGAACTTGAATTATTCATGGGAGACTCCATTTAGGACTCACAGCTAAAACACACAGGAGTGTAAAAGTTCAGAGGTGGTGTTTCTTGGTTTTTGTTTGTTTTGTTTGATTTTTTTTTTTTCTTTAATAAAAGACAAAGCAACTTGAACGAGCTGAGTAACCTGTGGTAAGCTATAAATTGTAGATGTCTTTGACAAAGATGATAGAGATGAGCCAATGTTGTATAAACTGAACACTCAAGTTTCTTAAACTGTCTGGCACACATACTTTCCCAGAAAAGTAATCAGCTTACGGAATGCATTCTTTATTTCTCTTCGGCAATTCTACCATGATTGCCAAACGTGTTTATTAGAAAATGGAGAGAGCTTGGGGCAAGATAATTTATATTATTTTTAAGCATGAATTAAAAATGAAAATATTCTGTAAGTTTTACACAATGACAATTTAACTTTATGATGCGAGTTTGTTATGTAATGCCAGTCTTACACAGGCATTGCACTGCAGAAGTGATGAATTGCTGTAAAAGAGTAAAGGTAGCCTTCTGCATTTAGAGCCCAGCAGCAGGGGTCAGGAGATGCTAGTTCTGTTTCTTATCCTGCCTCTGATTTGATATATCACCATGGGAAAGTTTTTGAAAAAGACACTGGCCTTGATCCTGGAATAGGTGCTTTATGGGTAATCCTCTGAACAAACACTGCTTCTGTGCCTTTCTGACTCTAACAGAGGCTCCTATTCAAATGGAGCTCATTGGATGAGTAGGGTGATGGAGAAGATACCCTCTTAGCACAGATGGAAGAAAAATCATAATACTTCCTTATGCAGCCAGGGAATTCACTTTAGAGTGTTCTGAGCCCTCAAATGGGTGAGGCTTGTAAAGTGACAATAATAGATTTTAACTGAAGAGCAATCTCTGGTGTCGGAAATGTGAATAGACCTTATCAAGGTGCATGAAATGCCGGGTAGGGATTTCTTATGCAAACTCTTCAGAGGGAAAGAGTTCTCAAGAACAGTGAATTGTAGGTAGCTGGAATATTGTATAGAGCCAGGATGACACAAAACAGAAATGGGTGAACAATTACAACAGATAAAATAATGGGAACAGAGAGACTGTTGTGGGAAATGGTAAAGTGTCAATCTTGGCTACAATGGAGAAACAGCAGCTTGTTCCTTAATGACAAAACAGACAGGATTTTTTTTTCCTTGTTGAATGTTCCATGTCTTACAAAGATAAAGGGAGTTTTAACTGATGAATTAAATTTTGCCCTCAAAAAACTCTTAGGGCTTATGGTCAAGTCATTTATATAGATGCAGAGCTGAAACATAGCAGCTTATTGTTAGGCATACTTTGTGTGCTGTCCTATGAGAGTATTATCCAAAAGTGCTTTACCTCTTGAAGGTCTGATTCATCCCAGCAACAGGTTTGTTCAGTAAATGTTTTGTGTATACCAGCATCACATGGTTGAATGTTCAGCTAAATCTATGTAGTTGCTTCATACAACAGGAAAGAATTCTGCTCATTCAGTCATGAATAGCACATATGCAAAGTCTTTCTTGGGAAAGGGTGATCAGCTAATCTGAATTTCCCCATGATACAAGCTGTCAGGTGTCACTGTAATAATTATACTCTTCATTAGTCTAGTATGCTACTAGTATCACCCGAGGAGTCATGGTAACATTGGAGCACATCTTTCAGAGAAACATCAACCGTTGCAGTTGTAAGTTGTTCCAATAGTTTAAAACTGGCACTGGTTTTCTAGACTGAAGTTGTCCGACAGTTACAGGGCTGAGAGTCAAATGTTTGTGAGATGTGGAGTTTTTCGAAATAGCTTTTTATGCCAATGAAAAGTTGCAAATAATAATTTTCAGGAACGTATGGAGGAAGAAGTTGGGGAAGGAATAAAACAAGGGTGGAGATCACATCTTTCCTTCTTGTCCCCAGTGTCTGTGAAGACTAAATATCTCAGCGACTAGGGCACAAAACCAGGATTTAAGATATTCTGATGCAATTCCTTGCTGAGTAAGAGTTAGAACAGGAATTTGAAACTTGCTGGCAACTTGGAGCACTCTGGTACAGAATTCAACTGTGTATTTCAGAAAAACATAAAATTAATTGCTTAGTGACTTGATATATTGGCAACGAACTTTCTCTTTAATACTGTACTCTAGAATATTTTGCTAATGAGTTCAGAGGCTTTTATATAATGTTCTTTGTTTCATTTTCTAGAGGTGGGCAAAAAAAAGAAGTATTGTTATCATTACTTCTGTATTTCCCATGGCCCCAAAACCCAACTAATGACCAGTCTTGACAAGTTCATTTCTGTGGAAGACATTCTCTTACTTCCAATTCACTACCACCCACAGATGACACTTTACAAAATGTCACTGTTACATAATTGATAATCACTCAACAACTGAGAAAATGGAACTTGGAGAGAGGCAACATTTTTGTGTCCAGAGAGGAAATTCTCTTTCAGCTACTCCATCCCAGAAAGGATAAAGGTGAGTGTTGTACAAGTTAGGAAAAAGATCACTTTTGCATGGACACATCTTTCCAAAATGATGACCATTAAAAAAAAAAAAAGGCAAGAAAGAATTACCTATTTAATACTTATTAAATAAAATGATGGTCTTCTCAAATGTATCTTGCCTTCTGCAGAACAAAGACCTTAAGAAAATCCAAAGTGAGCATTCCCTCACAGGGGATGCAATGTGCTGAAGGGGAATCTTGACAAATTTCAGTGGTATATTAAAGTTGGGACACTGGAGACAGGAAGTGTGAAAGATATGTTTTTCCCTCAGGTATTATACATGGATAGTTGCACTGTAACTGGACAGTCATTGTGATTGTACTATCAATCCTATTGGATTCCTAGGTGAAGGGTGCAGTTTTTAATAAACCTGTCTCTTAAGGCTCAGTCTTTTATCTGTTGCACAGAATAATGCATCTGGTCCTTCTCTCCCCCCTCCCCCCCGCCCATCTCTGTGAAACTGTTAAAAGCACATTGGAATGGAAGATACTGTGGTCTGTGATATACACTTGATATCAATTAAATTAGAGGCTCACCTGCTGCCATTCACAGAAAGCCCGATGGTAGCCTGAGAAGGCACCAATAGGTACACAAAAAGCAGGTGTGTGCACACCTACGAGTGAGCCATTCACCAGCGTGGGATGAGCTGCAGCGCAAGTGGAAGAGAAGGGCCCCAGTTCACACCTCCAAAGTACGAGTGACAAGTACTACTCTACTTACCTAGCATTTTTACACTGATATTTCCAAACTGGCATCCACAGGCACTTCCAATTCCTCTCATTTATTGTTGAGCCTCCTCACAGCAGTGTACGGATTCCTTCTACTTCCTCCTGTGCTTGCATTCGTCATATGCATGACACCTTGGAACTGGTGTATTTGTGCTGTGATTAACACATTATCAGCTTCTCCCTTTCTCGTTAGCTAAAAATAGTCCTGGCTATCCCTGCTAGTCTGTCGCTCAGGTGATGGAGATGGAGGCTGCAGGAACCTTCTGTAGCATTTGGCAATCAGGTCCATCTCTCTTGTGCGTTTCCCAAATCTTTCCGTGATCTCCTGGCATGGGTAATCGTTCAGTGTTATTTTTTGATGTCTCTTGCTCAAAGATTTGGAAGAATTTCCAAACTACATCCCACATTTCCTTCCCTTTCTGTGCCTTCATGGACACCAGCAGTCTCTCTATGTCCCTTTCCCTACTTGCAATGGTGCCCACACAAGGCACGAAAGGCTCAGTTACTTCTTCCTGCAGTGCTGGCTGTTGTGGTTGCACCCCACATTTTTACAAACAAAACAGAATTTTAAAAATACCCAAAAGAGTAAAAGCACCAAAAAGAGTGTTTGTCATCCTGTATGACTCAAAAATACCCAACAAAATTTTACTGAAACTTGCCTGGGATATTCAGCTGTAGGGTGTAGGCAAGCAGATGAATGTTTTTGGGAAGTGATGTATTTTGTTTTCAGATTAAGCTTGTGTTTTAATACACATTCTGGAAACAGAACTTCAGGCTGGTGCAAATATGAGGAGAATAAATATTAGAGATCAAATTAGCCTCAGAATTAAAATCTGCATATGTGTGCCTCTTCCCTTACCCCAGGCACTCACCTCTTGAAGCTTCAAAATCTTGAACTATTTGCAAAACAGAGCACTATAGAGAAAGGAATGCCTATAGTACAGAAATATGAATTCCTGCCACTTCTTTTCCCTGCTGTTTGCTGTCTCCAGAGTAAAAGCTTCTATTTCAGAGCTGTGTCAAGAACCATGAAGCGTTATAGCCTGACCAAGCATCGACCTAGCACTAAGCAAACTCCTAAACCCTGGAGACAAGTCAGTGGAGAGATTGAATAAACTTCTTTTAAAAATGTTGTCTCTGAACAGTGGCAACAGTAGCACAACTTTGTTGTTCTTTAGGTTCTCTTCGATTTCTGATATAGTTTAAACTTGTAGATTTTGTTAGCACTTTATGCATCTTACTTTAATAATTTTGTGCCTTCATTAACAGTTCTATGAAGTCCTCAACCTGTTAATGCTTTAAACCTTCCAAAAAACCCCGATCTTTCATCCTTTGACTTTGTATTCCATTGTCTTATCTACTCCATCCCAGAATCCCCCGCACCTCTTTCAGCAAGAAAAAAAATAAAAATGCATTCAGACCCATTTCTGAAGCTGTAGGAACAGCAACTGAGCATGAATAAATCAGCCAACTAACTGATCGTTTGACCGCATGCATGAATACGACACTAAGTGTGTGCTTTTACATGTATATAGAAAACCTTAATGTCTGTAAGATGGGCAGTTGCAGTCACTCCTACTTAATCTATAAGTTGCTATAAGAATTAGAAATGTCCAATTTCTATGAAGCTTCAAGGGGAGGTAGTTACTGTAAGTGTCCCAGCTGAGGTATCTTCCTACAATCCTCCTCAAATTCTTTTCTCGTTGTTTGTGGCCCAAAGGTTGCCATGAATGCTTAGCAGGTGACAGCCTAAGCTTTTAATGTTCACAAAGTTTAAGTCCACAAAAGGTCACGGTTGCAGCGTGCTCTGGCTCTTTGCATGCAAAGTCACTGGGTTGGCATCTAGTCCAGTAACTTGATGAATTAGAATTTTGGAAAAATGCTTAAACTTGATGTTGGTATTGAAAGTAAGGGGCTGTGTTGCTACTTACCTTGTGTTTTATGTTTTACGCTGCTGTTTTGGGACAACCTCTGTTGTTTGAAGCCTTGCTCAAGGAGGGAGCAAGTGTGGCATTGCTGCAAACCGACCCAGAGGAAGGCCTTCTGCCTCTGGCAGAGCAGGTGTTGGGAGACAACACATTGACAAGAGAATGTGAATTTTCCTGTATGCACAAACTCTTCCCAACCTCTTGGCATTTGTTACAAATGTAGGTTTGAAAGCTGTTTCAGATGTTTCAGTCCCTTTTCTCCTCTTTGTCTTCTTCAGGTTCAGTCCTCATTTCCCCCTGTCAGTACAGCATCCAGAATACTTCCAGACACCCACTGGGAAGTGTGACTGTTACGTTTTGTGCACTCTTCTTTTTTTTTTTCCTCTCGAAGAAAAACAATGCAACTTCCTAAAGCATACATCTAACTTGTTTGTGGGTACTGTACTTTATTTGTTGTTTAAAGGAAGATGAAATGAGAATACTTGTGCTTGACATAAAAAAGGATGTGATCTGAAACAGTTTTCCTGAGTTTGGGAAGCATCAAGTGCAGGTGTGTGCGACAGGGAAGGTAAATCCCAGGTTTTGGGACAGATTTGCAAAAAGCATTACGTACAGACAGAGCCTTGGAATAGTGCTTTTCTTCTGTTTGCGCTTCCTTTGGGATCTGGCTTGAACAAATACGTAAGACCCTGAAAACTTTCGAATAAGGTTAAATGTGTGTGATCTTAGGCTCCAGGGATCAGTGGAATTAGTTGTGCGAGTTGGAGTTTTTTCTTTTCTTTTACTTTTTTTCTCTTAGTTTTTCCCTCAGACCTCTTTGACTTCTGGCCATGTGCAGGTCATTGGACTGCAGGGCTGTTTAAAGTTAGTGTGCAGTGCAGGTCTGTGGGCTACCTCTTCAATTAGGGTCAATGCCACATGGCAGAGCTGGCTCCCGCCAAGCAATCTGGCTGAATCTGATTAAATCATCCAGATATTTTTCACACCTTATATGTCCCCACGAGCTAGACAGGTTTATCACGTAGCAGTTCACTAATGCCCCCAGAAAATCACTTGCTACTAGTAAAACATATTTTGCATCCAACTTCAGTCTGCTGAGTGTTCAGTTTTGTTATGGAAATGAAAATTTTAATAACTAATGAATGGGTCCCTACACTCCCTGTCATGGAAAGCAAACTTGGTAACTTCGTGTGGTAAAGCTTCACTGCTGGGGATGGGGGAGTACTGCTCTTGACATCCCCAAGCAACAAAAGGCACCACGGGGCAGCGTGTAGCACAGGGGGAGAACAGGAAAACAGCTAATCCCAGCCAGATCCCATTGCAGAACATCTTACTATCTGGCTAATCAGGATAAGTGCTGAAAAGCTCTGAGTGTGATGTCAGATTTATTTCATGATGAACAGGGAAGATCTCTTGATCCTCAAACACTTCAAGTAAAAGTTAAAAGGGGGGGTGTGAGGTGCGGGGGAGGAGGCGGAAAAAAGATATTGCGCTTTTTTTCTTTTTTTTTCCAAGTGTGATGAACTGTTTTCTCCTCTAAGTGTTTTAAATAGCGGCAGTGTGAAAATTACATTTGCTTTGAATAATTGCTAGCGTTTTTCCCATTGCAGTCCTTCTATCTGGAAGCTTTGTATCTAATATTGCTCTTGCCTGAAACTCGGAGGAGCAGTGTGAATGGAGCGGCAGGTCCATTTTTAAAACAAAAAATATTTTGTAATATTTTATTTGCTCAACAGTTCTATGCTGTGGCAACACAGGCTTACGCAGCACTTTATAAGCGTAGGCCCAGGTCCAACAAAGGCTTATATCGCGTATGTTTAACTTTACGCTGACTCCAAAGGGAATATCATGTGTGATATGGACTGAAGGTAAGGCCCATTTCCTGCCCTGAGCAGCTTGCGAGTGAAGTAAGACAAGACCCAGGACAACCATGCATGAGTAGGAGTCTTGAACAGGGAAAAGATCCAAACAGGGGAAAAAAACCCTTCTTGAAGGGATTTTTAAGGAGGCAGGAGAAAATAAAGTGGATTTTTCATGTTGTGGGTCAAGAGCAGTGAGAGGGAGAGCTTGAGGGTGGCAGGGAGACCTTGTGATGGGTGGACAAGGCAATGGCTGAAGGACTGGATTCTTCTTAGGACATGGGATGCAGGATAGTACAGGGCCTAGTGCAGTCTCTTGGTTTTATCTGTTGACTAAATAAAACTGGTTGACACTTCAGGGCATTCATTTTTTTTCAGTCTAATGAATACTGTCAAATCCTGAGAACAGCTTGTGGAATTCATACATAATTGTTTCACTGATGAAGAAACCGAGGCAGGGAGACTAATGATTTTCCCAAGGTCACAGAAGGAACATCATAATTGAAAAAAAAAAAAAGAAAAAGAAAAGAAAGAAAAGAATCTCTTTCCCAGGCCTTGGCTGAACCACTAATTCATCTCTGAACAGAGGACAGTATTTACAGAGGTGCTGTATTCTCATTTTTAAGTGATTTAGGCACCCTCGAGGAGTTTAAGTGTCACTGGAAGGCAAGACTATGTCTGAAAGTGTAGACCAAGTTTAAGAAGGAACTTTAGACTCCTAAAGATGCTTGAAAAGATTATCTGATATCTGAAAAGAACATCTGATAGGAAATTATAGACATTTTCTGTCATGGATACAGCTTGGCTGGATTGTGCTCTGCTGAAGTTGAGTACATCTGGTCTGGAACAACTGGCTGGAAAAAAATCCCAATAATTCCCAGCTTTTCAGTTCTGTCAAGCTATCAGTCAGTTCCAGCAAGTGTCCTGCTCTACTGCTTTGTCTTGGTAGCCACATTACCCAGGCTTGTCTCAGCATACAGTAGCACTTCCTTTTTTTTCCTCCCCTACCAGTCAGTTTGGAAACCAGGTTCTAGTTGGCGGCATCTTCCTCTTGTGTGGGTAACACTAGGAAAAAATTATTGTTAACTGTAGATACTCTGTTTAGGGAAACGGAATCCTTTCCCAAGGATATATATCACTTTCCAACTTAGTCATGTGCACACCCATGCCTGTGCATGAACTGCATTTCTGTTGAATGATGCACACTCCCATTTCGTTCAGGTGGAGTCCTGGTAATATCTAATACATATCTGCTTCTAGCAATTTTGAAGAATATGCTCTGAATCACCTGCTGTTCAGCAATACATCCAATATGTAAAGAAATTGACTTAAAGCTGCTGTATGGATAAGTACTTACAGGAGCTGCAAACTGTATGCAGGAGAAGTTGTTTGGAGAAAACTTCTACCTGTTTGAGCAGAAAGATTGTCTAAGTGACTCACACTCCTGGGGGACTACGCACTGCCCCAAGTTACTACAGGATTTACTCTTCGCTGGGACAAAGTGCAGTGGTGGAGGAGCTGCAGCAAAAGGGGTTCAGCAGAGGGAAGACCTCTTGGCATGTGTTTGCATGAGCACCACCACTAGTTTTAGCCAAAGGTCAGGGAAAGCACAGTCTCATCCACAGCTCTGCATTCATTCCTGTCTTTGCTTTGCTGAATCAGAAATGTCATCGGTTGCAACTTCACTGATAAACGTGCTGATTTGAAGCGTGGATCAGGTACATTCTAACAGGAAAAGACGCGGCATGCCTCGTTGCCTGTGTCCAGAGCAGGGGCCACATGATCTGCAGGTGAGATCTGGGACACACGTGCATCTCTTGCATTTGGACATATGGGAGCTCTACCTGAGCGAGCTCTTTGAAATTGGGCCCTAAGTGTTTGAGGGAAACCTTATGTTATGAAAGGTCCCTGTGTAGTGTCCTTTGGGAAAGGGCTTAGTGTGCTCATTTGCATCTCTATACCCAGAATGCCTTTCCAGCTCATTGCTGTTTCATAGCCACACTGGTGTCAGTGCTACAGAGCAGCTGAAAATGGCTTGGTGTGCTTCTGCATGCTGCTACTTTTCCTCTGGAGCAAAAGAAAGGGTGCCTGTCTGGAAGGGGAGGATGAGACAAAATGTCCCTATCTTCCCCCACGGCATGGGTAGTCTCCTGGCCACCCAAACAATCGGCAAGAGCTGCTAAGAGGACAGATGCTGGTACTCAAATTCGTAAGCTGCCTGCAAAATATCGTCACGCTCCCAGGCAAAGACGCAGCTGTGTGAAATTGCAAACCTTTAACGTGATCCCACCTCCCCGCCACAGACAGTTCGTGGCAGCTTGGAGAAGCGCTGAGGGTCTGGAGATGTAAAATCCAGACTCTTGTGTGTGTTATAGGGAAGAAAATATGGTAGAATCTGCACTGAAACATCAAATGTGGCAGTTGCAAGTCAATCTGTTAATGTTAAAAGCGCTGGGGTCAGGTGTGAGGGCTACAAAGCATCTTACTGTGCTGCAGAACGAGAGCCCAAATGGAATATAGGCTGATCAAGTGGTTATCAATTCCCTTCCCTGACAGGCAAGGGCTGTGCCTTGTAATGAATATAGTGGTTAAAGAAATATCCTTGAAGATTCAGCATGTAATGATTTGCAAGTTGTAGCCTGAGGTAACTCAGAGGAAGTACTATATAAATGTCAAGTTACTCTTAATATACTGGTGGTGGTACTACACACTGGTGGTGGTACTTTTTCAAAGAATTGTCACTGAAGTAAAATTAACATGCAAAAGATATGGCAAATCTACTAGCAAATTATGTAAATATTTTGCAAGGGGCAAACTTTCAGTGCCAGGCGTGAAAATTGGGTCACAATTCCCATTAACAATTACACAGCCTGCGTGCCTAATTTTCCAGGCACCATGCTGAAAATTCACCCCACGTTATGGAAGCAATTAATGGCTTAAAATTCTTTTTAGGCCAGTAAATGTGTAGAAGTGTTGATAGCCTTTTCTGTGTGGCATTTAATGAGCTATAATCTGATAACTAGATTAGATTGTTCTCTCATGATATCGACAAAGATTGCTTTATATCATTATTATTGCTATTTAAATACTACAGCAATGCCAGATGCAGGGATCAGAGCCCTGTTGCGCTAGGTGCTGTACAAATATCTGTGAACATGTGGTCTCTTCACTGAAGACAGATATAATAACTACTTTGCTATTCTGGTCTGCTTAGGCACCAGGGAAATGCTGAAGGTTCCCACACAGTATGAATCTATTAAAAAGATAATCTGAAGCTATTTTGGTTTCTCATATAGAGGATTTTTTTTTTTTTCCTTTTCAATGCTTACACATGACTTTCATTAGCATTAAATGTGTGTGGAGGGAGAGTCGCTCTTAACGTTTGTAGCTCTCTACCTATCCCTTTCATATCAGTTAAATCCCAGCGAATGTAACTGTTTGGTAATTGTCTGGTATTTAATTAAAATACAATAACCCCTTTCCAGAGACGCCAGTTGTGAATCTGGTGGCCCAGTCATAAAGATGCTAATTTAATGAATATTCATAAATCATGAATATTCATAGAGTGTCAGGGATGTTCTTTTGTACCCTGCTGCTATGCCAGGTCTCGCTGGCACAGCAGACGGCACATGTTGAAGGAGCTTTGCTCCTAGGGGAGAAGAGAAATATTCACGCTGGAGAGGACGAGTGTCTGGGTGTAACTTTGAGTGGAGGCGCTGGAGGAGAGGCAGCGGCTGGCGAGGAGCGCATCCGACCCGCCAAGTGGGATGCGCAGTCTCGATGTGGCTACCAGGTGGCAGGATGCGTTTCTTCCCAGGGCTATTAATACCTTTATAGCTGATGTACAGCTCTGGCAAAGGTGTCGTGGTCAACCTTTGCAGGCACAGTGGACACAGCCACCTGAGCAGAGCTTGTGTGCTGAGATTCCCAGTTACTCTTGCCTTGGCCAGGCTGCACATGGGGAAAAGGGACTCTAGGAAGCTGCCTTAAAGCACAGCAACCTGCTGCAGGTGGTAGGTCTGCCCTGCCCAAGACTGTGGGGCTGAGAGGGGTTTATACAGGAAAGTCTCTCTTATCCAGGATGTTCCAGATTGCTCCTTGTAGTGGGATCTTTCCCCAGGGTTTCCAGGGATTTGGCAGCCTTCTTGGCCAATGTCAGTGACCCTGCTGCAATACTTGATAATAATGTTATAGCCAAATATGTCTTACATTAATTTTGAGGTGTGTAGCGGAATTTAGTGATATGTCTCTATTCCTCAAAGGAAAAAAGAAAACAGTCACAGGAAATTGTGTTTTATCCTGTCGCTTGTGACGCTGCTGAACCAAATCAGTGTCCCTCCACAAACTCCATGCTTCCCTCATGACATGGTTTTACAGAAACTGGGCGTTTAACCTATCCCTTGGAATCCCTCATATACCTTCTAAGGAGCATGCAAGGGAACCAGCCTTGTATTTGTTGCTTCTGCAGGTTTCGGTTGCCCCCATACTCCCAGGTTGATGGCTGAAATATGCTTGAATGCAAATGCTGCGCGCCCTTATGGTGCCTGTGTGATGCCAGCGAGGCGCTTTGCCGCAACTTCACGTTGTGAGGCGCATACCTTTGGGTGCGGAGCAAGCCCGCTTCTCACCCCGCCGCACACTGCTGGGATGCAAATTTGTTCTTGTGAAAAAATGTCAGCGCATAGAGTTGAGATGTTCGCTCTGGCAAAGTGTAGAGCAGGAGTGAGCACCCGTCCCTCTGTCCGGGCTGAGATGTCAGAAAGTTTGCGAACACCGAGCAGTGTTGGTTCTCTGGGACCCTGTTACCTCTCCCCCAGGACCACTGCAGTGCTTTGTGCGAGAGATCCTTGCAGCCCCCCCATCAACACTTCAAATGTGTTCGCAAAAACTGGCAGGGAAAGGAGAAGGGAAGAAGAGCTGCTGGTGCTATCCATGAGAGCTCTGTTTTCTCTGGTAATTTATTTCAGCTAATACACTTCTCTAATAGCTGCCGGCTCCAATCTTTGCTTACATAAACGCTTATTTAAAGCTCTTACGATCAAATCATTCATCTGGACTCAAACTCGCTTCTAAATTCGTGCATGTAAATTTTATTCATGGGCCCAGCTGTGTTCGTGCCGAATTTGCATTTGTGCATATGAATGTGTTGTTTTTTCCCTCTGTCAGCATACAACCGCAGGCTGCAGCTGAAAATATGGACCTAGATTTCAAAAATTTTAATGACCGTACACTGAAAGTTTTAGTTCCTTTCCCCGGAGCTGGTAAACTTGTCTGCATAAGCCTTATCTTTATCCTTTGCTTTAGGGAGCTTGCTAGTGTATGTGTCTGAAGACTTGCTTGCATGTGGTGTTCAAATAAAAAATGAGACTTTGTTTTGCCAATATGGGTATTGACATGAAAGGGCAATTAACTTTTTGTCTTGCTTTTTATGCAACTAATCCTTCCTTCCTTCCTTCCTATGTTTGTGCCACATAAGTTTGTCTACCAAAAGCTTGTTTTGAGAGGAGATGAAATTTATTTTGTTTGGGGGGGGGGTGGCAGGACAAGTAATCAGTGCACTGGAGGAAAAATACCTTTCTGCCTCTGCAAGCAGTGTAAATAAAGACCATTCAAGAAGGAAACAGTAAATCAGTCTTGCAGAACAATTTGGATATCTGATGTATGCAGCATGAGTAATCCCACTTAGTGCACTACCAGAGTGTGAAGCAGCAGAGTTGCTGCAGGTTCCCCACAACTGTTCATCAGAGGGGTCTTACAGGATCCTCTTCCTCATGCTGTATATATAAGATTGTGTTGAGCACCTCCCATTCACTATAATGCTCTTTCCTTATTGTCCAAGAGGGGGTTACATGGGAACCCAGTTAAATCATGCTCTGGTAAAACGTTTGTTGAATAAACCTGCAGTAATTTCTAAACTTTAAGTAGTTACAGACTTGTTAAAAATCAAGAACCTTGGTAATCTGTTGGCTACAAAAGTATTGTACAGCAAATCAGTTTGAGGATACTAAAACTCACCAAAGTTTCTGAAATGGGTAAGCTGAAAGTTAGCATAATCCTGAGCAGAGCAAAGAGTGAGTCCAGAGGATCCCAAGCACTTTGCAGGTAAGAGTTCTCCTGAGAGACATTATTTCACATAAATTGCTTCTCTACCTTTTCACGTGTCATAGGGTCTTTGTTCGGGGTTGGGGTTTAGGTAACAATGTAGATTTTACCCCGGGAAATGCAGTTGCAAGTCACCAATTGTTCTAGGTAAGTGAAGATTTATGCATCTTCAGTGCTAAAGTGCTGCACAGGAGCTGGGAGTAAAAGGCACAAAGACGTGAAGACCCCAGCATCATCCTTTATCATCATTATAATTCTCTCCTCCTATGAGGGATACAGGGCACTCATCATTTTGCTAGAGACTTGGGACTTTGGAAGGAAAGGAAAGGAGGTACTTGCTGAGCTTGTGAGAGTCTGTGGGTATTTAACTTCCTTTGGCATCTGACAAGACTGTGGGAGTTTTGGATGATGACGATCAGTAATGTCACAGGCATGTGTTGGAAGCACACTTCCCCTCCAGTAACAGAGTCACTTTTGGAAAGCTTTAGCTGAAGTGGTTAGATTAGGGTTGAACAGTGATTAAATGACAAAGCTGGAAACAATCCTAATTCTGCTTCCTTTGCTGCTTAGACTGTGCAAGATACGTAATTATATCAGAAACGTGGTATAGGAAGCAGGACTATTTCCCACTTGAACAAAAGCTCTGCATTTAAGATGGAACTCTGCCTCTTTTTCTTTCTTTTCTTTGTGGTTTTGGTGTGGGTTTTTTATGGCATGCTGAGCTGTTGCCTATTTGTGTACTACTGACTTGACAACAGTACAGAGCTGTGGTGTCCGTGCACTGGGATTGCATGCAGGAAAGTGTGGAGGGTGGAGTGAGAATTCCTTTCCTTCACAGTTTGCACTATGCTGAGGGCTGCAGAGCATCTGGGATATCCCTTACCTTGTGCTTTTTTGCCTTCACAATTTTGGATGAATGAGTTATTCCTTGAAATGAGGCCACTTATCTCTTTAGTACAGTCTTTCTCAATAGGTTAAGCTCCCAGCCCCGCAACCTTCACAGGCAACATCTGAGTTGCCCTTAGCCACAGAAATACTCTAACATTTGTCAGTGTGACTAATTGGAGTAGTAAGATTTCGTTATTAAAGTTTTAATGAAAAAGATTTCTATGGAGATGTATTTTACATAGATGTATTTTACTCACATCCTTTTTCTTAATAATCTGAAATAAAAGCATATTTAGAAAGGACCCAGTTATGTACCTATTCAGTGTTCCTAACTTAGATAAGGACTTCAATGGTATGTCTTCATCCAGAATCTTCTCCAACTTAGATGAGGAACAAAAGATTATCTTCAGAAATCAACATTTTCTGCTATAGAATCCAGAAGTGCTTGTTTGAAGAAACAGTAGTTACAGAAGGGAAAATGACAGTCTCTTTAACATATACTTAAGTATGGTAAGTGCAACGATGAAAGCAGACATAAGGAGTGAGAAAGATATAAATGGAAAGATTAATGACAGCATTAATTTATTTGCATCTATCATGGAGAAGTTATTTGCAACATAAAAAAGTAGCTGTTTGTGAAAGGCAATGTAGTAACCTAATTCTCATCTGGGTATTAAACTTAATACGTGTAATATTTCTACGGTTTCACCTGCCTCCCTTCCTTTTTTGTTCTCTGCCTTGGAAATTACAATGCCCTTTTGTGTTCTTATTCATGGGGTGGTGAGCAATGCTTTGACCTCTTTTGCACTTTAGACATGAAGCATGTGCCTTACCTTGTCTGATGAGTACAGCCGTCTTTGCACCATTTAGGGGGAAAAAAAAATAATCATTTGTGCAAGCAGGTAATGCAAATTATTTCTTGGAAAGTATTGCAGAACATGGTTACTATTGGATATTCTCATTTGTGTTGCAACTCCCAATTCAGTCGGTATCCAGGCACGAGTTCACTTGGGTGCTCAGGGGGTGTGTTTCCTTCCTTGTCTGTGTCGTGGGCGAGGTCTGCACGTCACCTTGAGGGGCCACAGCCCCGCGAGTGCCATCGGACCAGGGCAGCAGCTGCTGCCCTTCCTGCTGTGGGGGATCCTTTTGCAGTTTCAGGTAGCAAACCTGTAGTAAGGATCAGTTCGATGCCAGCTGACACAAAGAGGAAAATTATGTTTCTTTGAAGCTGCAGGGGCTGGGCAGGAGGAGCAGAAGAGTTATTAGACTGACACAGAGTAATTGCCGGAAGCGGAATTTGGCCGAGCCTCGTGGTTCCTGCTGGGAGCACCTTATGCAGTTTATATTGCAGTTATAGATTTTTTTCTTGTGATATCGCTTACCTTAAATGACCATTGCCTCCTTAAATGACCATTGCCTGAGAGACAGCAAATAATGAGATAATGTTCATCCTGACACCTTCCTGGGTAATGGCTCAGTGTTCAGTCAGGAAGAAAAATTCACTCCAACCAAATTACCTCTACAAAAATCTGATACTATTTTTTTTTTTTTTCTTAGGGGGTTTGTATTCAAGCACTGTCCAAACTTCAGGGAAAATCTCACGTGTTCGCAATCTGATTCAATAGTTTGCAAAGAGATACAGCCCATGAAACAAATGGACAAAATTGTCTTGGCTCAGTATTTATTCATTGTTCAAAAAATTTAAACCAACAGAGGTTCTCTTGCCTTTGGAAAGAGATGATCTTTTAGATAAATAATAGCTTTTCCTTTTTAAAAAAAGGTGAAGTTGAGTATCAGTTCCAGAAGACCAAACTGTTATGGCAGCGAGGCCATTAGGCTGCAATTTGTCTTATAACAGATGTTGTAGAGTCTTGTCACTTCGAATGCTAAAACAGATGGGATATACACTTGAAAATGTACTAGAAGTATTTAATTTCCTTTCCAGCACAGGAGATTTCTTCTCTCCAAGGTCTTTGATGCTCTTTGCCTGTTTGTTAAATCCTGTTGCATTGGTTTGTATGGTTTAATCTCCTTGAAAAGCTTTGTCTGAGTTTGTGTTCCAATACAATTAATCTTGAATTGCTTTGGTTTTGCCAAATGAGACACGATTCCATTTCAAGCTGACTTTTTATTAACCTCATTCAAGATCCCTTGTAAAGTTGGTATTATCACATAGTACAAAATTGTAGAGGCAACACAATATCTGGCACTTATTTTCAGCAGTTATGAGTTAACTTTAGCCAAATGCATACTATATATGTCTGTGTATTAAAACAAAATCCTAGGTAATCTGCAATACTCATAGGCACTTTAGATTGCAAGGCTACCATATACGTTGTAAGGTTACTGTTGTTTATCATAACTGTGATTTCTCATCATCTGCAGGAAAGCTCAGCTGAATTCATTGGACTCCATATCAGGTTTTCTAATCCAATGCAGATGCTTTTTTAAAGTCTGGGGATTATCAAGTCAATCCCCAGATGAACTGGGAAGTTGTTAAGTGAAGATGACAGTCCTATACTGGTGGAAGAGCAGGGGTCTAAAAACTTTGAATGACTCTCCCCAAGACACACAGTGGGAAACTGGGAGAGCAGGTATTGACTTGCATGAGCTGGACTTGGGTGCTTAACCTGTGAGTGCCAAATAGTGGATATTACAGACAGATCACTGCTCATGCCTACGGTTCGTACCATATAATCCAATTTCTTCTTTTTTAACTAACTCTCCGTGTGTGGCTTGTATTTGTTTTCACAAGTCAGTAGAAAAACCCTCATATTACCAATGTCAGTTTAATTCTTGCTCTATTGTAAGATGCCTGCAATACTGTGATAAAATTTGCTTTATAAATGTCAGTGTAGCTTAAGCACCTTTAAAGTGCTCTGTGCTAAGGCTATATTGGGTCTTTCTCCATAAATGCACTGGCTGTACGAAATGGCATTCTTCTTTTCAGCTCCTGAGAGATTTTTAGCATGCATACATTTAGAATCAAATCTAGAAGGAAAGGCCATCAAGAATGCAAGGGACCTTACATTGACTTGGGCTTGGCAGCTTCACTCTCTCAGCCCTTGAAGGACAGTCACAAGTATAGCAGTTCATGAATGCTTTTTTCCTGTTGTTCCTTTTCCTTCTGGGCTATCAATCTCAATTTTGGAAATCGGTAAATAAAAACTTTTTTATTCTTTTTCTGTCTGACAATTTTAATGAATTAATTTTCTAGAGGGTAGACCATGGAGCACCTATTTATGATTCCTGCTGTCATGTCACTGGATGCTCTTCCGCCTTTACTCCTGCCTCACCAGTTTAACTTAAGCTTTTGTAATTTGAAGATAAAAATTAGGCTATTGTAGGCTTTGTATTTACATGAATTTGTACCTTCAGTGGATTTCCTTAATGTAATACTAAAGTCAAAACCGATCAGACCATTTTCCAAACAGTTGCATCCTTTGGAAAGAGAAAACTCCAGGGGTTGTTCCAATGCACTGAGCTGTTTGGTGAAAATGCAGAATAAGAGTTCAGAAGATAATTCCTGAGCTAAGATGAAGGTGGTGAACAAGATGTCTTTCATGTAGCTGCTATGGTTTCCAGCTCTCAGATGCTGCTTCATTATTACCATCTTCAAAACCATGGTCTTGGGGGGCATTTGGTAGTTTGTGGTAGAGAAAACAAAAAGTTACCATTTTATGGAAATGACAGTTGCTTCCAAATTTTATTTCCTTTCCAGTTCTATGTATGGGAATATGGTATCCTGCTGCTTTTTGGGTTTATTTTTTGTTCTTTATTTTTAAAGGTAGCTTTTTCTTAGATATTACTCGAAAGAGTAACACAATTCAAAGTAATAAAAGACCTCAGAAAGTTTATACTTGCCATTCTTTGAAGTATAGACAAGTAGAGGAAAACTTTGCCACCTCAGAACATTCAGTCATCCTCAAATAATTTGTTTATTAAATAAAATACTGATCTCATGTTTGTTTAAGCTTTTTACAGTCCATACTTCTCCCATGAAGTTTTTTTAATTATCTACTGTGTGAGTCAAGTAGTAATTCAGCTGTTAAAGCTTTGCATGGTGAAAAAGTTATGTTAAGAATTTATTAGCAGCTTAAAGTGACTCTGTTAGGAAGATACCAGGTACTTGAAGCTGATATGATTTGTGTACCATAGAAAGAATTACAGGAAGAGTAAAGTTGCGTAAGATTGCAGAAGATTTAAGCCTCATCCTTTTCAGTTATAAAGAAAAAATTGTAGGCCTTTTTTTTTTTTCCACAATTAGGTAGTTAAAACAATTTAAACACCAAATTTATAATGAGAAAAGGATTTGAAAAACAACATCCATGCAATCCAGAACCTATTGATAGCTTTGCATCTAAACTTTAAAGGTGACTTCTGTAGAAGCCGTTTAGCCAGAAGCAAAACATCTAATCTTGCCTGAATCTCACGAAATAACTGGTTTAAAATCGAAGAACAAATGGGAGTGCAGTTTGATTTTATTTTTTTTTTAATATTACCTGCATAGCAAGAATACAAAAGCAACTACATGCATAAAACACTTCTCTGCATTCTAAATATAGCAGCGCCCACTTGAATGAATATTTCATACAAGAATAACCCATATAAAAGGAATAAATGAAGGCAGAGACAATATTGGTAGGATATTGGTTTTAGATCCAACAGCTTTTAAATGAGTAAATGAATACCTAATAAAAGCACTAACTCCTTGTATGAATAAAAATCTGATAGACCTCTGTTTTACGGGCTACTGGCTAAAAACTTTGAGAACAGAGACAGTATGCCTAAATTTAAGTTGAAATAAAACCAGAGTAAAACCTTGTGCATGTTTCTCTAGCTTAGATTTCTTTTTTTTTGAAGCTGACCAGTTCAGCTGTGATGGGATGCAATAAAAGGAAGACGAGAACACTGCCCTGTTGTACACTGAGCCCAAGATGGATCAGGCAGCAATGCCAGGCAAGAGCCGTGGGGTGAAGTGTCTCTCCTCTGGCAGGGGGAATGGAATGTACTTTGGTGGTTTTGGTCTAACTCTCTTTGAGGAAACATCCAGGGTCATGTTAGGAAACCGCTTTCCTTCCCAGAGATTCACTTGTCTGGGGTCCTGCAAGGTTTCAGGCTGCTCCACTGACACACATTATGTTGGCACGGGATTTCTGAGGAACACAGTGTGGGATGCGCTAGGTGCAAAAATTACACCAACCTGTACATTTCCTCCACCACCTAGCTCAGATGCTCCAGTTATGTCCTGGAGCATGTTTGGAGCATAACACTGAAAATGCTGGCAGGAACTTGACACAGCTAAATGAATTGAGCCTTGGGCTCAGGCCAAAAGGACAAGGAATGCTTGAGTCTGCCTTGACCAGGACCACAGCGTGTTCCCTGTGTGCAAGCTGGAGACTTGCTGGGTTCTTGACTGGAAATCTGCTTTGCAACTCTTGGAGTGGCCCTGGTTGGGGCTAGGGAGGGCCAGTGGGGAAGCGTCTGCCGTGAGAGAATGACTTAAAGTTTAAAGCTCACAAATTTTTGACAGTGTCTTGAATTTGCTGCTGTAGCCTGACAAGGAGGTATGAAGGAGAAGGGGGATCAACGAAGATCATTGGGTAATATAAAAGAAAGGTGAGACACATCCTGAGGCCCAGACTGTGGGGGGTGAGAAAGAAATCTCATGAAAAGGTATAAAGATAAAAGGAGCTATAATCTATTGCAAAACACCAAGCCAGGAAGGTCATATTGGTTAGGAATTTTCTGAAATTAATGAGCATTTTATAGACATTTCCTGAGGAAAAAAATCATACTGGGAAACGGATGATTCAATAAGTTCTAGGAAGGTAGTGGGGTTTAGTCTTGATTTTTTTTTAAAATTTTTTTTTTTTGCTTGTTTGTTTTATAGAATGGAGAAATGCATGAAGAGGAAAGGGTTTTTCATATTTTTTATTTTAGACAAGGTGAAGTAGCTGAGAGTACAAAGGCAATAGGCAAGTTGGGTGAAATTGAGCATGAAATGAGATTTCACAATCTTTGTGAAGAGATGAGGAGGAACAGCGATGTAACAAAAATGGACTTGAGAGAACGATAGCCAAGATTTCTCCAGAGGCAAATTTAGTAGTTGAAAGGTGAATTAGCTGCCAGATCCTCAAAGATGTGATATTATGGTACAAGCACAGAAAAACCCAATACAAAGATTAACTTGGCTAAAGAGCTGAGCTCTGGACAGGGAGCAAGAAGGAAATACATCAAAAGGGAAGAATGAGTACCCCAAAATGGCACAAATATGTAGGGATGAAAGGAAGGTCCACGCACTAGATGCAATGACAATTAACTAGTTAGACATGGCAAAGTGAGGAGGAATCATCCTTACATTAGGAAGAGGGCAATCTAGACAAGGGTTGCTGCTTTGCTTATAGGAGAAAGCAAGCTGCCAATGGAAGACTCTGAAGAGTCTTCTTTTAATCCTTTCCTATTTTTTTCTTTTTAATTGAGACCTCATTAAGAGAGTTGTTTGCTTTCATATTAGTAGTACTATTAAAGCTTACAGAAAGGGGATACAATCTTAGCCAAACATAGAAAAGCCAAAAAAGTTAGGGAGTTACAGATGAGTCAGGTGTTTTCAAATGGACTGGTTGTGATGGACTTTGTTCCCGGATATTTAGGGTTTGCCTAAAGCAGTCTCAGAGCCATTAGTGTTTTCTTTGAGAGCTCATTTGAGATAGATGAGGTAGCAGAGGCTGGAAAAAGAGCAAACATAGTGTTTTTCATTTTGAAATGGTGTGGAAAAGAGGAGCCAGAGGATCACAGACTGACCAACGTTAACTCCAGTCCATGAAAAAATTCTGGAACAAGTAAAACCAGCAAACCTACAAACAAAACAAACAAAAAAAAAAACCCCAAAAATTGAAAGCAGCTGAAGGATAGCAAGACAGTGAAAAGATGCCAGCACAAATTTGTCAAGAATGAATTGTCAAACCACTTCTATTTCCTTGTGTAGCAGAGTAACAGACTTCATGGAAAGGGAAGAAACAATTGACATAGTCTCTTGAGTTTAGTGAGGCCTTCAATACTGGCTTGCATGACATTCTCTGAATCAAGTGAAACCTGGGCTAGATGAAAATGCTGTTACGTAGAAACAAAACTAGCTGTAAGAGTGCTCTAAAAAGCTCAGCTCTGTGCCCAGCAACCACTGGACCATGACCTGAGTGATGCAATACACATTATACGTGTTAAATTTACAGAAGACTGAAAGTGAGAATGGAAAGGTTTGTGAATAGAGAAGGGTCTTGAGAAATGGGGAAAAGGGTCTGTAACAGCACGTTGAAACTTGGTAAAATAGGTACAGAAGAATGATAGTTCAGCAGAAAAAATAAACTGCAGGAACACAAGGTGGGGAACAACTGTTTAGACAGAGTTCTTTGGAAAAATTAGAAACCAAGCAGGAGGCAATGTCATGCTGTTGCAAAAAATGGCAAACATCATCTTGGAATTCATAAATGGCAATATAATCTGAAAGACATGTGAAGTACCTCCTCTGCTGTGCTTAGCACTGGCAACACCTTCCCAAAACAAAGTCTGCTTTTGGGATACCCTTGTCCTTCTAGGAAGATGTTGATCACTTGGAGACAATCTAGACAAGAGTAATGGGCTTGATCACCATGTCCTGTCAAGATGTAATAGCTGTCATAGAGACACATGAGGATGGATGCTGTTTGGTCTAGCTCAGGGAAGATTCTTGTGGGGTCCTACCAGTAGTCTTCAGGCATACAAAATGATGGTGCAGAGAGAAAGAGGTGGGTTTTATTTTGTGTGGAATGAAATGGGATGAAATAGTTGTTAGGAAGAATTGGATACTAGGAGGGGGAAAAAAAGCAGTTTTGTGAAAATTCATGCAGTGAAATTCTGGAACAGACTGTCACCTCTGTGGCTGCAGGCCATTAAGAAGAGGAATGACAAAATTTATAGCTGGTTCTGTCTTGGAGTAAGAAGTCCTGCAGACAGGATCCTCAGTCCTACTTTCTGCAATTCCACAGTTTCTCTGCTAATGATAACCATCTATCTTCTGTAAGTACTTGGAAGGGATGAAATCATGGTGGAATTGCTGTTGTTCTAGGACTTTACACTTGAGAATTTCTGCTACAACAGGCATGGCTGTCAATATCAAAGTGAGGTAGAAAGGGTTTTGGGCAGGCACTTTGATCCAGCTCAGGCCTGTAACAGATAACACAAAGCGATAGGTTTTTCCTGCTGTTCTGAAACTCCTTGCTGTATATTTGCAGATAATTAGTCAGTCTGTCTGTGTCTTTCATGTACTGTGTTGATGGAACCTCTGAGCAGTATGACTAAATGATTAGAAAATTGTTTATTTCAGTGCTGGTGTATTGAGTTTTAAATTAGGCTAAATCATATTCTTTTCTTGTTATCCCAGTCAAACTGTTCATACTCCCTTTAAATTCCTTCACTGTGATTTTGATTCTCAATACCCCAGATTAAAGCTCTTTATCCATACCTTCATGCTTTCTCTTTTGCAGTTCCAGTGCGGATTTGCATAGCAAAGGAGATATTTGTGTTTCTCCTGACCTCATCTATATTCTGGTGCACAGCGTGCACTTATATGATAGTTTATTCCGGGATGATGAACAGATGCAAAAGTGTCTTCAATTGTCTCTGGAAATTAGCAATGGTCAATACATCCTGCAAACACAATGCTGGATGCTGTGGTGCATGCAAAACATGCATGGCAGGCAGAGCACATAGCCTTTTCCTGCCTCTAGCACACTTCATTTAATTTTAATAGTAGAAGGAGATGTGGTATCTTTTGAACATAGATATCCTTGTGGGCTAATGTAAGGCTTGGACAATAAGAGTTTTGCATAGGAGAATTTGGCTTAACCTGTCAGTCTTCCAGAGATTAACAACTTCATCAGCTACTGTTGATATTGACAGTCAGTTGCTAGGCTACATGTTTACTGCTAAATGAATAGGCGACTTGGGGCCAGTGTGAATATTCAACAGATTGGCAAATAAGTAAAACGTGCTGTGACTTGATTTGTTAATTATAGTCAAAATAAATGGCTGTATTGATGACTATGATTTTACACAGCATTAGTCCTCTGAAAACAGCAATTAAGTCTGCCATGTAAACATATATCTTGCCTGTGACAAAAAAAAAAAAAAANTTTCCGGTAAAAAAAAAAAAAAAAAAAAAAAGCCTTAAACAACTGAATACACCACTCCAAGCAGTTTCACTAGGAGTCCTGAAGTGCTTACATTAGTTAAATTATGTCCTTGGGTGTTTTTACACCTTTGACTGAAGCACAACATTCAGGCAGGGTCTGGATTTTGAAAAGCTTTCTTGTTTGCTGCTTGCAGTGCTACTTATGGTCAGAGTTTATCAAAAGGAGCACATGATCGCACATGAGGGAGAAACTCAAGTAGCTGGATTTCAAGAGGATGTGTATTTTTTCCCTAACATTTTTTCCTGTTGGAAGAAAGCTGAGCATGAATTTATTACTCTACATGTTCTTTTCTTGTGAAAGAGTTCTTACATGTATACCATGCTACTGCTTTCCAGTTTATCAGCTAGGTTAATTAGAATTTGCTTCCCTCAATTCATGCTAGTCTCTCGTTAAATTTAAAACTCAGGATGTCGATTCGCTCATTCCGTGTTTCAAGACTTGCACACGCTGGCAGGTGCACTGAATATTCAGCTACACTCATTGTTCAATGTTGCATATGTGTAGGCAATGACACCGTTCTGGGGTATATTGTGCCTTTTGACTGAAGCTTGGAAAACACATATTCTGTTCTTATTGCTGTTGTCAACTTTTGCTGTGGCATTGGTCAAGCCTTTCTTACAGCTTTGGCTCCGTTTTGCTGTCTGTAATACATAGTTGTTGGGGGTTTTTCTCCATAAATAACTGCCAACCTAAAGAGAATTGAAGTTGCCAAATGCACCCCAAGTTTTGCAACACAGAAAGAGAGGTTGTTTTAAGCTGGAGAAAAGCAAATGTGTTCCTACATAGAAAAAAAACCATACCACTTTCCCTGAATAGGTAAGTGTTACCAACGCACGTTGAAACTGGGTTTGTGTTTGGGCCAGTAATTATCTTTTCCCCTAAACGTGGTAGAAAGGAGCTTCCTTGTTTCAGGCCTCATTTTTGTTGTGACGAACATTTGTCCTTCTTTGTAAGCTCTTGAGTAGTTGTGTCCTGCGGTCTCATCGTGAGACCTTCAGGAACAAAGTTGTAGAAGCAAAATCATACTGACCCAGTCTGACCACAGCTGGTCTGAGGCAGAGTGGTACCAAATGCTAGAGGGGTGAGGGAGTTTTGGCTTCTATTTCATGTGCTGTTGAAAGTCAAACCACCCAATGCAGATGCTTGGCTGGCAAAAGTTTGGAGGAAATCGGAGTGGAAGGGTGTGAAGAAACTAGAAATGAAGTAGGACTGGAGATTGAACTAGGCAGCTTGGAAAGCAGCAAATAAGAAATGATCGGTGCAGGTAGAGCTCCAAAATAAAGAAATAGCTGGGAAACAGGTGGGTGCACCGATATCCATTTGCTGGGAAGAAAAAAAAAAAGATTGAAGAAAAAAGCAGAGACTGATAATCAGCTGCAAATACTTTTTGCAGCTATATCTTTGGATGTGATATTAGTGCTCTCTTTTAGCACATTGTCGTACATCTGGATGGTATTCATTACCTTTGACACCAGTGCAGGTTATGCAGAACGCTTGTAAACCACCCCCAGTATCTAAGCAGACTGTTACAATGAAGGAGCAAGGTTCTGGGAATGTTGACAGCTCTGTGAATTCTTCAGTGCTCCACAATGATTTAAAAAAAAAAAAAAGTTAATAGTTACCAGGGAAATCATTGAAGACAACACAAAGAATATCAAGGTTCACCTTGAATGCACTCACGTTGCAGACCTTTCACTTTTGAATGCTTTTGTGGACAGGGAAAAAACTTCAAAGGAAGACAAGGATGTTCCGAAGCGTTGAATGGCTTTACAAAGTGGGTGGTAGACCAACAGAGCTCGCTGCCAAAAGACATTGTGAATGTGACACGTTTACATGTTTAAGTTCATGAAAGACAAAATCAGCGAGAATTACTAACTGCATGTAAACTGTATACGGGTCAGGAAGTCTCAGAGCTGAAAATAGTTGGAAGCTGAGAGTCTACGAGTTGAAAATAGGATTGTTCTGTTCTTCCTCATCTCCAGCATCTGATTATGGCCACCACTGCAGACAAAAGCACTTCAGATACATGGATTTTGTCCTGGACATTTTTTTCTGATTGCTTTTTCAATTCCTGCACTGTAGCTCATCTGACTCAGGAAATGTATTTCGAGGGATTTCTCTCCTAAGGACTACATTTACCAAATTACTTTTATGTCATGTGTTACGCTATAAGTACTGGCATCCACTTCTTGGGAAGATGACAAACCCTCTTTCACTGGATGAAGCAGAAATATTTGCACTTCTGCAAATCGTGGGACTAGGCAAGATGACAGTGTTTCCTCAGTGATTGTTAACCATAATGATGCACTGGACCAGGCTCCAGAAGACCAGTTTCATAATCAGTGTGGTTATGAAACCATACATTGCTGGTTCAGTCATCTTAGGATTCCCACAGAGAGCCATTTTGCAAAAGCTTGTTCTATGCTGACCATAAACTTCCTTGCAGATCCAGAGTGGAGAAGGTGTTTTGTCGGGGCATCTTCTTGTTGGGAGTGGTGGAAATAAACACCTTCAGAAAATTTGCACTTTTGTTCAGTACTCCACTTCCCAAGTTTTGTGTGCAGTTGTACTTGCCCCCAGGCACTAATGAGTGCACAGTATGAAGAAGCCCCAGGGTGCAGGCAGCTAAGACAGGAGTCATTGCAAAAACCCTTTTCAAGTCTGGAAATGTTAACTTTATGCTGTCTGACTACTGGGATTGTTTCCCTGATCAACTCAGTGGTTTTGAAGTGCTGAAAAATAATATGCTGATAGTCCTGAAAAAACGAAACAGAGTCCTCCCACAGCTGGTGTTTATCCATGTGTGGGGGCAGCTGGCAAGCTCTGGGTAGCTTCTCGTTGTCCAAGGAAATCTTGCTGCCTTCCTTCTTGGGTTTGCCCAAGGTAAATCACCATTTTTTGAAAGAAACTCCTAGCATTTCTATTTGGACTAGTTTCAGACTAGCGGCTTTAAGCTAATTACAGGCCATTTACAAATGTATCAGTTCTTGTTCCAACATTTTAGCATGCACCAGGATATCATCTAGGTATAACAAACAGGCTGAGAGAGGCATGCCACGTAATACCCTCTTCGTTAGACTTTTAAATGTAGCTGATGTATTGCACTAGCCAAAACCCATCGTTTTAAATTGCCACAGTCCTTGTCCTACTGTGAATGCAGTTTTTTCCCCCTGTCCCTCTGGATCCACTTCCACTTGCCAATAGCTACTTTTAAGATTCAGGGTAGTAAACCAGACTGAGCTTTCACCAGCATCTAGGGTACTATTTACAGCAATAAAGGAGCACACGCTAAATGACTTTGTGTTGTTTTCTGTAATGTGATGCTGTCACCTTTTTTTCCTTAACTGGACTCAGACTGAGATTTGGCTGAAGAATCTGTTCTAGCTTCGTGACATGCTTCTTCCATGGTTTGCAAGGCTTCTTTACTGCTTCCCTGCTGAAATGAAGGATGCTGTTTAGGTAGCCAGTTTACCCAGGGTCACTCTTGTGTTGAAGCAGTAAAGTACAACTTAGGTGTTTGTCAGAGAGAGAATAATTTCTAACAAAACAGTCTCAAAAATGTTTTCTTGCTTCTCTTTGAATGCTTGGTAGGGTGCCAGATTAAAAGCTAATACATTTTCTGAGTGTTCACATGCTCACACCCAATCTTCTTATAGTTTCTATTAATTTACCAGATCCAACTTTTGCCACTGCAGTCCCTCTTTCCCCATCTCCTTCTGACTATTGTCAGAAGCATTCAGCAAATGTATAGAGATTCACTCTTGTTTCAGATCCAGAAGTACTTCAGCAGCTAAAGGTCCCCAGGGATCAGGGGTCTCAAAGCAAGTTTCGAGCACTCCTCATCTTTCATTTGCTGGAAAGATGCCATTGCCTGTAATTTCTAGTGGTGTTTCTGCCCCTAAAGGTGGGACTTAGGCACTGCAAAAGAGATCTGTAGGTTGAATTACACATTCCCTTACCTTTCTTCTATTCCTGGTGTCATAACTAAAGTCTGACTCAGAGTTAATGATCCTTGTGCATTTCACCTAATTTCTTATTACACACTAAATAGCCTTCTCTGTTTTCAATTTGTTTTAAAAAAGTAACTGTTAAGCCCCCTACAGAAACTACAACTGTTGTATGAATATGGTGTGAACTCCTCGCTTGGTTCAGCTTCATGCTTCCCTCTAGCCTTCACTGCATCGTGGTGTTGGGGGTCTGGTTTGGAACACACCATGCTCTGTTCTCCTTTAAAGGCATTTTTTCCTCCAGTATCAATAATGACCTCATCTGCATTCCTTCATTTTTGCCATTGTTACCAATTTCTTTTGCTATATCAACTTAGATTGGTCCTTACTCCTACCACAAAGCATAGTGATGGCATGAACCACATTAAAATTGCTGAACTGAATTTGAGATACAGAAACTGCACTTTAGAGATCTTGGCAAATTCCTGGCATCATCTTCTGTTTGCAGCAGCTGTTTCCTTTCGTGGTATGCAGCTGTGAAAAAAGTTCAGGATCCGTAGTAAATTCTACAGTCAGTACAATATCTTTTTGTCTTTTGCTGATCTTTATTTCCGGCTCTTACCTGAGTGTCTGCAAACTGGTGCATAGCCAATTTGCCCTTGAGGTCTTCACTGATATTTGAGTATATCAGGGAAAAGATTTGTTCCCACCCAATTCAAATGGAAGTTTAGTTTCTTTTTTTTTTTTTCCCTTCCTTTCAGCATGTCACAGTTGCTGATACTGATTCATTTTCAGTCTCTAGGACACTTTTCAATTCCCTGAGCCCTTTCTGCAGTTTATCAGATAGCAACTTCCAGGTTGGTCAAAGCCTTTGTAACCCTTTCCAATCTTATTTGAAACCACAACTCTTGCAGCTGCACCTCCTAGTCTCTTTGGGCATTTTGCCATTGGCTTTCTAATAAGGGTTCATCTTTACCAGTAAGTTTTCAGGTGCTGTTTTAACTCCTCCTGTTCTTTACATGTTTGAACTGTGTACTGCCTTTTGTTTAGCTCTGATACAGGAGAGATACCAGCTCACAGGCTTTGTTCTTGGAAACCAGAACATGGGGGTTTTCTCTCTTTAACCCTGTTGTAGGAAGCCCAGAGACTGAATGTTAAGAAGTGCAATTGATGATTGAGTCACTTATCTTTGATGCAATCCTGTTTATTTACAAAATCCTGATTTCTGTTTCTGCAGGTAGAATCAAACAAGAGATAATTCCCTTGCTTGCAATTCCCAATCTCTTTCAGTCAGCACTTGCCTCAATAGCTTTCTTCAGGTTTATCTTGAAGTCATGCTGTTGATGCTTTTGTGGCTCTTTTTTGATGCTTCCTTTTGGCTTTTGATTGGAGATTCTGCCGCAAACATCCAAAACAAGCATTCTGTTACCAAAGTCCTAAACATCTAGACTCCAGGGCTTATTTTCATTCCAAACTTCCCATATGTTTATGCTTTGGTTGTTCTCCCATTGTTTTGGTTATTTTGCTCCATAAATGAGCTTAATGTTTATTTGTATTTAGTAGAAATGGAAAACAGTTCTTCCACTCAATGATTTCAGCAAGTTTTGGTCAATCCTGCTGTGATCCTTTCTTACAGCTCTCTGGGTGAAGGCTGCTGAGGTACATACACACACTGCAGGGGGAGAGGAGGGCAGCTGCACAGTGCTTAGCACAAATTCTTCTCTGACCTCCTCAAGTGACCCTCTAGCTGCTGATTGTCCCTTCATCTGTGTCCAAAAGGACTGATAGTGAGATTTGGTTGGAGAACATTTCTTAAATGAAAAATTTAAAGGATTTTTTTCCCCCTTCCCTATAAATCACAAAATCATATAATATGCTGAGTTGGAAGGGACCCACAAGGATCACTGAGTCCAACTTCTAGCCCTGCACAGGACCATCCCCAAGAGTCCAAGATTCATACCATGTACCTGAGAATATTGCCCAAACACTCCTTGAACTCTGTCAGGCTTGGTGCTGTGACTACTTCCCTGGGAACCTGTTCCAGTGCCCAACCACCATCTAGGTGAAGAACCTTTTTCTAATATTCAACCTAAACTTTCCCTGACACAACTTCAGGTCATTCCCTTGAGTCCTCTCACTGGTTACCACAGAGGAGAGATCAGTGCCTGCCTGCCCCTCCTCTTCCCCTCACAAGGAAGTTGTAACTGCAGTGAGGTTTCCCCTTAGTTTCCTCTTCTCCAGGCTGAACAGACCAAGTGACTTCAGCCACTCCTCATATGGCTTCCCCTCAAGGCCTTTCTCCTCCTAGCTTCCCTTCTTTGGTTGCTTTCTAAGAGCTTAATATCTTTCCTATATCGTGGTGCCCAAAACTGCCACAATATTCAGGGTGAGGCCGCCCCAGTGCAGAGCAGAGCGGGACAATCCCCTCCCTTGACTGGCTGGTGATGCTTTGCCTGATGCCCCCAGGACATGGTTGGCCCTCCTGGCTGCCAGGGCACTGCTGACTCATATTCAACTTCCATTGTCCAGGACCCCCGGGTTCCTTTCCTAGCACTGCTTTCCAGCCTCTCATTCCCCAGTCTGTCTGTACTTCCAGGGTTGCCCCATCCCAGGTGCAGAATCCAGCACTTTCCTTGTTGAACTTCGTATGGTTGGTGATTGCCCAGCCCTCTAATCTGTCAAGGTCTCTCTGCAGGGCCTCCCTTCAAAGGAGTCAACAACTCCTCCCAGTTTTGTGTCATCTGCAAACTTGCTTAGTATCCCTTCCAATCATGTGTCCAAATCATTCATAGAGTGTAGGAGTGAAAAGACTTTGAATTTGACGTTGAATAGCTGTGGAAGAGAGGAACAAAGTTGATTTTATTTATTTTGGAGAAAATATTCACTTTGAAGATTTTGCATCAGACTGTTGTTCCCATGTCTTAGGTCAACCCTGAGGTCAAAATTCCAAGTTCACTCTCTGCAAGTATGTGTGAATATTTTACTCCTAGCAAAATTGTTAAAATCTAAACTCTCAAAGATGCTTCTGGAAAAAGTTGAACAAGACATGAGGCACAGCATAGTTCAGTAGTGGTGTTTCCCTAAGGGATATGAGTACCAGCCCCCCAGACAGATCACTGGAGACTGGGTCTCGCTATACATGATGAAGTTTGAAGAGGCTACATAGTGAGTGATCACTAAAGGTTTGCATATATTCCTTATTGACTAAAGGGAAAGTTATGATCTCTTCATAACATCTAGCTGAGTTAATCTAGTCATTCACCCACGTTTTAGCATCTGATCAAAATCACCTTGTGCACCCAGAGCCCCTGGGGTTAGAAGTAACTAATCCACCACGTTATATTGCACTGCGCTACAATAATCATAACAAATGAGATGAGTAATTGTCAGAGTCTCTGGGAATGCAGGGGTGACCAGGCATGTGGGATGAAACAAGGATGCTGTTTTCAGTTTTTTAACAAACTCCAGGCATGCAGTAGAGGACGGAGATGACTGCGACCAGGTGCCAGCAGCCAGTGTCCTGAAAGTGCAAGTTTGATAGGTAAAAATGTTGGATTATAAATTCTTGGCTTCCTGTGTCTTGTCCATCTTCCCCAGCTTTCATGCTTGACAAAAGGGAACATTATTCACCAAGGGCACCCCATGAAAACTTCCTGTTTTCCTATGTTTCTGTGCGGAGAGCAGAGGGGCTCAAACCAGGGTAGTCAGAGCTTTTGGACTCAATGGAGAACTGCAGCAAGTACTGACATGCTCGTGCCAACACAAAATGCCACATTGCACAGAATACAGCCTTTAATTCTATCAATTTCTTGTTTGACACAGGAAAACAGAGCGTGATTAAAAAAATTGTGTCTTAACTGACTGCTCCATATTGTCATGCCAGAAACAATTAGCTTAACTAGAAAGTTAATTTAATTGCAAATGTGGATGGGCAAACCGTGCCAGCCACTTCATTATCATTATTCTATGTTATTTCTAATGCTTAGTGCTGCTTAATATGTTCTTATGGTATATGGTAGTGGAATTAAAAGATTGTCTCTGCAGAGGTTAAGGTTCCTACCGAAAATAACTTCCAGTCTCAGTTCTACATGTTTTTATCTGTGGAGTTTTTAAAAGCTCTTTTAATATATTTTCCCAGCTTGTTTTTCACTTCTATGGATGAAAAAGAACAAAAGCAGAAGGAGTGCCAGAGACATATGTAGCAGTAGGAATTGACCACAGACCGTAGTAAAAATATTCTGTGTTTTTTTAAAGGAAGAGATGTTCCCTATTCAGTATTTCATTAATTTTGAGATGCTATATTTAATTTCTCTCATTTTTACATGCAAAAGAAAATTTGCCTTGAAAGACCTGGTAAACACTCAAGCCTGGTAATTGAAATGGCAACAAATAATTTCCCTACTTCTTGGCACAGCTAGACGTGGGAATGGACTCTTGCAGTAGGCAGTTTTTAGGAATGAGCTCCTTTGGGGAGAAGAATCATGAGGAAAAAAACCCCTAACATTTGGTAGGGAAGCATGCAAATTGTGATTTTTTTTTTTCTTACCCAATTACAATGGATGACACTGGTAATGACTCAGCCTCCTTTTATCCATAGACAACGCTGTTATTACTATTGTTTTACCTTACTCTATCATTTTACTTTGCTGTGTCTCATAATAATTTGTTACCTGCATTTTGTTGCTGGTTTTATATTTGATTAGATTTAAAATTGCTGTGCAATAAATACACTGCACTGACAGAATTTGTTGCTATCTGCTTTGAATAGCTAGTTGAATCAAAGATCCATCCTTGTCTTTCCTTGCACTGGCAATAATTTTTACATATGTCTTCTTTTTAAACAGTATTTTTAAAGGAAAAAAAATAATACCTGCTACATCAGGCTTCATCATGACTTTTCTCGTGTATAATATTAAAGAGTGTGTGTGGTTTTTATATTTCTTATTAAACAAAAAAAAAAAAATCAAACCAAAGCCATATAAAAATTTGGATCAAATTGTGATTTAAGCCACCCACCCTTTGGCAGGCTCCCCTGCCTGAAAAACTCAGCTTGAGAAGGGAAGTGCTACCAAGGTTGAGTGGTGGAAAAAAATTGTAATAAAATGGTATTTGCTTTAGCAGCATTGCCTGTAATTTTTTTCCTTATATGTCAGCTGCAAAAAGCATCTCAGCCCACCTGCCTCAGAGTATCAACTGATCCTTGCTCTCAAGCTAAGCTGCCCTACCTGTGTTTTCTAGGTTTTTGGTGATAGTTGTTTGCTATGGGGCACTAAGTCTTCGCTTGCCATGGTATACGCTATTAGCTGACAGAATATCTTGGACTAAGCAGGCCACTAATCTGATCCAATATGTCATTTTTCACGTTCCCATAGAAACTTAGATTAATCACTCATTCCTGATGCGTTTCTTGTACAATATTGTCATTTTGATGCTCTTTTGCTGCTAGATTTGAAGGCAGCTTCAAATCCGTTCAAGGAAATAGAGCCAACTTTGTGCTGCTTTTTAGCAGCAGGTACTTTGCCTGTAATGAGGAAAATCTCATTTTACGGAATTCTTGCAAGGTAAAGAAAACATAGCTTCATATCCTTAATGAGAGCTTTCTTATTCAAGAGCGCTTGACTGTAAAGAGTGCTATCCACAATGGTTAGTGTGGAGAGGAAACCTTAAGTAGAACATGCTATTGTGGCCTTTGAGCGGTTCCCATCTCCTCTATTCAGAAAGCAGAGTTAACTGAGGATAGCAAGAACAAACTGTACATGCGCTTGAGAAAAAGAACTTGACTTGGCAAGTTGGCATAAGTGTAACACAATATATTACCACTTTCTGCTGGGCTTATTCTCTTACTGTCATTGACCAGATCTGTTCAATGGCTGCCATTTTCAGTTGCAAGCAGAAGAAATCCCAAATCCACTCCCCCCAGGCCCCCCCCTTTACTTTCCAAGAAAGTCAGTTTATGTAATCGATACGGGGTCTGTCTAGGAAGCTGTTCTGAAATTTGGGGCGGGGGGGTGATGCAGGGGGAAGAGTGAGGGCTGAAGGATGAAGAAGGAACAAACATTAGACCTGACAAAGCTTGAAATATAAAACAAAAAAGCATCTGCAAGGCATAATAAAACAAAGTGTATATACGTGTTGTTCTCACAGAGTATTTGGCTGAGCCCGGGCAACGGGAAAGCATGCATAGCTAACGCTCCTGACTGTGTGAAACCCTTTGTATACTCCAGAGTCTCTGCAAGAGACCTTGATTACAGAGTTTGGCATGATACCCAATACATTTTTTGGAATGGTTTCTTGTCCATCACTGACACTCGTAATGAGAAATTTATACACCATCCAAAGCGGATAAATTAATTTCAAACACTTTTGACTTGGGTCAACAATGGCTATTGGCAGTGCCTATTATTTGCCTTTTTATTAAAAAAGAGAAAACAAAGAGCAGAAATTGCTCTTCTTCATGGTGATAGCATGGTAAAGACCCCGAGTATAGTGGAGATAGAATCTTGGCAAGCTCATATATAGGTCAGGATAGATTATTTCACTTTTCAATGTAAATGAAAGTAATTTTCTTCAGTATGAACAGTTTAATAAATTCCCAGGATGGTTTTCATTAAGAAATTTGCATATTGGCTAGTGCAAAAATTTTTGAAAGCAATCAGTTGGCAAAAATAATTTGATTTTACTTCTACTTTCCCAATCCAGTTAATAGTCAAGGAATGAAGTATAAATTAGCTTTCCCTTTGAGAACTCCATTTAAAACTTGGATGCTTACGTTAGGCTTTTAAAGATGATAATTGTGCATATTCTCATGCAGATACACACACCAGAAAGGGGGAAAAGGCATTAAAACCCACCTACACACAAAAACCTGTGGATTGGAAACAAATAAGAAAATTGCTACATCTTCTTGGGAGATTTTGAAATTGTGGGGACATATAGATAAATTACTACGAAGTTCCCATTATGCACAGCCCAAGTCAGATAATTTACTAAATTCTTTAAGTCAATGTAAACTCTAGGTTTTGGCTTATCTTGTACTTTTTTCTGAGCGTTCTATTTTGTATATGGAAGGCACATGGATTTATTGAAGGCAAAGCCCTGTTTGTATACCCAAGATATCCATTGCAAGAATTCCTGCCAGCCTTTTAAATATAACTAGGGAAATTAATGTAAATAAATTATTTAGGTTTTCAGAGTCATATGATAATGGGAAAACATAATATTAGTAAGTATTAAAAGGCAAAAAATAAAAATAGGATATGGATTTTAAGGAAATGTAAAATATGACAAATAGTTAACTGGGATTATGGAGTGGGAACACAGGTGATGGTGTATGTGCACTTTTATTTTGTTGTGTTTCAATTAGCTTCTTTGTGCAGGAAATATTTATGGGTTTGATTTAGGTTTTTACCTTAAATTTAGGCTGCATTGCAATAAGACTGCAAAAATGGTATATGTGATTTTTCTGAGAACTGCTTTGTTGGCTTTTTCCCTAAAAACGTCGATTTCCATTTTATCTCCTTTCTTAACTACCTGCTTCCTTTGTGAAAGCAGGATTGTCAGAGGAAGGTAATAGTTGCTGTGTCCCTCGGCAGTCTGGAGGTTGGAAGGATGCTTCATGCAGCTGATACGCTGGCTGCACTGTGCATAGTGACAACTGAAACACGAATCCTGGGATGCTGTGCTGGTAGGTCCTGATGGCATCGCATGGACACCCATTATTAGGGAAGAACCAGAGCAGGTTTTCAGATGAGCTCAGACTAGATGATCTAATGGTCCCATCTGGCCTTAAAATCTGTGAGTCTATGAAAGACAGTCCTGCAGTTATAAGCATTTTAGAACTGTCAATTCCAGATTTACTTCAGTGTAAGAGGCAGTTGCTTCTATGCTGAAATGCTCAGTTATGTATTATGTGCACAGTGTCATAAATGCTCTGTAAAATAGAGATATGCAGCATGAGCAAGACACAACAAAGCAAAGCAGCTCATTGTAATAGAATGAGGAGAGGTGATGCTTATGTTTGTAGAGGATGCATGTTTGAAAGAGATTTGAGAAAGCAGTAGAGTGCATTTGGGGAAGAAGAAAGAATGCATTCTCCCAAATATGAAAGAGACTAAAACTGCAAAGCCAAATTAAGAGAGAGGGAAGCAGGAAGAGAAAAAGAAGGGGTGAGTGAGATAGCAAGAAATTAAAAAGCACCAGCATACAGCAAAGTTGCAGGATACACGGGATCAGTACAACTTATTTATTCACCCCCTTTGTCATTCTAGGACTATGTGTATATGGCTGTCAGTGTCTCAGCTGCTGTGCTTCCTTTAACTTCCTTGCTAACATATAGCAAGGGGGAGAAGTGGGATGGGGAGAAGAGGTGGGAGATGAGGGAAAGGTATTTTTTGGTCCCTCTCCTTATTAATGGAGCTGGGTGTGCATACCTGGATGCTGAAGGAGATACTTGAAGTTACAGGTCCTGGGGCTGAGAAGGGCCCTGGCAAGTGGCAGGTCATCAGAAAGAGTCAAGTGCCTGAGATGGAAGAGAGGGGTTGAAGGATCTTTTCACCCAGAGCCTCAGTACCCTCATGGAGGGGGGCTTTAGACACAGGTGTACTGCCATCATGTGCAGTTAAATCATAGTCACTCTTAGTTCTTCTTCTTTTTTTCTTTTTCATTCAAGATGAATATTCAACTTCTTATGTTCCCCGTATCCATCTGGGCTATTTCAGATTTTTTTTTTTTTTTCTGATAATGTGGATTAATGTTAAACATGCTGAAGAGCAGCATGAGAGGGTAGAGCCTCTGTCCTGGTGCAGATGTCTGCAGCTGAGCCATTTCCTCAAAGTGCCTTCCCAAAGAGCTCAGCAGCCTTGGTCCTCCAGCAAGTACAGCAAAGCATATGCTGGAAATAGTTACACTTGTAAGGCAGTGTGTACAGAATTCTCATGATAGAAAAATATGATTTGTTGAGATAAGAATTTGTTTCCATAACCTCAACAATTTTGATTAATGTTTTCTGTAAGATTCTGGGGTTAGGATGGCTTTTTCTGAGAGAATGGGAGTATTTCTTCTTGAGTTGTCAACAGTTTTTACTTGAGATGCTGGAGATGCTGGTTTAAGACAGTATTCCTCTAAACTCACAAAATCTTAAGTCTTATTCCTTGAGCTAATCAAAGGAGTGAGATAATCACTTGGCTGTTATCTATGATACAGTATCTGGGGCGGGGGTGGGGGTGTTTCCTACAAAAATAGTGAAATTACCGGATTTTCTGTAGTTAGATACTTGTGCTTTTTGTTTTGTTTTATTTATTTTGCAAACCAGTTGTTTCCTCACCAGTGCCTAATTCCCATACCTCTCTGGTTAAAGCAATAAGGAAAGGTGCTGTAAGGTGTGGCATGGCCAGGATGGGACTGCGATTTTATTACAGTTTTGCCCACAGTCACGGAAGGAGGAATTTGATTATCTTGTAATTGCTATCTCTCTGGGGTGATGCGCTTCTTAAATCCTTACATGTGATGGGACTATCTAGTTACACTGAACAGATTACCTGCTGATTGCTACTTTTGGGATTTACTGATAATGCTGAGTGCCAAGATCTTTCTTAACTATGAGTGGGAGAATTAATTCCCACTGTCTTCATTTACTTTCTAATGACAGCTAATACTGTATCTAGATTTCATTGTTTCAAAGCATAGATACTAAGAAATCTCTTTAGAAAGGAGAAGACAGGATTTGCTGGCATTTCTACCTGTTGCTTTGATGGGACAGGGAATTATTTGCATTCTAACTGAATATCTTTGACTTGCTGTTCACTCTTAATAAAGCAACCAGGTTTTACCCTTTGAGGCACTTTCCCTTCTGTCTTAGGAGATGAGTGTTACCTCTAAGGTCAAAACTGGGCACAAATTTCTTTAGTGTTAGAGATGTTCATCCTGGGATTTTATCCCAGACTTTTTTTGCTACCTAGCGAATAAAACACTTATTTCTTTCTTTTGGCACGATAAACTCCCTCTGTGATATTTCTCACACTTTTAATTCTATTTAAAATATAAAATAACCAAATGCAATGGGGAGAAGGGCTAGGCACATTAAGGCCTGTTGTAAGAAGCTGCGCACAACTATTTAGAGGAGAGCAGTGGCAGAACTGAAACGGTCCCCAAAAAAAATCTCTCTTTGTGAGTTGGCTCCCTGGCACGTCTCCTCCCCTGGCCAAAATACTGCAACTCGTGTGGCCGCTTTGCTGCGTACCGGGGTGCTCCCGACTGACCGTGCAGGGCTGCAGTAGTAAACAGCGAGTGGTGGGGATGAATGGGGCTGGGGGTTGGGATTGATGGGGAGGGGAAGGGAAGGGGGGAGTGATATATTCCTGCCGCCGGGAAGCAAAGCGGAACCATGCGCCGGGTATCATTGCATAACAGATGATGTATTGTACAGCCTGTACCCTCTCCTAAAGAGCAGAGGTGGGCACGCCAAGGAAGGCTTGAGCCTGGCTCCTGGTGAGTGCCTGGCTCTGGCCTGCCTCCATGGCTGTGAATAAAGACAAGTTAAGGAAGAGGCAAAGGGAACATGCTGGCATTGCTGTACTCCCCGTTACTCACAGTAACGAGATTGTTGTGAGGGTGAAACAAAGCCTCACTGCGGGCAAGGGACGGGCTTTTCTTGCCACTGACTGGAAAGCGCGAGACCTTCTCTCCCCAGTGTCTTCCAGCATATCCCAGAGCCTCCTCTTCCCCAGGTGGAAGGGTGGGAGGTCTCCTAACAAGGTCTATGAAAGGACATGGGAACTTGCTGCCTTTTACCCCTTAGGAACCCTAAAAACCATACCGCTTTGCAGCATCGTGTCCAGGCTCTAGCAGCTATTGTCACCTCGCCCTAGGGCAGCACGACCAGTGTGCTGCTCCTTCCTGTGCAGCTCAGACCACAGCTGTCTCCGAATCAGGGTTTCCAAAAATGCAGCTCATCTTCAGCCTTGAAACATTTAGCAATGAACAGAAAATGGGTCTGTGAAAAAATCCCAACAAGATACAATACAGAGGGATGTCTTTTCCCTCTTTGTGGCAGATCAAACACATTTATCTAAGGTTTTAATTTCTTTTCCTTTCACATCATAGTGAGGATCTTTAGCAGAGAACGGAACAGCCGGGTGATATATTTTTGGGTTATAACTTGAGAACAAAAGCTCATTAGGACTCAAAGATTTTATATGGATAACACCACCCACGGTTACTTTAGATAGGGTAGAAATGTTTTTATGCTTTAGGGCACAAACTAGCTATTAAATTACTAGGGAACTACAAATATCTACTAGACATATCGATGGGAGTGCAACCAGAACGCAGAGTACTACATAAAATAATTACATACAGAACAGCTAATATTAGATCACATGAAAGTACATGACTGTTCTATAAAAATCATTTGCATCTCTGTATTGGACATTGATTGAGGGTGGCATCGGTTTTGTACAAGGAGATGCTGACCTAGCTTTCAAAGCTTCGAAACCTTGCATCCTCTGCCAGCATTTCTCGTCAGGGCTGTGCCGCTGGAACTGCCAGAGGAGCCAAGTTTCCTCAACTAGAAAAAGTCCTCCCTTTTCTGTGGCTAGCTAGGATGTAGAAAACCCAAATGAGAGGGGATGGATTACCCATCGTGCAGAGAGGATCCACCAAGCAAGCGTGTCCTTGACGTGTGAGCCTGAATTGGGGTCGGTGACAAGGACAACTCTGACATCATATGAGTCATGTGAGGAGGGAGGGGTGTCGCTGCCTCCTGACGGGGGGACGCATCTGTTCCACGCTAGCTCGTGAGATGTGAAGAGGTTGCAGTGCTAAGATGCACATAGGGAGAGTGGGAGTGTGCCGCTTAGCAGGGCTTTTTTGAGTTTGGGAATCTCATCGAAGCTGCCTCTCTTCTGCTCTGTGATTCCCACCCCTCAGACGCAGGTGGTTGTCGGACCGGTGCTGGCATGGTGGTAGAGGGGTGAGAGGACCAGCCTGGCGTGGGAGAGTGCCACAGGAAAGTCAGAGGCAGATTTCCCACCTCTGTGGGACTTCAGAGGTCTATGTATTGTCACTCAGGGACACCTGAAGGATAATAGAAGAAAAGCTTAAAGAAGGTCTTGTAGGGTGTGCTTTTATTAACTAGAGAGTGTATAGATGCTGTTGGATTACCTGCCTGATGTTCCCACTAGAAAAGGCACACTTTGATTTGCTGATAACTTTGCTGAACTTAGAAATCAGGGCATTGGTACAAGTGATACTCTCTAAACTGCCATGTCTTCCTCTTTGTGCATCAGTGCAGTGCACTCCATAAAGAAACATTTCTCTGAAGGAAAAAAACCTAGGATATGAACATGTAATGAAGACCACCTAAAGGTATGCACACAAATGGGGTCAGTTCCAGCTGCAGAACTGTAAATATTTAGTTTTCTGACTTCTTCCTTCACCTCTGCTCCACAGTGGCAGAGAGCTAGGTCCATGGAAAAGGTGGTGAAACTTAATCTCTTCCCTCAAGTACTTTAGATGTGTGGGGTGAATACACATGTGAGTTTCAGTGGTAGTTATAGTTAGATTTGTATTGGTTGTGTTGTTTTATTTTTGTGGTTATTACCTAAGGGTTAATAAAGAAGACAAGGCAATGGGCAACATTGGGAGGTCATGAAGGTATGGGTTTGCAAATCTAACAGCAGGAAGGTGCTGAGGTCAGTCACTGTGTGCCAGCTGAAGTGCAGTGGTCACAAGAGGGCAGTTCTGGTGTAAAAAGGTTAAAAAAGCAAAGGAAAGTGCTGAGACATTGCATGCTTGGTACTCCGAAGAAAAGGGGGCTGGTGGGGACATGCAAGGAGAAAGTCTAGCATGATACTAAGAGAAGACCATTAGAAACATCTTGGTGGATGTTGATGAATTAAAGCAGAAATAGAGATGTTGCCATTGGCTCAGGTGTATGTGAAGAGCAATCTGTATACAGAGGGTGGTGATCTATATTTCTGCCTGAGATTAAGAAATGACTAGGTGTAGAGGAAGTGAAGCGGATAATACAAATGCTGCTGGGAATTACTGGGATAATTTTCCTTTTGTGGATAACTGGGAAAACCTGAAGACAGAGCCCTCAGCACTTGCGTGCAAAGTAAGTGCTTCTTGACTTCAGGTGCTCGACTAGTGGCCACCGTAGTTATGCCGGTGCAGAATGGAACAAATTGGAAGGAAAAATCCTACTGATGATTTGGGTGATTTGGGAATACTGTGTGCAGAGCTAGGGAGCAGACATGAGTTTTCCTCTCCAGAGAGATTCTGCCCTGGTTAGGGCCCAAGAAGTGAACTTCAAGGAGCAAAACATGAGAGGGGGAACCTGACCCAATCCAGCTGCATTCCCTGTAGTGTCTGCTTACACTCTGCAAGACTTTGCCATGGAAAAGTCATATCTAAGTATTATTTGTATACTTTATTATTTCAGAATGAAGTTTTTCAGCCAAGTTTTCCTTGGGAGTGTAAGCTGGAAAAATTTTTGGTAGAGCTGGATAATACAAATCCCACAATTTATATCTTATCAAAACTGTGAAGGAATTTCATGGACCAAGTGAAAAGACACACGTACAAGGCTGGGGCTTTGCTCCAGCTGAATTTTGGGGGTTTTGTGTCAGTGCAAATATGACAGCTTCTTACAAAACCAAAGACTCAGTTTTGTATACTGGAGATCTCACTGAACTCTGCTATGAAACCAGCATGTACTTGTACTGCACTAACACCCAGCGGCCCAGCTCATGCTGGGACCCTGTTGCTCTCATCACTTATCATGCAGGGTGAGAAACAAAAGCTTCTCCTGATATATTGCAGACAGAATGGAATGAGCAAGTGTGCTGCTGAGGCATTCTAGTTCAAAGACCAAGCCAGCGGGAATGCCGAGGACTTACAGCACACCTGATTACTGGGTATTTTCTGTTTGTGTCTCTTGGGTTTTTGTGTTCAACTGACTTGTGGACCTTAACATGCATACTTCCCTCAATCTGCTGTGAGTGACCTGTTGTGTGCCTCTACATACAGTAAAAGAGAGGCAAGACATGACAAGCTCAGCCTTCCTCCACTTGGCAAGGGCCACCACAACAGCTTACTTCTTCCCGGCAGCTCTTGCAGACTATTTTGACTGATAGAGACTGAGTTGCACAAAGTCCTTTTTTAGGCCTTAAGGCTGATAGAACTAACTCCTATTTCCTTTAGGCTTGGTTTTGGATTTTTTGTTTGGGTTTTTTGGGGGGGTTATTTTTGGGTTTTTTTTGGTTTTTCTTTTTTTCCCCTTAAAGGAAGGCCCCTAATGAATATTAAGGTGGTATTTATTGAATTCCTCCTTCTCCATCCGATTTTCTCTGATTTTTCTTAGAGGAGGTCTTTGGCTCTGAACCGGATACTTATAAAGGAAAATGCTGGGGCACCACCTGTAAAGTGGTGACAGGCCACAGTAAAATGTGAGGGGGCATTGAAGAGGATTTTTACTTTCTTCTTCTCTTATACAAAGAGCTGTCATACAAATAGCCTTGAGAATTTTGCTACATTTCAGTCCTGTATGAAGCCCTAAAATAACCTCCATAAAAATATAGCTTTAGTGGCTCTCCCAATGCTGATTTTCTTATTAATCTCACTAGCAATACTTATAAAAATGCTTGACTGTGGTTACACAGATTGTCTGATGTGATCACTAGCAATTATGCTAATCACAGTCTTCTCACAGTTTTTTCCCATCTGTTTTATCCACCTATGGATACTCAGAGTGATATAAATGATAAAAGAGGCTCCAATCACATAATGCTCTCCTTTGCTGATCAATGTATGACCAAAGATTTTACACATACAGACTAGGCAGGGGACAAGGAGTGAGAGGAAGGAAGTTGCAGAATTACAGTTTTTTATGGAAGAGACAGGACTGAGTAACTTCCCAGGGATGCTTGTGGCGGAGTTGTAGATTGATTGCAGGCCTTCGGAAAACTTTTACGTACAGGTATGAAGCCACATAGGCTGAGCATCACTAAAGGGTGAGGGGGAAAGATGAGAACTCTGTTGCCATTTACTGAAACTGAAGGAAGAGGAATGGAAGGACAAGGAGCAGATTTTGTTTGCCTGACCCTCTGATGTCATTAGCTGTGGGTGGCAGACAATAAAACATTGTTTTCTTTGCTGAGTGCCTGAAGAACTGCACTTTGCCAAGTGCAACTGGATTAGTGAAGACACACTATTCAAAATGCCAGCCTTGAACAGAGAGGCAGTGCAGCTGGCACCTACTCCTGAAAGCAAAGGCAAAGAGATCCCTTCTCTTATGGGTGAGATATTCCTCATGGCAGGGGCTCATCTCAGTGGTCCTCCATGTGACAGCATTGTTTCTGCAGCCCAGTGACAGTGCTGCCACCCAGAACCAGCCAACCAGAGAAAACAGGGTGGCCAACAGGGTGTGTGGCTGTGATGTGCCTAAAATTGTTACTGTCAGGGCAGTAAAGCCTTTTCTGGGGAGGAGGTTGAAGACTGTACAGTGGCATGGTGGCATGAAGGTCCAGCCTGGTGAGAGCTGTATCCCTGACTGCTGGCTTGGGTGGAGGCTTGGGGATGCAAAGACTGCAGAGAAGGGATGCAATGTGAGTAGATAAGAGGGCATTGTATTTACTGATGGTAAATTATCTCCTCTCAGAAGCTCTTGACAGCTGAAAAGGGCTCTGTGGTTTCACACCTTGATGCCTCACTTACCCCTGATGCTAAACAATGAATGATGAAAGAGATCTCAAAGAAGCACTTGTTTGTAGGATATTGCACTGTTTTAGGAAACTGAAGCACAGGTTTATTACATGAACTGCTGTGGTGAAGGGCAGAAAGTTGTTTGGAAAGTAATGGTCTGCTCCTTTTCCCCTTCATAAATTTTTCCTATCTGTATGTGGAGACTTAGTGCTTGGGAGAAATGAAGTGTGGCCAGTAAAGACTGGACAAGAAAACTGCTGGAGTTTCCAGGTGGAGATGAGATCTGCTGCTAAGTAGAATCCTTAGTATGTCAGAAGTGTCCCAAATCCATGAAAAATGCTCTAATACCTGTTTTTCCTTACATGTGACTGTATGCAAACAATGAACTCCTTGAAACAGGAAATGTGTTTTCATTATGTGTATGGACACACCTATAGACTGGGGCCCCAGTTCTGACCTGGGGGTGTAGATGCTACCTTGATAAATTACAATTACTTTTCTGAAAAACTTGGATTAATCTCGAACACAAAAAAAACCCAGCAGCATTCACTTGGAGATCATTTATGGCCGTTGGAGAGAAGATCATGCTTCGCTGGAATATTACCTGTCAGAAAAGAACCCTTGGACCAAGAATCTTTCAGGGCTTTATATGACATTCAGCAAAATCATATCCGTTAGGAGATGCTTTCCTGCAGCAGATCCAGGTCCGTGTCCCATTTCCGGCTAAAACAACACACAATGGGACTACAGATTTCGAAGGAAATAAATTCTTTCCAAGCAGTTGTCGAAACTGTTGAGTCTAGGGAAATATATAGAGATGGATGGGATATGTCATTCTTAGGGGGATGAGTTATTTAAAGCTAGTCTGGGGTATGCTGTTCTTAAAGGAATGAGATATTTATTAACAGACTTAAAAATTCCTGTAATGATTCCAGTGAGAACAATGAAAATTGTAACTGACTAAACATAAATTTAGAGTTAAAAGTTAACTAAGCTTGGAATTTTCAAAAGCACTCAGTGTTGACCTAACTGTGAGCTTTTCAAAGTCAGCGGGAATTTTATGCCTTATGTCAGTAGAAAGAAAATTACTCTGACAGAGAAAGCTTTTGAAATCATGCCCTAAATTGATAAATACGTACTTTCACTATATTTCTGATATACTCCTAATAGATGCATATTATCCCAAAGTGAATGGGTTGTTTCAAATGAGTCGGATACTTCTGTTAAGAATAACAGAATTTAAAAAAAAAAGTATCTTAAACCTCTTTATGATAGGGAACATGTCTTCTGCATCTTGCAAAGAGCTTATTACACCAAAGCTTTTACATACAACAATTAAAATAGGCAGTCTTTTCAAATTCATTTGTTAGATGCCTAACTATAGTTAAGTCATTGGATATCATTTATAGTCTTAAAATAATGTTCAGGTGTTTACAATGAGCCTTAAGATACTCAGCTGATAGTTAAATCTATAACATATGCCCCACCTGGAAAATATGGCCCTGAAATAGCTGTTTGAAATTAAATTTCCATGTGAAGTTTGCCTATTTTGGGCCTCATCTCCAGCTGGAAGACTAAGATTAATTTCTTTGAGAGTTAACTCTCTCACCCCAGCTGAGCATTGCATCCCAAACTTTTTTTTGTCCTTCTGGTTAGCTGTGATTTTTAGAAAGGCTTGATTGTGCTTGGTCAGTGAGCACTGGGAAATATGTAAGATACAGAGCAAAACCAAAGTGGCTTTAAGGGGAAACTTGTGAGGGAAATCTTAGTCCTCAGAAAGTCAATTGGAGTTTTGCCACCAATTGACTTGGGGTCAGGATTTTACCCCTTAACTTCTCTAATGTCTTTACTTTTGATGACTTGCCATCTAAGTCTTTATGATACATTAATGCTAGTTCATATGTTCTGAAGATATAATGCCTGGTAAAACATAAGATGTAAACCTAGTATAAACATCCAGTGTGTTTCTGTTCTGTCTTCTTCAGGCGTTAAAGGATGTGTCTTTTTGGCTACTGCTCTGCTGGAGCTGAAACTTTCCCAAAACTCACAGCTAAGCAGTTCAGTGTGTGTTGCATGGGACAGCTACAGAATTCCAATTACTGCAATGGTGAGTAGCACTGAGACATGTAATCCTCAAATTTAAGTCATTAAAGAGGCTGTAAATGCCCCCAGCAGCATTCAGACGATAAAACAAACACATTTAAATATAAATATAAAAAAAGACCTTCAGGTCACAATACTCTCTGTCAGATGCACTCTCTGTCGGAGGAATTGTTTGGTATTTGTTTAGTGTATCAGAATGATTTGCAAAATGAGAATCACAGCCCTGTTTCATTAGGCATTATAAAGTGCTTGCAGAGAGACTCTTGGAAATCAAAGATGTGTATGCTAAGAAAGCTACTGTTGAAAGCATGATAGAGGAGGGATGGAAGCATACAGTGCAGGTCATGTAGGTCTCTGTTTTTGTGTTATACACTGTTGAAGCAAAGATCAGACATCCTGATTTATCCTTTAACCTGCTCATCAACCAGCTAATTTTCTACAGTGTCTGTAGCAGAAATAAGTCTTGAGAAGGGATTTGGGGGAAGATTTAAAGAGGGATTTGAAATGTTTGGCAACTGGTTGGTCAAATTTTTCATTACTGACAGTGTGACTTCTACCTCTTGCTTTTACAAGAAGTTCTGATCAGATTTCTTTTTTTTTTTTTTTTTTTTTGGACAAGAGGCACGACTACGGTTTTGAATGCTATATAGGCATGTATTATATAGTGCCACTTGATATTTATGCTGGTCAGTCGTAGTCTGTGAATATGAATTTAAATGAGATTATTATATGTTGGATATGCCACTAAATCCCCACAATGAGGAAAGAGCTCCAAGCACACCGCATGTAGCTGTACAGATACATGGCTTTAGCTGAGTGGTTAGACATTGTGTTATTTTAATGTAATCACTTCTGTGAAAATTATAAAGTAAACAGTAAATCATTTGTCTTTGTTACTAACGTCACAGCGTTTTTTTTAAAAAAGGACAGACTCTTCTCCTGGTTGAAGCTTCTCAGCTGACAATCAGATACCTTGAAGTCATAAGCTATGCAGTGTTGTTGCTTGTATCACAGCTTTAGCCAGGATTCTTTGCAGTGCTTTTTCTGGGTGAGAGAAATAGAAAAATAACTAAGTTTGTTTAGAAAGCCTTGTGAGCATTTTCCCCATCGTGGAGTATGCTTTTTTTCTTTTGCAGTGTTTTCTTCTGTTTACTGAATTTGTATCTTGTGTGATGTGCTGACAGCAGTTGGATTCCTTGATTGTGATTTATTTTAAGATTTTTCACTTACAGCCAGTGAAAGCTGAATTAAACACTTTAGAATCCTAAGAGTATCTTCTTTTATTATCGTTTTTATGGTTTAAGCTGTCTTGTTTTAAATGCTAAAGCCTTGGGGCCTAGGAAAATGTTGCACATCTTTCAAAACCCATGTAGTGGAGCCAAGTATAGGGACCAACTTGTGACCAGTACATGCAGCAATTGCTCCCAGAAGTGCTTGGTGTTAGATGCAGAGATATTTTCTCTTCTATGGCTAAAGACACAAAATCAGTCACACACCAAGCACCCACACTTTGTGCCTTCAAATTGTAACCAGATAAGAGACCCATCACATCATCTGCCTTCTAAACATGTTTCCCCTCTGTTTCCAAACTCACCTTACTCAAAGGCAAACTTTATGGAAGAGGAACCTAATCACAGGCTTCATAATATGCTCTGCCATACCAGGCAAGTGAATAAGCAGGGTTCAGAATGGTTTTTTTCAGCTGAAAACCGTATGTGCTGATTGCAACTTTGTTAAATACATAAATAACTGGAGCCCTTCCAATCAGAGCCAGCCAAACCTTTTAATCATATACAGAAGTGTTCCTCGTGACATAATTATGCTATCCAGACTCCTTCCCTCATTGGGAAATATTCTGTCAAACAGTAAAATAATTAACATGGATTTTAAAATCGGCATTGACATTCTAATGTCTAATTAGGTAATTGTCATTGGCACAGCAATACCTATTAGGAGCATGCAATTTGTGGAAGGGGTTTTGATGGAACAGACTGCAGGTGCAGATGGTCTAACAGCAGGACTCTTACCCGATGTAAACAAAGGTATTTTAATTAGCCATGTGACCCTGATCATTGTTAAAAGGTAAGGGCTGCGCATTCATCTTCCCACCAGCTACTTCCTGGTCCTTTCAAGGGGAATGTCGAAATATCTTGACCTATGGTAAATTATGTACAGACTTGATTGAAATTCTCTTCAAATCTAATTATTGTTTCGTTTGGCTTCTGGCAAGTACTATATTGCAGTTGGCTCAGAAGTCTTACCTACTTGCCGGTCTATTTTTGGTTTGTAGATCTCAATTGCTAACCTACACAAAGACACCAACTTTTGCTTAGCATACCAGGGAAGACTTCCAAGATGCTGAAGTTTAGTTTTCAGCAAGTGTGTGCTGGAAGTACTTAAAAACGTGCGGAAGAACCTGAATTCTATAAAATTATAAAAATTGCTTGCTGGTGAGTTTGCATGTAACTCAGCTCAGATCTTAGCTAAATTAAAATTAATTGGGAAAACAGGAATGAAGAGCAGCTACGAATAACCTTGAAATGAGGAGCACAAGAGACCTGGTTGGCTGCCTGTGCTGTTTACATCAGCTGTGGTAGAAGTGCTGCATATGTTAAATGTTCCTGAGCAGAGGCTGCACCTGGTACCTGAAGCAAAACTTTATGGAAACTTTGTGCATTTCTTATTAGTGTGAAGTAAACAAATAGCCAAAAAAAGTGAAGGGAAAGCATTTCTGTATTATTTTTTTTTTTTTTCTGGAGACTCTTTTTTTTAAAATCTCAGTTATTTTACAGTTCTTAATTTAAGAGTATATTTTATTATTACAGTTTGACTTTAATCATGTTCAGGTTTTTTAGCACTTAGTCACACAAAAACAAACACACGTGCTTCACTGAAGTGATGCAATCCTATTTAATGAATTTGAATTGTTCTTATGAGCAAAAAAATGAAGTATTTGTAGAGTTGGGGCCTTAAGATGTACACTGCTGAGTGCAAGGTCTGTCAGTGAATTACAGATTGCTGATCTACACAGCTGATATTAAAATACAGTGAAATAAATATATCTATATACCTTCCCTCTCTATATCTGTTTTTTGGAGCCTGTTGGTGCTGTGACAAGGCTCAAGCTCTGGCTGACAAAGCTCCCAGCTTGACTGTTTAATACATGTTTGATAAAAGTTTGCTAGGATGATTCTTGCAGTTGTGAGAACTGGTTTAAAGTGTGTGTGTATGTGGTGGGTTTTGTTTTTACATTTGTGAAATTGCATTGCTGAAATCGAGAGCAAATGTGTGTAGTACCCTTCCAAGTCACTTCTGCAGTCAACATAAAGACAAAAATATAAACTGTAAATATTTTGGTTATAAATAATTATATTACCGTAGTTCTTAGAATTCTCAAGCAGTTGAGATGCATGAGAACCCACCAAATACAGTTCTATGAAGACAGTTATATGGCTGCTCAGGCATATAATTTCTTCGGTGTATCCCAACAAATTTTTTCTCAGTAATTTGATTTGCTACTATTTTTAGGGTGGGAGGATCTCTGAGGTGCTGGAGCACAGGGTGCTTGGTTATTTCACGAGGGACTGTTCCATGATATGGCTTCATGAATGATGCCAGACAGATTCTCTAATGATGTACGTGGTGGTCTTTTGACTTTGTGTTCAGATCCCTCCAGAGCTGTAAAATGAAGAATCTGTATTCCTGACACAGGTGATACAGAGTATGTGCAATGCTTTTTTTTTTTTT
>VXAY01005475.1:1143098-1201673 GCA_013399855.1 Oxyruncus cristatus
TTTTTTTTTTTTTTTTTTTAGCTATCTAATCCAAACACAGAAACATTTATTGGAAGAATGGTGAAATATAAACTTTTATTATGAGGTGCAGTACCTTTGGGAAAACCTTTCGTCTTGAGAATTGCATGGCTTATGTTGCTGCTTTCCAATGAATGTGAATGTTTTTCCAGTTCTGTCAAGCAAGTGCTATAGAGACCTTATTGTTTGAGTGTGAAATAATGTATACATGTTAGTTAATGAGTTCAACCACCATGAGATAATCCTCAAGTGACATGATGACCGTCTGTGCTTAAAAATAAATAAATAAAAGCTAGAAAGAATACAAATGATAAACACACGTTATATCTCTCCTACTGATGCTGGGGTTTAATTATGGGGGACAATTACCTACTGTAGTTAAAGGATTCGCACATTAATAACATTATACAGGGATAATGTCTTTCTAAGCTGCTATAGCATTTAAAAGCTGGTACTTATGTTGCAATCCAGATTCCGTCTACCCGTCAGTCCTGTCTGGATTATTGCTACATTATGTAATGTGGTCTCTTGTATTTTTTTTTTTTTTTTACTGTGTAATTAACATGTGGGTCTGACTTATCCAGTCCACTCTAATAAACCATCCTTAATGAGTGAAGTAATAATAATGATAATAATAAATCCCACATGATTTCTGAACTTCTCTGTTACTCTTACTATGACATTTGTGTTTAAGCAACATGAAGGTTTAATTAAACATATATGTATCTAATTCTATTCATGTGCAGTAGTCTTCTGAGAACTTTTCTCTGGTTTTATCCAGGAAAAAAACTAACTGCATTGGAAGGCAGAGTGAATGGACAAACTTTCTAACTCTGCATTCCCTGCTGCTCTTTAGTCCTGCACTTTCACAGAGGAGAGATACACTAAAACCTGTCAAAACTTAATCTCTTGCATATCCTTCTTAAATATTGCATTTTCTGCTCTTCCCACTGTAAAATCTGTTACTGATCTCTCCTAGGAATGAGTGAAGGACTTGTGACAATATTAAAAAAGCACAGGTAATTAGAAAATCACAGGAATATTGCTGGTTTCCTTTTTTTTTTTTTTTTAATTCTTGCAAAAAGTACTGGGATTTTTGTCATTTTTAGTGCACCCATTGAATGAGTGGAGTTTATTCTATAAGCAATACATCTTCAGTGGGCATCAATTTTCAGCACAGGAAAGCAATTCAATGGCTTGAATTAATGACAGTTGCTAATTTTCAAAAGTTTTTGGGGAAAAAAAGTGAGCCATAATTACTTGTAAAGTAAATTATTAAGAGTCTAGCACTTTCTTTTGTGTGTAATGTAGGTTACTGTTAGCAAGTGTAGTGTCCCTGTGCTGTGAAGGGTGTTATGGCTCTGTCTAATTGACATGATAACTGCTGTGCTTTCTGCTGAAATTAAAGTGGTATTTGTTTTCTTAGTGCCTGATTTTTCTTATGTTGATACATTAATAACTCAGCCAGATAATGATGTGCTGTCATTTTGCTTTACAGCAGATGTTTGGGGGGTATCAGGAAACTCTCTTGTTGGCCTATCAAAAAGTTAAAGTTGCAAATAAAAACAGAGTGTATTGGTTTATAGGTGGAGTAAGAAACATGGTACGGATTGATTCCAGAGGGGATTATCAATTTATGTCAGCTCTAAATTTGGTCTTGGATTTTGGCGGTTCTGCTTTTATTACGCATAGGTGCCGGTTATTTTTGATGCCTTTAAAATGCGCCCATTCTCTGCAAATATCAGCATGTGACTTGAGGCAGAGCTTGTAAGAACAATTTTATTTCTGATTAAAGAAGTTTTCTTCATGAAAACTCACATCAACTTTCATAAAGAGGTCCATGTACTAACGTAATAACTTCCTAATATAGATTCACTTGAATTCAAAGAATGCTATAGCATGTAATCTCTTTTAACATTAAGTATAGCTTAGGTAATACTTTCTCTTGGGATATAGTTTTTGTTGGGTTTATTACTTTTTTTTTTTTTCTTTTTTTTACCAAACCATTTTTAGCCTTCAGAAATGTGCTACTAAAATATTATATCAATCAACCTGAAACTGAAGGTGGAACAGTGTACCTTTATCCAAATTGCTTTAGCAAATACATGTGTGTTAGCTTTGTACAGCAAGGTTTGTAGGAAGTATCTTTTATTAGAACAAAGAAAATAGCTGGGGGGGGAAAAAGGAGATAGTCTGAAAGAGAAACAGAAAACTTCTGCCAAAGAACATTCTGGAAACAGTTGTTCTAATTTAATTTCATGTTCCTGTATAAGAAAACTTGCAGAAGAGGTGTAGTTAGCACCTGTGGAGCAGAACAGTAGTATTGCTGAGGGAGAAGCAATATACCTCAGTGATCTGTGACAGAGGTGGCCAGCAACTGTGGAGCAACAAAAATGGTAAAATCATGATATACCATAGGTCTTCATGCTTGTATTGAATTCATTAATTCTTCTGGCTGGTACATACTCCCAGGGCTCTGGGGTGATGCTGCAGCAGTGATAGACCCAGGCATCACAGCTTCTAATTTATAGGTAGCTGCAGTTCAGCCTCTCTGATGGAGTGAGAATTACCACTTTTAATCAAAATACACAGTGTGGATCTTGACTGTCAGACAGACTACAACACACTCTTTGAAGAAGAGGCTAGGAACTAAAATTCCTGACCTGACTGGATACCAAGAAGCATGGGCTCAATAGATACACTTGATTTATGGCAAGCTATAACTTCCTTCATTAACCTAATTCTGCATTTCATGGGTTATAAACTACCTGCTTCTTTTCTTCTGCTGAGGGAGAACCATGTTACCACTTTTCTCCTCTCCATTTCTTTCCCTCCCTCTTTGCAAACATCCTCTGTTTCACTGGTGCTAACTACCTTTTATTTCAGAGATGGTCTTATAAATACTCGTCTTAATTACACTCTAAGCAACTGTTCTCGACTTGTTTTTAGCTTTGAAGTCTGTTGCTTCTATTTCAGACAAGAAATAGAAGAGGACTCATACGCCCAAAAGATTGTGTTCTCTCTTAACTGTACCAGTTGGTTTAACAAGGGACATTTCCTTTAACTACAAACTTGTCTCATTTCCATGTACTTGTGGGTCTCCCTGGATAATCAGCATTGAGAAATTCGAGATGGAGCCATTGCTTTATGATAGGCACTTCCCCACTGGTAACTGGATGTGTCTGACCATTATCAAGCTTCTTCCAATGTATGTTGACTGTTTGTCATCACTCCTGTAGCTGCTGTGCAGGTTTATGGGACAGCACATACCCTGTTCTGAGGTGCATGTGTATATATAGGATGCTGGAACTGGGTTTTCTCTTGCTTATGAGCATTTATTCTTAATATTGGAGAGATGTACTCTGATTGTTTAATAAATTCTAGGGTAGGGTAGGATTTGCTGTATACAGGACATTCACTTAGCATAATATGAACACTACTCATTCAGGGAGATGATCTGTCCCCTGGAGAGTATTCCTAGTGAATAAAGACCATATGCACGTTGGTGAGCTTGGGTCTCATGGTTGCTCTTCTCATTGCAAGTATGATGGTGCCTCAGGGTTTGGGTGTCTATCTTGGCTTTTTGTAATGTGTTCTGGATGATTTCTGACTCCGTGATGTAGATCTAGAGGTTTTCACTAACAATAGTTTGTAGGCTGCCATTTCTCATGATGATCTGATTGTAGATCTGCAATTATATGGGCCTGATACTCTCTAGAAAGTAGATTTTTATAAAACGTATTTTTTGTGGAAGTATTACAGATACACTTTGATGAAGGAATGGTTCTTATCAAATTTCTGGTGGGAACAAAGGGAAGAACAGAAACTTTTAGTCATGTGTGTATGTTAGTTGCAAACCATGGTTGGTGCAGTTACCTAGAACCCGTCCTTTGTGCTGGGCTCTGAAACAGTTGAGGTATTACATGACCATTTCAATGCTAGTTTCCGAGGGTTAGACAAAGTCAGTTTGTGAAGTTAGAACGGATGGGTTTAATATATTTGGGTTTGAAGTCTAATGGTGAAATGTCACCTAGATGCTCAGGAGAGTCTGTGGTGGCAGGGAGGTAGGTAGAGGATGAAGTCACTGAGAAAAAACAGCTGTATGTAAGGCTGTGGGATGTTTCTGTGAATTTTGCTACCTTCTCAGCAAAGATATCATAGGTGCCTGTTGGTCTCCAGACCTTCCTTTATTATGAGTCATGAGGATGATGTGACAAATTTGAGGGATGAGAACGAGAAATTAAAGTACCAGCTTTTCTAGCAGTTGTCAGGAAGTGGATCCAATGGTATAGATCTGAGCTCTTAAATGAATAAGGTACTATAAAGTCTTTGTTAAGTTCCTTGCAGTAGGTAGTGTCTGCTAGTCTTACTTATGTAGTCTTTGCAGGTTAGCATGTTGGTAGCCTTGTCTTTGCCTGCTCTTTAACTGAATCATAAGGATTCTAGAAACTTTAAAAGTTTTGTTACTGCCTGATTCTGTTCATTAGCATTTTTTTCTGTTTGTGTTTTGTAGCAGTTGAGGTAATGATGAACGTGGGAAAGGGAAGAAATGTCCAGAAGTTTCTTTGTCTTGGCTATGAAAGAGGTCTTGGATATATGGTTGGTTTAAAGAAAAAAAATCCTTTAATGTCCCGTATACTTGTGGTTTTTGGGGTAGCTTCTCTGCAGAACTGTTCATCTATGGAGATGTTTATTTGTTATTAATTTAACAGCTATAACAGCCTAGTGCCAAATGTTGAGAAGGATCTCTATGGTCATAGACATTGCAGCTTTGGGTGAGGTTGTGGTGTCTTACCAGGTCTGATGGTTTGTGTGGTTTATTCTGTGTACTCTTTCTGTGGTGGTATGTAGAACAGTAGCAGAAATTGTTGATGTGTTTCTTATCTTAATACTGTGATTAAATTTAAATGACTGCAGATCAGTTAATTCTGTGCATACATAACTAACTTATCTACTACAGTAATACTTGAGGATTTGCCAAGGCTGAGGCTCTGTGGTTCTTGGCCAAGCAGCATATAACCCATTCCCAAAAGAGACATTGCTCTGATCTCTCCTATCCTTGTTCCTCAGTATTGTCTCTCTAGTTTTTACACCCACTTTGTGTATATAGACCTCAATTAAAATGAGAACTTTTCAGGGAATGGCTTGTTTATTACTTTGGGTTACAATGCTTACTGCGGTGGAAATTCTGCTTGCTGAGATCTCTGAGGACACCATGAATACAAACAATAAATGTTCTGAATCATGGAAAGTTACGCTTTCATCTGTTTGATATTTACATTCTTCATGAGGGAGAGACTCGGCCATATTCATACTTTTGCATTGTGTGTGAACACGCTTTTGCTGGAGTTCTGGCATGTTCAGTTGGTGTCTTGCTGCTTGCACTGCCTCCTGCTCTTACACTGGTCTGGTGAGCTCTGCAACAGCTCATATCCACTGCTGAGTGAAGAAAAGGATGCTAAGCTCGGAGAAGGCCGAGAAATATGGACTAAAGGTGAAGCTGTCATGGACCCTGAAAGTAACTTCACTTGCCTTATTCCTGTCTTGGTCCTGCCAGGGGAGCAAACTTGCCTGGAAGTGATGGGGATCATGATGCAGCCCCTAGTCCCGTCCCACAGGCACCTGCTCTGAGACACAGCTGAGGTGTGCCAGTTTTGCCCTGCTTTCCTTCATGGAGGTGCTTGTGCTCACACATGAGAGTACCATTCAAAAATTTTTCCTCAAATTCATGTAGAAAGAAGAGAAAAACTGAAACAGCCCAGACTCCTTTCCAAAGACACCTGTGTAATATATATACATATGAAATATATGTATTTAATTTATGAAACAAAAAGAAAGTGTTTTCATCCAAACCATGGACCTTATAGACTCCTCTTCTCCCTCCTCTCATCCTTTGCTTGCTTTATGGTCATGAAAACACATGCAGGAGGAATCTCCATGGATTTGGGGTAGGAGAGTTGTTTTTGTTCTTCCTGAAAGGGGCTGTTTCCTTACATAGTTGTGTGGGCACACAGCCGTGGGGTAAGTGCTATCAATTTTAATTTTTTTTTCAGGTTTACCACTGGTTCATGTCCTACCTATCTAATCCGAATGTTAACCTTTTTTTGCTTCTTAATATTCTGCTAACTGTATGTATGGCTAGGTATACACAGGCAAACCCAACACTGGTCCACAAAACCAGACTTGGGTCTTTGTAACAAACACAGAGAAAATTCCTGGGAAGTGCAACAGTCAAAATCATGCAAATTACCAAATGTAGCATCATAAAGATGTAATTACAGGACCAAAATGCCAAATTTTCAGTCCTCTTCTGATTAGTTCTTGGAACAATGAGTTATCACAAGATTGCTACTTGTTAATATTGGCAAATCAACAGCTGCTATTCTTTGGTATAATAATATCACTCAATTCTGTGATTGTCATGTATCTAGTTTTACATCAGAAATGATTATGCCCATTAGGATTAAAGTCATTATACAGTAGGATTAGAATGGAGCATGAATTTGGATAATGACAGTGTTAGTGTCACCATAGATTTCAAATTATATTAATTTCTGTCAATATGCAAAAATACATGAGAAAATCTTTTCACACTAGAAAACATTTTCACAGGGACTGGGGCATGTGTTTGTTTCCTGGTAATAGTATTCAGATGATATCCAGGCTATAAATGAAATAGGATTGTATAATTTACTGTCTGCCCATAAGAAGAATATGCACTCTGTCGTCAAAAATTCAAACATTGTAGAAATGATCCCATCTTTGAGCAAATGTTGCAATTACTTCAAGCTGTCGAAACTCTGCTTCCTTTGAACAGAAGTGTCCAGAGCAAATACTGTAACAATGAATCTTTTTATCATTCTGCAATCCCATTTGTGATAAGAGGAATTCCTTGGGGATTACTTTAAATTCTGTACATTAGCAGCAGTTCCGTGGGTTAAATCAGATAAAACAGGCTCTTATCAGATTATTAGTCACATTAGGCAATTACATTCTTATCTCTTAGAAATAATTCGTGCAGCCTTGGTGCTTATTTCTCCTCATTAGAAGAGGCTAATTCCCGATTAAGATCTTTTGCCTTCCGTACAATAAACCTTTATATTGGATTTGCCACATAAATTGAAAAATACCTTGCGGCAGAGAGGGACAGCTGCACTTCCCTTTTAAAAATATACTTCCCATATCGTTTAAACATCAGCCATGCACGTTTGCTGCCTGAAGTTTGGGATTGAAGAAGGCAGGCACTGTAGCTTTTCACCAGCATCAAAGTTAAGGGCTTCCAGGACAGCATGGTTTTATGGAGCATGGAATGCAAATATGTTTTCTTTTAGTTTTATAGAGTTTGGTTTAAATTGCATGAAAATTGGAGTAAGGAAAGGATGTTTCACACACCATTTGCATAATGGCTATAAATATATTGCCCTGTGAGTAAGCCCACCTGTGGGATGCCTTCACAGTGAACATCCAGTGCAGTGTGAGTCAGGGATGTTCACTCAGGGATAGTCCCTAATCCCTGATACGTGTTGCTCTTTTTGAAAGTTTTCTGCAAACATGGTGTCACACGTATGGAGCCATGGTTGCTGGCAGGTATGTCTCAAATGCAGGCTTGTGTTTACTGTAGGACCTGCATCGAAGTTGTTGTGCTCTTTCATGTAATTAACTCAACCCAAAAGAAATATCCAATTGAGTGATTTACTTAAGATAAGCAAGGCACTTGGGAAATGTAAATACTTCAGTGGAAGGGATGCATGGGAAAAAATGAGTGTCAAATTGCTCCATAGGTCTGTCATGCTTCCATTTCTGACATTTGTGTCAGAAGCTGCTTGCTGAAACAGATACCTCCCACTTCCCACCCTTTCAGGAGCATTTGCTTTTGCAATTGTTCCATACTATATCATCCCTACTACTGTTCCTTGTGCACCATCATGTATAAATCTGTGTTTTACACTTGGAGGCCTCTGCCCGTGTACGTGCATGCTTGTGTGAGAAATGAGTACAGTCAGTATTTCTTCATTATTTTTGTAAAGGATTACCGAAAATGTTTCCCTCATTAGAAATGAGATGATGGGAAGTTTTCAAAGACAGAAATGTCGAACACCTAATTCCTATTAAAAATAAATGGGAATTAAGTGTCTGCCAATTAGGCCTGTGAAAATTTTTCTGGTGGTCTTTAGGGTTGAACCAAATTACATTGAAAACCAGATGGGAATGTGTTATGGATGAAGTGATTGCTTGAGACAAAGTGTTGCCTGTTAGAGGTGGTCCTGAGTGAAATTTTCAATGTCTGTCTGTATATATCCAAGAGATGTCATATTAAGAGCCCATTTACAGAGCACCTTTAGTAAAATGTTTAGTGCACTGGCTGCACAAATATTGCTATGTGCATTGCTTCCATTTAGTTTTCATATTTTGCAAGTGATGTTAAAAATTCATGCCTACAGTCATCGTGTTTGGATGTGTATCCACTGGATTGCATAGGAAAGGCTAATAGTTACTTAACTTAATCATAGAGCTCCTAAAGACAGTCCTGTGGCAAAATCTGAACCTTCAGGGTTGTAGCCTTTCAAAATAGGAAAGGAAAGCTCTGTTAGATTGAGAGACTGATGACCTGTGAAAGAGGTTAGAGCAGTTTCTTTCACAAATTACAGGGCAAAGGTAAGGTGTTACATAGGTGTGCGGGTGCCCTCCCGGGCAGATCAGGGTAAGGACCTGAACCTGGGTCACCTTTGTCATGCAGTGACCAGAGAGTTTTGAACCCTCCCCTATCTCTGCCCAAAGTCCCGTTAAAGCCATTCTCAGGAAATGTTCCCACTTCAACCAAGTTTCTTCAGGCAGGAATATTTGACTTAGTCCCTGTTGTGAGGTGCCACACACGCCCAGAAGTTCTGAAAAAGATGCTGCACAGATAATTTCCTTGATAGCACACAAAATTACATTGTCTAAATAAATCAGAAGGTAGAAAAAGGAGGTTTCTGAGGTATAAAGATTAAGTGATTTACCCAAATCTTGGGAAATTTAGGAGAGAGCTGAAAAACTGAACCTGTATCTGTTACTCCCAATTTTGCACTTCAGATCTGCTCCTGGCTGTGATCTGCCAGTGTCTCAACACTGTGATTTGGGCCAACACAATCAAAGGTCTGTGGCAATTGTGTACCTCAAGTGACAGGGATTGAAACCTCTGAGTCTAATGGCTTTCAGTCTGTCTGGTTCCTTTATCCCCAGCTACGAAGTAGAAGAGGGTTGGGGTCCTGGGGCTGCTCCATGCAATTCCCAGTTGGACAGGCAGTGAATAACTAATATCAAGGTAGTGATTAAGCGCACATACAACTATTTCTTAAACTGTTGTAGGAGAAAAAAGGTTTATGCTGGTAGGGTCTCGGAGATCAGAAGGATTCACCAGTGGAAGCTGATTTTCTGTTATCTAATCTGCATTCGAAACAGAGTAATAGAAAAATTATCAACGGAGCAGTAGGTCTTGGTTGTTTCTTTAAGCTTATTCTTGTACTCTTCTGGGTAAACTTGATTGCTCACTGACTTTTGTTTTGCTGTAAAATCAATAAATAGATTCTGCTTGTGGAATACTTTTATTATCATTATTACTGTTGTTGAGCCTTTCACTCTGGCTTGGCTCCACTTATGAGGAAAGTTTGGTGGAGCAAAACCAGCTTGACAGGGTAAGGGGGTCTTGAGCAAGCTCCTGTGCTGAAGCTAAACTCCTGGCTCTTACTCAAGAGTCAAGTGTGAAATGTTAGATTGCCTAAGGTGTGATAGACTCTTTTTCCTTTTCTAATAACTACATCAGTTTTCTCCACTGTAGTATTTCACAAGTTCTATTTCCCTGTCCATTTAAGAAATCTGATGTGGGTAACTATGTGAGTTCGTTAATCTTCAGCTTCTAACACATCAGCATTGGCCAATAAACTGCAAACATCGCTCTGACTAGGGCTGACAAAAAAAGAAAGTATCTTCAAAAGCTTTGATGGATTTTTTTTTTTTTCCTTTTTTTAACTAAAAGAAAAAAATTCAGAGAGCTGCTACTTTCCTGGAAAGACTGTAAGTTTCATTGGAAAAATCCCAAGCCAAAACATTTCAATAGGAAATGCACATATTTCTGTTTGGGTTTTCTCTCCTACCTCCCCCATTCTCAAGTTGCTAGACTCAAATTGTTCTTTTATATATATCTAAAAATGAAGTTTCCTATCAGTGAATGCTGTTAGCTTCTGTGCAAGCATTCTTAGAGGTGTTAGATGTTGATTTCTAGAGCTCACATTAGCAGCTGTCTCAGGGTAGCAAAGAGCTCGATTAATGTGGCCATAAATTTGGAACAGTTATGAACTCCATCTCTTCTTCTCCTCATCTAGAGTTAGAAACCTTTTCTCCTCTAAGTACAGGTATTTTTAAAATGTGCTTGATGAAATTATTTTTGTTCCCTGGCCTTTTCTCAAGGTTTGATGCTGAATGAAAAATGGGCAGCTCTCTAGGAACAGTACATTGTAATGGTTGCTTTGCTGCAGAGGGATTTGTGAATTTCATGCTTGTGGTTACTTGATTTTAACAAAGTCGGTCTCTCTGGGGCCAGTAATTGTAGTGTAAGCATAATGAGCACTTGTGACACAAAGAGAATTTATGACAAGAGTAACAACCTGCTTATGGTTCTTGTAATAGCCTATGAGATCGTATACCATGACCTGCCTTTGAAATCACATCAGATGTGGACTCAACTCTAAAATATACATCTTACAGTGGCCATAACTTCTACTTCTCCCCTTCGACACTACAGGGGAGAGAGAGAGAGAGGTGGATCATGCTTTCTGAACATTAATTTAATATTACAACCTGTGCATCCAGAAGCAGTTGACTAATTTCCAAACTCTTTCTGCGGGATGGAATTAGTTGCTTCTCATTACCTTGAGTCTATCCTGTGACCAGAGACAAGAAGACAACAAATAAGAAGCCTTGTTAAGGTACTAGCTAAGGTGTTAAGAACCATATTTGTTGTAGAGACTAGACGATCACTCCAGGGAAAGTTGTCCACTGACTCCAATTTCCATTCTCTGTGATCCTAGTATACAGATTTTCCTTCTGATTCTCATTTCTATCCACAAGATCATTGCCTGTTAATCATTAAATGAGGTCTGTGTATTCCCTGCAATTCTCTCGGAAAAATTGTTGCCACATGGAATGTTTCCAAAGCTTTAATTTCCCCAAGGATTGCCAAAATATAACTTAATAAGAAAACAGAAATATAACAATATTTTGCTTTCCCTTTCAATCTAATTTTTTGTTGTTGTTGTTTTTAAATCTAGAATTTTTAGTCCTGAGTCTCTCAACACATGTAGAAATAATTGCCAAAATGTAAATTTGCCAGAGTAGAATGAGAACGGCATAAATTCAGTGGCAGACCACAATGATCCACAACAATCTGTGGACTAACTCATAGGGGTGTTGCGAATCCTGGAGAAAAGAAAGTTTATAATCAATAGGCTTATGTTTTCTACGTAGGGATCAGCAAATAAAAAATATTTTAAAAAACCTCCAAACCCACTGGAATTATTCTGTGCTTGTTGAGCACAGGGGGGAGGTCATCCTTTAAAAAACCTTCTCACCAAATTTTCTATGGTTCAGTGTTACATGATACTTTGTAACAGAAAATGCCTGGCTTCCCAAACGACCTCAAATTCTATTTAATTTTAAAGAATATTTCTCATATATTACTGCCATGTTCTCACTTGTTACAAAGTACTTATTAAGGTAGATTTTCTGATGACCTCAAAGTCTCTTATATGAATTTTGAACATTATAAAAGCAGTTTTTAAGAATTTTAAGTTTGGTGGTTGGGGAAAAAAAAAAACCAAACCAGAAACAAATGTGCCAAGTCCCTGTTTTCTCCAGACAAAGGGAAGTGTAACTCCTAAATACCTGAGCTGTTTAGGGTGATGGTTCGCACATATCTTAGGGCAAAGCTATAAGACATGGTGATAGATCACTTTTCTTGTTGGCTTTAAATTGATTTACCAAGAAAAGAAAGAAAAAAAAAACCCACCAAAATCAAACCCAAAAACCCAAACAAAACCACCAAACTAGAACAAATCCTTAATCTTTCCACTTCCTGTAGCACCGTATATTTCAAACATCATTACTTAGATTCAACTGGGTCTTTTCCAATATCACTCACAGAACATGGAAATTCTCCAACTGACTTCACAAGTTTTTGGCTTGAGGCCTGATATCGGGAAGTGGACTTGAGCATCTGCCTGAGCACTGCTCAGCAGTGTATGAGAAGAGGCAGCCCGAACTTCAGGCAGTGCTGTGTCTGATGACCTCTACAGTCACGTTGTGGGAAACTGATTTACCAAGGGGTCAAGTCATACCCTCGCCTGCGTTCTGTCCCGTTTGTTGATTTTCAGCCCCTTTCCTCTTTGCAAGGACTGTGTGTGCTGAATGTGGCATTTTAGGGCCATACAAACCTTCAGATCCTGCATTCTTGAACACGCTGGAAACTTTACTAATAACGGGGGCGAGCGCCCACTGAGTCCTGGTGTATGGGGCGAGCACTGATTTATAAGGATGATAACTGTATGGCGCTTATAAAGGTCTGCTCAAGTCAAACTTTACAGTAGAAGTGATCTAAGGATAAGTGCTTTTATAGCCATCCTTACAAAAAGTTTAGTGCCTTTAAACTTTTATTTGCTTAAATGAAACAAAAGTTCAGTTGTAGTCATAGTTGTTTATTTTACAAGGCAGTTATAGGTGGATTTTGCTGCTGGTCAGGTTTGTAAAAAACACATGCTTTAACATGGACTATTGTGTTGAACAGAATAGTTTTTCTCTTTTTGGATTGCCCTTTTGTGTGTTCGTTCCTGTTAGCACAATAGTAGAAAGAAAAGGCTTGATGCAGCTTTATCAGGAATGGGAATGAATTCATAAATTCAGCTGAAATTGATAAGAGCTTCATAGGAAATCCTTTTCCAAAAAATTGTTTTGGTTTATTCAGTCCTTTAAAAAAAAAAAAATTTAAGAATATGCAGGTGGTTTTAAGTCTTGTTGAATAACTATCCAAAACTTTGGAATTTGGATTTCATTTTGTTAAAATTCTGAAATCTGATGGCTGACTGGAGACTTCCAGAGCTATGATGAAGCTGCAAATCTGTTCCAGTTGTATTTGCATGTGAATAATGTGCTCAAAATATACAAAGGACCATAATTCTGAAATCAGTTAAATACATTAACTACATTTAAGGAAAATCAATGCATTTGGCTAATTTGAACAGTGGAGCATTCCCCAAGTATATTTCATTGGATAATCAGGTAGGAAAGAGTTAACAAGTCAAATTTGCATCCTCTTTCCAGAGTTGTTACTGCCTTAGATTATATGTGGCAAAACAATTAAAAGTCAGCATACAGGATGGATTTGTGCATCCTCTGAAAAATAAATAGGTTCATTTTCAATAAATGATGTGAAAGAAGTTGAGCCCTCAACTTCATGTTATTCATGTTACCTGTGGTCTTGCATGTTTAAACAGTTCTGCTGCTTTGGTTACCAGCGATACAGATCCTACCGCTATTTGCAATCCTTCGTTTGCAGTTCTGCAATACAACCTTGAATACAAACCTTATGTATTTATTTATTTATCCCTACACCACACACCATCTTACTCCTTCATGTTTTGTGGAGGCAAACATTTCACCAAAAGGAAAACTATTTTTACCCATTTTGCCTTTCTTCAGAAGGAAAGAAAAATGAAATCTAACTGGAGGAGAGCTCTATTGAGAGGGTGAGGAGAACAGAAAAAGATTCTATTATATTGTTTGGATCAAGATATTAGTATGTGAGATCCGGTTTCACATAGACTTCAAAAACAAACAAAGACAACTCCTTTTGAGTTGTCTAGCAATGTGACTGGCTCCGTAAGATCAGAGCTCAAATTTACATGGATCTGTATTAGTTCAGGTATGAAGAGTTTCATTTTGCTGATCTTTTGAAGCAAATTCCACATAGCAGCACAAGAAAGGGCTGCCACATCGGATTTGACACCCTCCAACTGTGCCTTATGCCAATGTTTTCGTTGGTTCCCTCCTTACAAAATAGCTCTTTGCCAGTTTTCTGAGGGCTCCATCCTTTCTTTCTTTTCCTTTTTTTTTTTTTTTTTTTTTCCCTGTTTGAGAATGGTTTAGTTTGGGATTGTTGAAGTATGTATAGAAATAGCCATGAAGTAGAGGGAAAGGAAGAGCTGGCTTGCAAAACCCCTCTATTTTAGTTGAAATAATAACCCTATTGGAAAGTGATCTGTTGTTTTGTTTTGGTCTGTAAAGAGTTCTTACTCTGCATGCATTTATTAGCAAAACATGGGTGTAATTAATAGTTTTACAGTTTCTAAGATCTGCACATGTAAGCGTGAAATACATCAATCCTTACTCAGTTCCTGGCTTATGTTGCTTCTTAGGCTCTCTTAGGCTGTGCTTATGCATTAACTACCTGCTTTGCCCAGCTGTTTCAAGCTTCCTTGCACTGACTTCAAGCTTCCTACCCTCTGGGCACAAGACAGCTCAGAGATATGTGGCTGCATGCTCAGGACCTGTACGGCAATCCCTTTTTCACATAAAGGACTGTAGAAACTGTCACTGAATACAAAAATTCCCATAGAGCTATGGATTAAGCTATGGCAGCATGTGACATGGCAGAAGGCAGCCAAAGCCCCGGCAAACTGCCCAGTGCTGTCCTCGATGCCTCTGGCTGTGCCGAGTACAACCCCAGCGTACAGTCCTTGCAGTGATGGTGCTTGTGTGTTTGCTTACTCTGCAGATCACACACAAGCAACCAAAATGTGACCCGATGTACCCAGTAAATTGAATTACTGTTAAAATAACACAGCTAAGGCAACACAGAGCTCGCTCTATATTGCTGTTGTGGCTCAAAGCTGCTCTGAGCAAATGGTAGTAACTGACAGCTCCTATATTATGCTATATATGGGCCATACCAGCATCTTACAAGCTTATCTTTTGCAAGATGGATAGTTACTCCCTGATTTCTGCAACTTTGTCAAAGACGTAGCATTTAGTTTGCAGGCATGATGCACTGTATCAAGATCAGCAGTTTTATACTGTTTTTCAGAAGCTCCTGCCACACAAGCCTCCCCTCAGTAGGTGGGAAGTGGTTTGTGATCTAAGCTTTGCAAAGAGAAACAAGCAGGGTGACTTCATGGCATTCAATACAGGCTGTTCCTACTCCCCAGAAATGGTTGGTAAAACAACCACATTTGCGATAAACATTTTGATTTATAGTTGAGCTCATTAATGTTTTAAAGTTTGGAAGGGGTGAGGTGGGTTGCACACATGTTGGCTCTCAGGTCTTCGTTTGTGAGGCTTTGAAGTTGGAGTCCATTTAGAAATTCTCTGCAAATTTTAGAAATAACATTTCTGTGAAAACGTAACGCAAAATCTGGTGGCATATGGTTGTATTTAGGTGACTAATACTCACTTGGGGCCACCTTCTTAATTTACTGCTGGCTTCACCATTCATGAGTAATGCATCCACTCCTAGCTCATGCCAATAAAGCTTTATGCCACCACACATATAATATTTCATTACATGTCTTGCCTTCCCCATTGCTGTGGCACTTATGTGGTTTGTGTTAACAGATAATCACCAAAATGAATAGCACAGTAAAATTATATAACTCGTAATTAGCTTTAACAATTAAAAAATCTAAAAGCAGACTTTGTAACACCAAGACTCCAAAGATACCATCGAGTTAAGGAATTCATTTTCAGATCACAGTAACAGCGTGTAAACATACCCTGCGATGTAAAGAGTTTTTCTGCAAGAAATGTTTTAAAATAAGGTGATTTTTTTTTTTTTTAAGAGGGCATATCTGCTGAGCTGGACCACAATAAAATGTTTTTTTTTCTGTCTGTTACATTGTGAAAATTTCCCATTTTTTTTTTTTTTTTTTACTATAAATCATCCTGGGTTCCAGATAGCAGCATAAACAATGCCGTGAAACTCTCCAGTACCTCCTTTCCCTCACATCCTGGATTTGGTTGCTTTCAACAAAAACTTTTCAAGGCTGTTTTAAGTGACTTGTACATAACGGAGAGTCTCATCTGCCTCTGAGACTTGGTTGTCAAAATTTTTACAGCTGATGTAAACTGGCACATCATCATGTTCCTGGGATGGAGACAAAGGCAAAAATAGTTTTTCGTTAGTAGTGGTGTTTGGTTTTACTTTTTTTTTTTTCAAGTCGGCACTGGAGAGATGAGTGTTCTCCAGAATGCAGACTGGAGAATCAGACCACAGACCAAGATACGGGAACTGGGAGCTATTTTTGGTGAGAACAGGTTCATGAGTGGAAGAAGGGGAGATTAAAGAGGACAAAGAGAAGAAACTCACTTATTGCCCATGTGCAGTGTGCTCTTGCCCTGGCTCCATCAGTTCAGCCTATGTAAGTGTCATTCATGATGGGGTCACAGAGTTATGCTTTCAGTTGTCTGGAAGCTGTAGGTCATATGAAGAACATCTCTTAAAGATCTGACAAAGTATTTTAGACAGAAGACATAATTTTTTAATTCTTCAAAAGACAAGTTAAATGTATTCATTGCATAAGAAATCTATAATTTAACAGCAGCTGTGCAGCAGCCTTTCCATGCTATAGTGCAGTCTACTATATTGATGATTTCAAATATTTATACCATCATCCCACATTCATGAAAAATATTTAAATTAAACATGCATGGGAACAGATGCCATTCTGTTCTGGCAAGAAAACCTAGTCATAAACTTCTGCTTATGAAATGTTATTTCACTTGACCCCTATCAGTAGGAACTCATGAAAATTAAACTGGGGAAGGAGAAATATTGTATGTAAGCTCTTTTCTCAGTGAAACCTTTGAGTGGGTATGTGAAGACAAGATGTTTCCATTAAAAGCAGAACCCAGTTTGATTTGATAAGGTGAAGCTCACTACTTTAACTTCTAATTCAAGAGTCAGTGCCCACTTAAAACTTTCCTTTCACCTTGCAGAAGGCACTTGTTATAGAAGATTTCTAGACCAAACTGCAGTTATTCATTTTAGTAGTTAATGCTTCTATTAATTGTAAAGTAATTCCATTTATTTTTGGATTAAAAAGCACAACTTTATTTTTGTTCTTGCTATACTAAAAAATCCAGCGAGAGATTGTTTCTTACTAATTCTAGCTAATGAGATGTTATGAAATAGGGAAAAGGGAAAGGAAATGTCATGTAAAGATTTCAGGCTGAGGATGTCATCAGCCCCAATCTATTCAAGTTAAACATTTACATCTCTGCATGTAGTCCATATAGGACTATATATGCATTTGACTGGCATATTTGTAGCTCAGCCTGAACAAACAATTGGTTCTATCTATTGTATCTAATCTATCTTGGCATTTATACAATCCTTTGAATCCTGCTTTCTGATGGAAGTTAGAAAAATAAGTGGGTGATTTCATGGTTTTCTCCATTTCTAATAGATCCTGTTTGAGATGGTAGTCTTGGATTTTCTTCTGGCCTTGCATTTTAAATGTGTTAACAGATTTTATTATGTATGTCCTCCCTTCCCCCTACCCAGCGGATGTAAAAAAATTCTGGGATTTATTGACACTGCAATACTTATAGTGTATGTTATTTGTCACCTTACTCCTGTTTTAGTTTGCAAAAGGGGAATCTTGGATTTACACACTAGCTCTGCTTTTCCATATAATACTGTCCTGGGAATCAGAGTTGGACTGATAGAAAGGTTTGATCATTCAGGGGTTGAAATGGTCTCATGATGCTGAGCAGTGACAATGAACCAGTACTGCAAATGCATCACACCCTGCATCTGTCCAGAGCACAGAGTTCTGACTTGGTTTTAATGAGAGTCTCACAAGGAAGGGATTCTTTGGCTTGTGGAGGGAGGCCTGTTAGCCCTGTGGGGAGGCAGCTGTGGGCAGCTCAGTATTGCAACGTTTTGGCCAAATCATTGAGAGATGATGCCTAACAACATGTGGTGCAGCAGATTCCCCAGTGACAGAAACCCAAACAAGCTACAAGACTTTGCAACTTGTATATTAATGAAGCTCACCCTGCTAGTTGGGTGCAATGTGCCTTATTCTGCTGACTCCACAGTACAGTTTCTGATAGATTTTTTTTCTCCCCAATTTTTATTAATATTATACTAGATAAGAAAATATTTTTAAATCAGCAAGATTTCATGGTTAGGAAGTCATCAGATTTCCCCTCCAGAGTGTTTTCTGGGAAATGACAAAAGCAAAGACAAAAGGCACAAGAGCTGACTGGTGATGTGACAAGAGAGTACCTTCATTTTTGTACTCAGAGAAGTGTACAAACACTGTTTCTTTCATGGCCTCTTTACTTGCCTTTAAACTTGATACTGTGTGAGTCGGAAGTAACAGCCTTGCCCAGCAAACCAAGATGCATGACCTGGGCTGTGCAGACAAATGCTAACCCAACTCTCACCATGTCCTTGATTCTTTGCTCTTTGTCCCTGTCCTCAAAAGCCTGTATAAAAAAGTAATACTGTGCTTCTCTGAGAACAGAAGATTTGTCAAGTTACAAAAAAAAATTTTTAAAATTAAAAAAAAAAAAAAAAAAAAAAAAGGAACAAGAGCTGATAGACTCAGGTTTAAATCTTAGTTCACCCAATTAAATGTAGAATGAGCTTTTTTTACAAGTTGCTTAATTATGGGGATTTTTTTGGAAATATGTACATGCTCACCTGCTCTCTGGGAACTGAGAGGGAAGGAAATACATTCTTGATAGCAAAGACTCAGTAACAACAGATTAAGTTTCTCAGGCAGACATATTTAGTTTATAGTCATGGCCTATTTGAGAGTTTAATATTTGTTTGAGTACTTGTGATGTCATCATATTTATAATATGTTTTTTAGAATGAGTAACATAAACACATTGGGACTGTATTCTTTTCTTTTTCTCATCGTGTTCTCCTCTGCCACTTGCCGCCTATGTGTCCCCCTCCTGAAAAAAAAAAAAAATTAAAAAAATTTCTAGACTTTGAAAGTTGCCAGGACAACACACTGGAAAATTAAAAGGGGATTTTGGTAACAAAACAGTCAATGATTAAAGAATTTGAAACATAATTTAAAAAAAAAGTCTACCAAGATATCTGCCTTAATGAAATGGTGACCAAAATTTCAGCATGTGTGATACAGTTTACAAAGCAGGAAAGTATTTACCATAATAAACTGTGCTTCTATTAGGGTCAGAAAGAGTAGACCATTTTTCCTATGGGCTAGCCTTGGAACATTTTTGCATCCTCACTTTTCTTTTGTTTTAATATAGCAACTCATGTATCATTAGTGTAAATTCTTTGCATTTGAGTAGTAAGTGGATCAGTTGGACTGAATATTTATAGAAGGTCCTGGATTGATAGTCTTAAAAGCTTATAAACCTCTGTTTACATATAGTTTACACACAGTACAGTTGGAGCACAGGCAACGCAGCAATCCTCTCACCAGAAAATAACGTGGTTAAGGGAATGGGTTGCTTGGGTTCCTGGTTTAGCCATGGGCTCTCCAAAAGGTGTCAGAAGGGTGATTTGCTAAAGACCACTGAATGATGGACAGGACCTGTTCTGGGACCCTCCAAAGTACTTGTAAGCAAAGCAGTTGTAGGGAAATGTCATTAAGATGCAGATAGTATCTTCATGGCTGCTTGTATTGATGGAAATTAGTGAGCTATCATAACTCTTAGGGGTGGGTAAACTGACTGAAAATGTGCTCTCAGCCATACCAGTGGCAATCTGCAATAATTGTGTTGCTTATGACAGATTTGCTACAGGTCTCAAGAAAAGTAACTGAGGAAAGAACTGGCTTTATCTCTGGTCTTTTGATAAGTGGTATTTTACTAATATAAAGTGTACACACCAATATCCTGTGAAATTCCTGCACGTCACCAGCGGTTTTTATTCGTGCCCATTAAAATGCATTACAGTGTGGAGGTTGCTGAAATGTAAATTAAAGGCTACGGCGCTCATAGTTTAACAGCTGCCATGTAGATTGACAGCCTTTGTGCGCCCAGCTGGCAGTGTCAGGTTAGTGGGTCTCTAGTCACAACATTAATCAGCTTTATTAGTGCCACTAATACCAATTTGTAAGCAGACTGCAAGGATCAGACGGCCCAGCTGTCAGGCACTGCACATAGATTATTACAGGATTTCTTTTTATTGTTTAAGATTGGAATTATAATTTAATTAGGGAATTTAACTATTTTTTACACCCACTGAAAACCAGCAAAGATTTAATAATAATAAAAAAAGTTAACTTCTTTACCCTGCCATTCTACCATCTTTTCCACTTCCCTCTCCCCATCCTCCTCCCCGCCTCCACCCCAGCATGCACGGGAGAGAAAATGAATTCGCTTCACAAAACCTGTTGTAGCATATCACTTGCTGAGATGAAGAACTTCTTACACTGCAGCAACAGCTCATATTGTGCTAGTCAGGATTTCCAACTGATTTCAACAGATTTTCCTTACTGCGTTGATGTGATATACCCAGTGCCTTGGAGGACCAAGAAATAGAGGGATTGTGTTTATAATTTCCTCAAAAAAAACCTGCTAGCCGCCTGCCTGGTTCCTAGTTTCGTCATAGTAATTACTAATTTTTCATCAAAATGTGTGTGTGAACTGTACAAATCTGAGGACTCTACTAAATTAGGGTTGTGTTGTACAGTAAATTCTGATTCAAGAAAAGCAGAGCAAATATAAATACATGGACATCTCTTAAAACTTCCTCTTCTTTTTGGCATGGGACCTCTTTTCCTTATTACATTACACATCAGTTTCAACTCAGTTTTAATTAATGATTTTAAATTAGGCTAAGAGGATATTAGCTTGCAAAGCCTAGCAATGAAGAATGGATGTTGTGGCTCAGACACAACCTTCCAAAATCTCTGCAGCTCACATCTTATAACACTTTCATGTCAGTCATACAGATTACATTTCCTGCAACACTAAAGCAGCTTTTCTAGTGGGTCAGAAACATGATAGGTTTATCCTTCAGCGTGGCCTGAAAATATACGGAGGAGGGTAAAAAAGCCCTTAGCGTGTACTCTTAATGCATTGAAAGAAGGGAACTTAAAGATGAGATTTCACAGACTTAGGAGACTAATGCAGGAGACGTTTTTAAGGAGTGTCACAGAGCTTTTCTGATGCCCCAAAATGCCGGGTAAAGGGAATTCCAGCTAAGAGGTCTCTGTCACCCATAGTCTCCTATCTGGACCTGCTGTGCAGACCACACAGCAGTAGGGTCCACACCTCCAGAGTGTGGCCCTACCAGGATTGTTGGAGAAATGGGCAGGCTCTGCAGGACTCTGACATCTATGCTGCTGGCTGTCCTGTGTGGCAGGGTGAGTCCTGTGTTCCACACAGAAAGGTAATGGGACATGCTATTTCTTATTTTGTTTGATTTCTGTGTATCTCAGAAAACAGTCAGTGCTGAAACACATATGAAGAGGCCACAGGCAGCTGATTGAAGACTCAGTTTATCTGATATATTGCCCTTGTTGGGCAGGAGCAAAAAAACCAGTTTCTCTTTAAGAAGATTCTGGTTTTAACATATGAATTGTGACAAACAAATCTAATCCCACATTTTTCAGACCAAGTGCCACAATTATGAGGAAATTCAGAAGAAAAATAGGATAAAATCAATTGATTTCTTTTATGTAAAGTTTTTGATTTGTAAGGAAGTATTTTGGGCAATTTATGCATCTGAGGTATCAGGCCCAGACAGCACGTGTAGTGGAAAATACAGGGAGTAATTTTTTAAACACAAGAAAAGAGTAAAACTATAACATGTGAAGACTAAAAAAATGAAAGGCTTCTCGTGATGAGCTGTAACAGTGACCTGATGGACCTCAGATGACCAGGACAGTCAGAAGATGGGTAAGAACGGCTGCCCTGTTATACAACAGAGGCGAGTTATTAGCAGATGAAGTTGCAAAGACTACAGTGCTTGCTGCTCTCTGGCAGTTAGCCACTTCTTCACTAGAAGTGCCAACTTCGTCAGTGTTGCCATAAGTAATCCCAGTGACACAAGGGCAAGACCCCATCTTCCAATAAGTAAAATCTGGAGAATACTGAAATAGGGACTGATCATAGATACTTTTGATAACCTACAGAGGGTGTTAAAAATACTAGATTGCTGGAAAAAGGAAACTTAGGTGTATACATATAAAGAAGGAAAGGGATAATAGAGTGCAGCTTAGTTTCTTCAGAAAATGCTAGAACAAGAAATAAAGGAGATGATACGTAAGCATGTGGAAGCAAGCAAAGACCACAGACTTACCAACAACAAATCATATCAAATATGTCTAATTTCCTCCTGTAACAGAACAAGAAGTATTTGGATGATGCTTTCAGACACATGGTGTGACTCTTGGGGGTGGTCCTGTGCAGGGCCAGGAGTTGGACTCGATGATCCTTGTGGGTCCCCTCCAACTCAACGTATTCTGTGATTCTGTGAATACACCTTTGGAACAGGAGGGAAATTATATTTATTGTGTCTGTTGACTTTGGGGTTTGATGCTGTTTCACAGTGGTTTCTTGAAAGTAAATTACAGAAGTGTATTTCTGATTAAACCACTGTGAGCTGGGTGCCGCTCTGACTAGAAAACTGTACTTGCAGATTGGAGAAACCAGAGGAGATCAGGCGGAATGGTCACAGATACAGAAACCATGATATGGAAGAGAAAAACGAATGAATGATTTGTCTGAGGGAAGACAAAGTAATCTTTTAAATACATAATGGGGAGTAAATAAACTTGCATAAGAAAAAGTAATAGGTTCAAATTGTAAAAAGAGGTTAGTCATTAGAAAAAACCCTCTTTAGAATGGTAAGAATAGTCAAGACTTGCTGGGGAGATTAGGGAGCCTTTGGTATGGGAAGGCTTTACAAACAAGTTAGGCGAGCATCTGTCAAAATGACGCAAGCATTGCTGATCTTGTGCTTGGACAGAGAGGTGAGCTAGATTTCTCTAGAGGCCCCTTCCAGCTGCCTTCTCTTATAAAATTTGATTCTGTAACATCAGCAACATAATGCATGAGTTGGCTGTGGGCCTTGCCTTGCCGATATCATCAGCAAGTGCTACTTGGTGGAAAATAGCACAGGTTGTCTGGGGGCCAAGAAGCCAGTGTACTCATTGCCATGCCCCGGGGACCTGATCCACTTGGCGTCTAACTAGTCCCAGCCCCACTCCAGCTTGTTTACCTGTGTGTCCTTCTCACAGCTGCTCTCAGCTGGAAGGCCAGGGCATCTCCATGTCAAACCTTAAGGAAGAGGGAGGCACTTGGACGGCATGCTTGGCTTGTCAGTTTAGGCACCACTTCACAAGAGCATCATTATGGACCAAGGCGGGCACCAGGTAGTGGGTCCACAATGACTACAAGAGAGGAGATGGCGCATGAGGGTAGAAATATTACTGCTGTTTTTACTGGAATAGTGGCTATAAATCCCCTAAAAATGGTGCAGGATCACAAAAGGCATAAAATGTGTAGGATTCAAAAACCTGAACAACTATTGAAGGGGTTTAACCTGTAAAGGCTGTAAAGTCTTTCTGTAAACTAGTCAGGCTGAATGAAAGGTCATTAGATTTTCACAAGCTCCTCTAGCTAAATAGTGCCTCTGCCAAGTTTTCTTCTAAGTATTTACAGATAAACTTCTCAAACTCAAAAACCTCATTCTAAAATAAAAGTTTAGATCATTAAGTGTGCATGTTCAATATTTGATGGAGTTAAATATTTTATAGAAATCTTGGAGAAACAGAGTAAAGTTACTGGAACATATATGTTCTAATTATAATCCCCCTAGAAATTTGATGGGCTTATTAACTTTATGGAAGCTCAGATAAGTTGACCGTTTTAATTAAATGTAAACAACTTTCTAATAACAACCTTGACGTCTCTTCCCAGAGAGTGATCCTAGAGGCCCAGTGCACTTAGAAATACCAAGGAGTTGCATTACAACCTGCTGAGACACTGCTGTACTGTCAAAATGATGTGGCAGTGAGCGCATTTTGAACAGTCCTAACCCGATGTTCTGAGTCTCAGTCAGCTTTAAAAATGTATTGTTTCCTTCCAGCTTTATTAGTTCTTCATCTCTGTGTAAAGGGTAAACTTTCCAAAGTCTGGAAATTTAATTCAAAGTTTTATACTTGTTTTGAATTCAACAGATATGAATAGAACAGAGACATTTTAGTCAGCTATGTTTGTGGATTTCAGGCAATGATGTTACTGACATTCTCAGGTGCACTGAGGAGTCACAGGGGCTCTGCAGGGTGCGTTTGTATTTTCCTTCATCACAGTTTTCAGAAGTTATGGCCATGCCCAGCACAAATTCCTCTGCAGTCAGGGAAATCAGTATGTAGAAAATTGTTGGTCAGCAGTAGGGGTAGAAGTCCAAAGCTAATCTGTTTCTGATGATGAAGACGACATCTCTGCACATCTTGTGTGACTGCTGCAGGTGACGTGTCATGGCGAGGACATGGGAGCAAAGGTTGGCTTTGTAGGCATGTCTTTTCCTGTATTTTCAAACATGGCTTCCAGTGTGGAAGATGATAGAGAGTTAGTGCATAGCTATCCTATAGCATGCGATGGGTTTTTTATGAGCAAAGAGCTCCTTTCTGGGTCATGAACCTGGCTATTGCTTCTGTTCTTTGAATGCTCAGTGGTCCTGTCTTTGACTTGCCTCGTTTGGGCCAGAGAGAAATTGTTTTAACAAGCATACTTATTATCAAGTAAGAAATGTGTTTTATGCATGTTTGCTAGAAATTGAGAGAGGGGTCAGTTATGTAAATTATGTACTAACATGCATGATATGTTCGGTGCTTAGCAGGAGTGGTTGAGGCAGTTCAAGATTTGCTAACCAAAGAAGGGGGGATTATGGAAGTGGAGGGATTTGTTCATTCAGGCAAAGCAAAAAAAAAAGGTTTAAAATAATTAAAAAAACCTTGCAGTCAACTAAGCAAGTGGCACCAAGGCTGCCTTCTTTGTAAATGGGGGCCCTTTTTGACAGTCAGAGACTGCGGTCCTGCTCTTTAAAACTGGTGGGAGAGCTGCCACTGAGACCTGTGAAGAGCAGGCAAGAAGCAGGTCAGTGAATCAGCTCCCACAGGGTGAGAGCTTAAGGACAAAGCATTTTGATCCTTTCCTCTCTGCTGAGGGGAAAGCCCCTGGGAGCAAGAAAGCAGAATGAAGATGGAAACTACTTTTTCTTTCTGTTGTCATTTGTTTCTGCATTTGGAAAAAACCCCAGCACTATTTCTCAAAGGAAAGTGGGTCCAGTCCTTCATGGAAATCACTGCTGGGGAAAGGAAATGTTAGTTGGGAAAAACTTCTGAGGAAGGATTAATCCTGCATGGAAGAGGAATGAAATTCAGCAGGGAGGTGGAGGAGAGTGAAGCTCATGTTGCTCTCCATGTTTGTGTCAAAGACCTGATCTCTGGAGTCCCTTCTGTCCCAGCAATGACATGCCCATCTTTGGACCTAGCTCAAGAAGATGATCACTTGTGTGTGTTTAAAAGACTGTCCTGAAGTAGGTCATAACCACGAGTCCGGAAGGGCTGAGCAACGCTACAGAGATCCTCTCTTGTGGGAGCCATACACAGACTTGAGATTATTTTAGGGAAGAAAAAAAACTACCTAGGGAGCTAGCACTCTAGTCAGGTTCCTTTTAAATGTCAGCTGCTCTGTGTGTTACTACAGTGGAGCTCAGTCTGCAATAACTGGCATTTATCAAGGCAATCTGTTTATTTTTTTTTTAACATCTCATTTATGGCAGTTTTAAGTTCTTTACATTGGACTGTAGAAAATCCTCTTACAGATTCCGAAATGATCCCCCATATATTTATATAAACAAAGCTTAGGAATGGGAAATCTAAATTGTTAATCACTTGTGCTGTTTTCTCCATGGAAATATCAAGCAGCTTTCCTTTGAGAGGGTAAAATACCCTCTTTGCACTCCATACAAAAAGGTTTTCTTTGTTACACCTGCCAGCATGAAAAAGGATTAATTTTAACAGAGCTTAACCTAGCCATCTAGGGGAAGCCGTTTAAATGACTCCATGTCTTGCTTGCTTTTAATGGCACTATTCTGGTGACTTCATTTAGTTTTGCAAAATATAAGAGAAATTTTTGACTTATGCCACTCAAGTTTGTTGGATTTCATCACAACTTGTATGGATAATACAGGCAAACCTAGGCTGTACCTCACAGTGAAAAATACGCATCTATTTCTGTAGGATTTTTTTTCAAGAGCGTTCATCAGGAAGAGCAAATAAAAAGTAACAAATGCACCTTACTTACCATTACTTCATTTTATAAAGCAATGAATCCTAATCTCTTGATGAAGTTTTGGTAAACATTTGCAGAAGGCTTTCAGACTGTGTTATATATTAAGTAAAAAAATGTTGAGTGTTTTTTTCTGGGTCAGATTATTGGCATTTTCCTCTCTTTCAAGGTATTTTAAAAAGAACCTGTCTTTTGTAGAAAATGCAAGCCCAGAATTTCTGCCCAAAGGGACAGAGTACTGGAAAGAAAAATGTTAATTAAAGCAGGAGTTCAACAATAGATGTATAGTGGCTTTTTATTATCTTGACACCCTCCATAGCCATTAACGTAAGTGAAGAAAATGCATAGTTGCTACAACGAGCACTAGTGTCATACATTTGAGTCAAAAAACTTGTTTATCAGCATAGACAGGCTGTGGAAACACTCTAGGAGAAGGGGCTGCAGACCTTCACACTGAGGGCTCTGGAGGCCTGCACGAGGCCACAGGGACATGGAACATGTGCATCTGTGATGCAGGTTCAGAGCCACAAATAGGAAAATCATAGGACACTTAGCTTTTTTAGCTTTTGTGATTTAACTGCTTTTAATGTGCTGGTAAGCTTAACAGCATAGATATTGGATTTTCAGTTTTAACTCCTGTGAGTAGGTCGTTGGGAAGAAGCGATACCACCATGTGCAGTGGTCACAAAAATCAGGAAGAAGCGCAGTCTCTTTAGTTCCCCAGTACTGAGGCAGAGGGAGCAGCTCTTACAACATTCCTCTTGCCTACTTCAGAAAAAAACAGTGTCAAATTCAAAATAAGTGTTCCCCACTGAAAATTATTCAAACTTTTAGGACCAGCTGAAATATCTTAAGCACAATAGACCTGCCTAATTGCTGACGTAATTTAAACATTTGAATTGAGCTGCTACAGGCAGTATTTGATAAGAAAACCAGAACTGTGAAGGTTTTTTGGGGTTTTTTTTGCTTAGTATCCTTCTTGCTCTCTTCCTTATTCTTGGTGTTAGCTGTGGTAATGAATAGCGTATTTAGAATTTGCTTTAACCTGTTTATAATGAGCAACCTCACTAAGCTGAAAAGTAAATTTGTACAAAGGTCCAGGTGACATCAGCTTCTTCAAAAACACTGGAGCAGATCAGAACAGGAAGTAATTAAACACTTTAAGTGAAGTAAATCTCACCACTTAATGGAACAAACAAAAAGTTCGGTATTTTAATGTTGAATTTCTTCTTAGAAGGTATTTTTGTGTCATAAAATATCATCACTGAATCTAAGATTTAATCAAATTTTTATACATTTGGATTTGGCTCATGTTTGCAAAATCCCTTGAACATAATGCAACACATCACTGTGAAATGAAGTTTCCTGAGATATAAAAATTCTAATTCAGCTTAAATAAAAAAAAAAAAAAAGGAATTTCTAAAACTATTAGTAGTTCCTGTACTGCTAGCAAACTATTTTAGTTCTATTCCTTTGTTTCCTAGATATGTATTCACACACTAGACACTATACAATAAAGATTTCCAAGAGGAATAGAAAATTGGGACTTGTCTTTTTGAATCTTCATATGTGTGGTACATTTTCCTCTTAATATGATTATAGAATCATTATTTCTAAATTTCCCGCAGCAATTTAACTTTTCCCCCTTTTATTTCTGTGAAAGGCAGAGCAACTGCCTCTAGCAACTAGTCCTCTGCTCACTGATGGTGTTGACTTAGGAGCTATTTGAAAGAAACTCTGGACAACCTCTGTGAACTTGTTCAGCCTTGGTTGTTGTATCTACTGCAGCCATGAGCTGGTGGGTGCTTCTGCACTGGAGATGTGTGGCTGACACCAGCTGTGTGACTGTAGGATAGGCATTTTAGGTCACTGTAGTGGAACCTCAAGGTTTTCCTAGATCCTCCTCTTGTAGCCTCTGTGACTTGAAGGACCTCTTTTTGCTGTGCCAGGCTTTGCAAGTTTGTTTAGCACACAGACATTAGGAGAACAGCTGCCCCAGCCACATTATTTATAAATCTGGATAAACTCTGTAGCTGAATATTTTTAGCAGTGGGTTTCTGAAGCCAGGAGAGCACACATCAATCTAAAAAGAAGGTCTAAGCATCCAATGTGGTATTTGATTTAATTTAGAGTAAGCCTCTTGAAAAAAGGTTATGTCTACAGCTTGATAAGGATTTGGCCTGTACAGATCCAATACGTCTACAGATCAATAAGCGCAACTATATTGCACTTTATTAAGATCTGCTTTCAATGGATCATCAAGTGTAAATTATTCATTGTGGAGGAGTAGCAGTGTTAGTTGGAGATGTCACTTTCTCCTATGACATTCTGCTGCCGTGTGATTTCTAGGCAGGGGGAAACAGAAAGCTCCTTGCCACCTCATATGTAGGACCTGTGCTTTAATTTTTTTCTTGAGGTAGAGATTGCTTTACTGGTGACACCAGACTTAAAAATCACATCAGGGAAGTGAGTTTTTCAATACCAGATTTTGCCCCCTTAGTAAGCAACTTCAAAGGAGGTGCTGCTAACTTTTAGCTGTATTTTTCCAGGGAATATATGGGTGACATCCTGAGTTTTCTTGCATTACTTGGCTGAGTTTTGTGATAAAGTGAGAATTTCCAGACATATATTTGATTACATAAATTATATTAACAACTTGCTAACAACATGGCTTGGAAAGTACAATAAACTCCTTAAATAATCTAATAATTTTATTTTCAACTTTTTGAAATTATCCATTCCTTAATTATGGGTTATATAATTAGTGTTTCTGTAAGAGTATTTGCTTTATTCTTTTCAGTTCATCTCCATATCCTTTTATTCTTCTGTATTGGCATATTCAATTTTACATGACAGGAAAAGTTGATGTGAAGGTGATCTTGAGCATGACACAGAGGTCAAGATGCATTAAAGACTTGAACCAGAAAGGAGGTGACACAATGGCAGTATGGAAATTAGCCTGTCTGATTCCAGGACTTTTTTTTCTTCCTGAGTTTGCATCTCTTCAACACCGATTGTTGCCAGAGCAGAAATAGGAATACAACCTCACCTTCAGTGAATTTGTAAGGTTAGTACATGAAGTACACCACATCTGATGTGATGGTGCCAAAGAACTTAACAATGAATTACCATGTATCATAGTCTTTTCATAGTGATTTAGGTAGAGAAATATGTTTTAGCATATTTCATGCATTAAATTTTCCCTTCACAGGTATTTCTGATACCTGTAGCAACTGTTCCTCAGATTGCCATGTGTATTTTCAGATGCAGTGAAGCATGTTAGCCCCTCTGAAAGAGCCTTGTACAGTAATTTCAGTGGGCCATGTATTTTGGAAACATTACTAGCCAAGTAAATTGTGCACTGAAGAATACAAGTGTGGTTTAATAAATGTATATGCAGTCTGACAAAAACTTGTCAATACATCCAAAATGCCAAAGACCTTGTTTTGCTCTCACCTCTGGGAGAATCTTAATGTGGTGAAAAGGGCATGTTCAGTTTGGAGGTTTTGTTGAGGTTTATTTTTCTGTTACTACTTCTCCTGTCATCCAGTTTTCTGGAGAATAAGCAAAGTCTCAAACATGAGACAACATTTTTTTCTCTATGGTTCTGAAGAATAACCCAATGAAAGCTGTCTATAGTGGAAAAGTATATTCAATCTCCTATCCTACTTCACAATTATTTGATCCCTCTTGCAAGGCCAGCAGAACATTACAGATGAGATATCCAGTGAGGTTTCTGTTTACCCATAGGATTCAGCTATATATGAGCAGGGTAAATTACTTTTCTGTGAATTTATCTTATATGTTGGTTCAGGAGTGGCAAAAGTGACTGGATCTGATTGCCCAGCACCAGTCTGAGCCTGTCTTTTTCTGCATTCCACCCAGGGAGGTAAGTGCCATGGGACTGGTGCTTACTCCCTGGCAAGGTCTCTAATTGTACCCCAGCTCTGAGGAGGGGCTCAATGTTATGTCAGGGGCTTGCCATGCCTCTTGATGTCCCCTGGATATTCCCTATAACCCTGCTGCAAAACAGCTGGCACTGCTGATGTTTGGGAGGACTTCCCTTCTCCCCTTTATCTTGCTTCTTGAAATGTGTTTTTAATTAGTCAATCAGGGCAGAGAGAGTTTGAAATCTGGGCTTCTCAGCTTGTACACTGAATTTGTTTTATCCTGTTGGTCACCTTTGCGTCTCTTACAGTTGAATTCTTTTCTTATGGCATATTAAGCCCTTTATCATAGAATCAGCAGCACCCATATCATAGAATCATAGAGTCTTTAAGGTTGGAAAAGACCTCTAAGATATCATGGTACTGGTAAGACCTTGTAGGATCCCAACTATGCTAAAACTTGGAAGAATTATTATTAGTGCCCTCATGGGACAGATATATGTGATTTTCTTGATTAACAAAGTTTGTGAAAATAACAGATAAATGTTTTTGTAATCATCTGTTTAAATTACCTTACAGATTTTCATACAACATTCAGTGCACTCTCAACCCTTGCCAGGTTTCTTCATTGCTGTCCTTTAGGAATAAAAGATACATATCAGCAAAGCATATTAAATAAGTTTGCTGACCCTGGTTTGAGAGTTTATGTAGCCTGGTTACGGTTTGACTGTAAACAAGAGCTTTGAAATATTACCTTTTAGTAATTCTATAATAGGACAACAAATAACATATAGCAGGGCTTGACCTATAATTATTTGCACTTCAGGTGCTTAACAAATGAGACATAGAGCATCTCCCTAACAAATGTTTACCCTCTTCTTTTCTTTGGGACGATGACAAGGGTTTTCTATCCCTGGTTGATGACAGATGAAGAATTTGGAAAGTTCCTATCTCCCATCTGGGAAAGGCAATTGCAAGCTCAGTTGGCTTCTTTTTATTTCTAGGAACAAGTGAATCAAGGCAGGGATTTGTAAGATTCCTACTCAGTCTTTTTCTCTGGGATTCTTTTCTCCTTTTCCTGTGGTTTTGAGTCAACAGGGCTGACCTGTACATTTTATCTTGTGTATTGTCTAAGAATCAGAAACACCATCTCTGCTTACCTGCTACCTTGCATTTCTGGAGTGACAAATTAGGAGGGAAGGAAGGAAGGGACAGATGAAAAATGTCCTTCTAGCCCTCACTGATGCTCAGGTCATGTCCTGAAGACTGATGATTCTTTGAAATCATTAAAGAAAAAAGTGTGTTTTTTCTGCAGGGGAGCTTCTTTATTTTCTTTTATTTCCTCTTACCTTAGGCTGCGTGAAAATCAGAAAAGAAAAAAAAAAAGAAAAAATAAAAGGAAGGGAAAAAGAGGGGGAAAAAGGGGAAAAACTGAAAAAAGAGAAAGTAGAATGAAACACTCCACCAGAAAGCATCTCCAAGATTAGATGCTTGCCTGTGCGATGTAGGCTGAAATGCTTATCCATGCTTTTGTGATTAGCAGGCTGGATTATTACGTAACCCTGCATCACCGGGTCTCCCTGCTTCAACTCTCTCTCAACCCTCTTTGCTTCAAGTTCCCACTGCAATGGAAAGGCCGTGGTGAAATCTCAACTATAATATCCTTATGTTGACTTAAGCAAGGCTTTATGTGGCCTTGGTTCATCTTACAGCTCTGATCTGACTTCATCCTACTCTAGGGATGTCGGTGTGTTCTGCTAAAGCTGCCATGGATTAGATCACACAGCTTGTGAATGAGCATTTCCTTGTTGGAGATTCAGATGGAAAGCTCCCTCTAGGAAGCAATGAGGTTTTTCTACAGCTGAAATCAATGGCAAAGCTCTCACTGACTCCAAAGAAAGTAAGATTGGACCCCATAAATTGATTTTTCCATATATTAATCAAATTCTAGAATTCACATGCTGCCTTATTTGTCCGATTTTTTTTGGGGTTAAATTTAAAACACATTCATAATGAACTGCAATCTCAGAATAATCTCAGACAGCTATTAATAATCTTGTTTAGAGCCCATTGAAACCAAGGGGAATTTTTTATTGACTTTAGTGGGATTTGAATCAAGGTCTGAAATTATATTTTGACTGTCTTCTTCCCTAACCTTTCACATACTGCTAAGTATTAGAATCAAGTAATTTACTACCTTCTTCCCTCTTGTGGTTTTCTCTGCTGTACATTCTTCAAATAACCTATCTCACCATAAAATGCTTCGTGTTTTAATCATCCAGCAAAACCCCACACCCTGCTCAGATACACAAACAGGCACTCCTCACCTTCCCCATGTCCCATCAATGCAAAAACATTGATATGCCTAAACTATCTTTTTGCAACATAAATATACAGCCTGTTCCTACGCAGCGTATCAGAGAGACAGCAGACCCAACTAATTGCCAGAGGGGACTGATAAATAAGGATGTGTTCTTGCTCCCATTATCAGGTGTCACTAGGAACAAGTTGGGGAAGGATCAGGTGGGTGAAAGGGTCCCCTTTCGAAGAATTTTTTTTTGGCTAAATATGCTCCTTGTCTTGTCAGATCCAAAACAGGTAGAAACCAGCCAACAATCTCAGACAGAGGTGTAACAAGCATATACACAAACACAGGATGGGGAACTTTAGCTGGACATCAGTTTTACAGAAAAATGTTGTACTTGTGGTTCAAAAACATGAATCAATAATACAGTACTTAAGAACCCTTCCTTGCCCTGAGAACTAAAAAGACAAATGTTGAATGTCTGGGCAGGAGTGAGTCTGACCTCCATATTGTGAAAACCCAGGATGGCATTTATAGAGGGATTTTTATCTCACAGATTTGTTGGAGGCTTTTGTGAAGGCATTTCAATACAAACAAATAGAAACCTCTGCAATGGAGCTGATAAGGGGGTATTTTGAATTTCCAGAAAGTTTACCCAAACAATTTCTTTTCATAGAATCATAGAATTGTTTAGGTTGGAAAAGATCATTGAGTACAACCATTAACCCAGCACTGCCAAGTGCACCACTAAACCACGTCCCCAGGTGCTACATCTACATGTCTTTTGAACATTGGTGACTCAACCACTTCTCTGGGCAGCCCGTTCCAGGGCTTGACAACCCTTTCCATGAAGAAATTTTTCCTAATTTCCGATCTAAACTTCCCCTGGGGCAACTCGAGGCCATTTCCTCTTTTCCTATTTGTTATGTGGGAGAAGAGACCGACCCCCACCTCACTACAATCTCCTTCCAGGTAGTTGTAGGGAGCGATGTCTCCCCTGAGCCTTCTTTTCTCCAGGCTAAACACCCCCAGCTCCCTCAGCCGCTCCTTGTAGGATTTATGTTCCAGACCCTTCACCAGCTCCGTTGCCCTTCTCTGGACACACTCCAGCACCTCAATGTCCTTCCTGTAAGTAAGCACACCGTAAGTAAGGGGCCCAAAACTGAACACTGGATTTGAGGTGTGGCCACAGCAGTGCCGAGTCCAGGGGAATGATCACTGCCCGCGTCCTTCTGGCCACACTTTCTGGTACATGCCAGGACGACATTGACTTTCTCGACCACTTGCTTGTTCAAGCTCAGCTACTGTCAGCCAGCACCCCCAGGTTGTTTTCCAGCAGGCAGCTTTCCAGTCATTCTGCCCCCAGCTTGTAGTGCTGCATGGGATTGTTGTGGTTAAGGCCAGGATCCGGCATTTTGTCTTATTGAACCTCATACTCTTGGCTTTGGCTTATCAATCCAGCCTGTCCAGATCCCTTTGTAGAACCTTCCTACCCTTCAGCAGATCAATGCTCCCACCCAACATGGTGTCACCTGTAAATTGCCTGAAGATGCCCTTGATCCACTTGTCTGAATTGTTGATAGAGATATTAAACAGGACTGGCCCCAACACAGCCGTGGCCAACACCACTTGTGAACAGCCACCAGCTGGATATAACTCCATTCATCAGCACTCTCTGGGCCTGGTCATCCAGCCAGTTTTTACCCAGCAAAGAGAACACACCTCCTGAGTTGCTGACCCTTATTCCAAAGGTCACAAACTCCCCTTTTTTTCCTGAGCTCCAGCCAAAATCCTCTGTTCAGCCATACTGGTCATCTTCCCTGCTGGCTCATCTTTTGGCACGTGGGGACAGCCTGCTCCTGTGCATTTAGAATTTTGCTTCTGGAAGAATGTCCAGCCTCCTTGGACTCCTTTGCTATTCAGAACTGCCTCCCAAGGGGCTCTGTCAACCAGGCTCCTAAACAGGTCAAAGTCTGCCCCCAGAAGTCCAAGCTTGCATTTTCTTCTGACCCAACTCCTTACTTCTCCAAGAATGACAACCTGTATCATTTTGTGATCACTGTGCCCAACATGGCTTCCAGTCATCATATCACTCACCAGTCCTTCTCTGTTCACAAATAAGAGGTCCAGCAGGGCATCTCCCCTGGTTGGCTCCCTCACCAGCTGTGTCAGTAGGTTCCCCACTCCACGCTCCAGGAACCTCCTAGACTGTTTCCTCTCTGCTGTGTTGTATTTGCAGCACAAACCCGGTAAGAAAGAAACAGCTATGATGAAACAAGAGGGACAATCCTTTTAGGGGTTAATAACTAGATAAAGCATGGGGGAAAAATAAGTGGGAATAAACGGTCAGCTTGCATGGTAAATGGAACTTAGGAGTATCCAGCTGGTAGCTGTGCTGTTCAACATATTCACAAATGAACTTAGATATTAAATTGAATAATGAGAGCATTTGGTGATAGGAAATTATTCTGGAAATCAAACTTAAGCATAAAGAGTTACAGAAGAATCTCACAGGAGTGAGTGACAGCATGCTAGAGTGGCAGATGAAATTTACTGTCAATAGAAGAAAAGGAAAATGTAGATGGGGAAACAACTATAATACTCACAGGAATAAAATTATAACAGATATGGCAAATTTCTTTACAAAGATTAAAGCTACATTTTGGATTTGGAGTGCCTCTAGTTAAAGAAACCATCTCTGATTCAGAAACTTTAGAAATTATGGTACCTGGAGAAGTCTCAAAAGAAATATGTGCTGGCTCTTGTGTTAATAGCCAAAAAAATTGACTTTAACCAGTATAAAACACACAAAGGACACCTTTAACTGCATTTTGTGTTAATGCAGCCTCAGCCACATATTGTGTTCAGGTTGGGGCACTACCTTTGAACAAAGAAGTGGTTTTGTTGGAGTGAGTCCAGGGGAGAAAAACAAGGATATTTTAAACTCTAGACAAGATGTTGATCAAACAAAGAGAAGAACATGTTATCATGGTATCAGGAATTCTTCTAGAGTGGTGGTGGGGGCTTTTTCTTCTTCTTTTTTTTTTTTTAATTAATAAGGCGAAGCGAGAATCGGCATCCACCTGAACAATAGATCCCAGGCCTTTGGCTCCAGTACAGCCTGTTGGACATCAGCTTGTGTGGGTGGAGCTAGCAAAAGCTTTTCTCCTCCAGCACTCAGGTAGCTTCTGCAACTTCAGTATAATGTGTCCCAGCTCCAGGGAGTGGTGAAAAATTACCTGTAGTATATTTTGTCCCTTCAATTAGCCTTTTATAGCCTGGTAAAGTCTTCAGATCCAACTCCCACCATGACAGATACGTGTTGTGTCTCCATTTTTTTCAGTAAAATTAGGAGTCCATTTAGAGTTCATGAGTTCCTGCTCAGAAGTCATTAGGAGCAGTATATGTGTGAACAACCTCCCGGAGATAAGTCTTCTAGTGTAACTGATTATTTTAGCTATTTTCTAAATCTATTCTTTGCATGTTCATCTCCCCTATCTTTAGCATATTTGGCACAGATTTGAGCAAAATTGTCTCCCATTCTTTGTCCTCAGTTTTTTGGCTCCAGATGGTGTCTGCCAAAAATCCCACCTGTGCACGGTGCACAGCTAGGGAGGTAAATACTGCCTCTTTTGCATTGGGTTACCTGATGGAATTATAAAGTTAAAATAATTATTAAAGAATAATACAGCTATTAAAATTAAATCTTCACATCCGGTTTGATAAGAATCCACTCGCCCCCTTTATAACCAAAAAAAGAGGCAGACCAGGTTGGTTTCTTTGTGTTTCCAACACAAAAGGCTGAGCTGTTGCATCTCAAACTTAAACCAGAAAGTACAGGGAAGAATTACATTAATATACTCATAAGCCTATGGGATTATCCAGCTTCTATTCGAAAATGCTTTTGGACTGAGACTAAAAATGAAATTAACCAAACCTCAAATCTGAATTTTATGAGGAGGTTAAGAACATAAAGGAGGACAAGCCTGAACTGAAGAGCAATAGCATTTGTTCAGTTCTCCCCAGACATGGTACTAAACATGATGCTGCTTTCTAAGCTCAGTGTGGTGCAAATGCAAAAGATGTGTTGTGTCACATTCTGATTTTAACTCAGTGGAATAATTTTCAGGTTTTATGAGTTTGCAAACACGCTGTTATTTAATAACACATTATGGCTTAATTTGACTGGTGAAATAAAATTTCAGAATGCTAGTTAAAGTAAAATATACTCTAATTTTTCCCTCCTTTTCCTGATCAACATGAAACAAACTTGAGGTATCTTAGTGTGGTACATATTTCTTGAGTTCACTATTTCACATGCTCTAAAAGAATGCTTGACTTTTGTTGAAATTTTCTAGAAGCTTAGTGGAACTGCTTGTGATTTATCTTGTTTTAAAGGGTGGTAGAGCTTGGTTTACAGTGGAGCATGAGCTGAGCGGTCAGGGTCAGTCCACTGCGTAAACCTACAGACTAGATCTTGAATAAAATTGTCTTTGTTGAAATGATTATGTTGTTCTGATATAAGTGAAACATTTGTAGACAGTGTTACCTTGTAATGGCTTTCTGTAAATGAGTCAAATGTGTTTCTGCCATGGAGAGAGGGATGAGGAGCTGCTGGCCATACCACCAAGGGCAGGGTTTGGCCCAGAACCTCTATGAAAGAAAACTGATTTGTATGTTTCTTCTCTCTGCAGAGATCAAAGACCGTTTACTCAGCTAAATAGTGAGGGCTAGTGTAGATTTATGGAACCAATTTAGAGAATTAATAAACCACACCATAAATCTTGTTAAGGTCACACTGTATGTGATTGTGCCTATATGCAGACGTGGAAATTTGGTATCCTTCCAAGTGAGAAGACTAGCTTTCTTGAGCTTAGTTACAGTAAGTAATTAAATTCATGCCCCTTAAATAATGGATCATTGAAGAAAGTGTTGTTGGTTGGTTGTTTTTTTCGTTTTTTTTTTTTAACAGAGATTTTTAAATTATGTGCCCAACCCTTCAAAGTACAGAGTGCTTTCAACTGCCTTGGACTTTGGTGGGAGCTGAAAACACTTTGCATCTTGCAGAATCAAGGGCTTTAAGTGGATCTGAATCAAAACACCTATGAACTTCAAAAAGAGTTTTTCTGGATGCAAATGCTAAATCCTCAGACCTGTCTTTAATACAAACCAATATTTACAGTTTGCATGGTCTTAAGATGTCATAGCTGGCAAGTATGGTCTGTATAATAGATTGAAGGAGGATGAATAAAAGAGGAATCATCTCATGAATAGAAAGGTTTAAAATAGATGGTATAAAAATAGCTTGTTACTTAGGAAATTTTCACATCCTTAAATCTTACAGAGAGCCAGAGATTGATCTTTAGGGTTGGGGGTTTTTTGTTTATTTTAATTCCCTGTAGGTCAAACCCTGCCCTGATAACGGAGCCATTCTCTTGGCTGTATGGATATAAATCTGCTCCTACACAGCTTTTGGCCACTAATTTGCCTTTGATAATCTCTACATATTCATAGTTTTGCCTCTTGAAAAATGCCATTTCCTCCTCAAATTTCAATTAAGGGTTGTGTGTATAAATATATATATAAATTATTTTAGTTTGGATGCATGAGCAAAGGGCAGGAATATGACTGCACACCCATCCTTTCTTTATCCTTAGTAGCCTGTGAAGCATTTTCAGCTGTGTTTGACACAAGGCAAGAGGAATGTCTCAAGTCTCAAAGACTGGGGGTGTCTGCCAGCAGACCACCTGCACACAGCTTTGTGTTTGCCACCGTGTGTGTTTCCCCTTGTCCAGCTCCCCCAGGGTCTGATGGGGTATTTGAAGGTAGTGGTGGGACAGTGGTGTTTAGCAGCAAGGTGGAGGTGCAGGGATATGCTGGAGGAGAGTAAGGGTTGAGTGTAGTATGGTACCTATGGTTCAAATTCATCAGAGAATGGGGGTGGGCAAATCTGCCGCTCCAGAACAACCTCCTTATTTTCTTGGTCTGTGTGTCAGCCTCGGCGGTGAGGTTATCACAGCTCTGGAAAGCCTGTGAAGTTTTTTTTTCACTAATCAGGAAGCAGCAAAGCTAAGAGACCGAAGGTATTGCTTTAACAGTGGTTCTGCATCTCATCCCTAGCGACAGAGTTGGCCAGGTTCTTATAAAATACATGTGTAAACAAAACAAAAATGTGATCTCCTGTAAAGCAGGTCTCACCATCTCAATTTTTATATCCTGCTAGAGAGAACAGTCTCCCTCCAACAAGCCATTTCTAACTCTGGCTCTTGGTTTGAAATGCTGCTTTGAATAGGACATGAAAGAGATATGATAGTGTGTAGGAAGAGGAGGAAATACAGTGGGAGGAGAGAGACAGCAGCGTAGCTGTATTGTCATCTGTCTTGATTATTGTTCCAAAAAAAACCCCCATGTGTAGTCACCTGCTCTGATGTCATTTAGTTTGAAGACCTAGAGGTCCTGGCCCTGCTGAGTGAGGTTGCTGGGGTGGTTTTTCAGAGGATTTTTCTCCCCTTGTCTCTCATCCTGGCTGTGTGTGGTGAATTCTGCTCGACCAGAAGAGACAGTTGCAAGCTCAGACTGTTAGCCACAAGAAAGGGTAAATATCTGAGAAGTCCCTGAAGCCATTCAGGTGGCTTTCAGGCTTTTGGAAGGATTCTGAGCCTCAACTCCCCTTCCCCCAGTGTGTCATTGCCTGTGCAGCACAGCAGTCCCTGCTCCCAGAGCTAATCAATGTTTACAGAGTTAGTGGACTAAGATGCTAAAGACATCTAAGACCTGTTGAGGGCATTTCATCTGTCTGCCCAGTTGCATATTAATAGGGTGCACTGTAAACCAAGACTCACAGCTGAAGGGCAGGCGGCTTAGCTCAATTCTTTCAAACTGCTGTGAATGTAATTACACCTAACAAATCAGCCTTTGAATGATGCCCACCAAAAACGAAGCACACACAGATTTATTGCCTGGTCTGTGTGTGAGAAAGGCAGAGAATGTGATCTGAAAGGGGAAGAATAAAAAATTAAAGGATCCCATACAGTGCAGAGCTCTCCCTAGATGTCTAAATTGGAAAAGAGCAGCAAGATTTTGGTTTAATTTTAAATACGTCGTCAGGTGGTTTGCCTCTCAGAATGCATCATATCAAATCAGTGGCCACTGAAGAGGTACGCAGCAGGGTGCAGAACCACACGCCGCAGAAAATGGGAAACACACGGTGACAGCTCTGTTACTGTCAGTCATACAGGCTGGTCCCGTGCGGCAGACCAGCCCTGACTGCGTACCTTGAAGTGCAGCACTAAACATATGCGCTTGCCTCCTTCTGACAGGGGAGCAGCAGTTGTATCACTGACTCCAAGGATCTGGAGTGATTTATTTTTCCAAAGCATTCCTGATAGTATATTATTATACGCTGGCTTATTTCCAGCAGTCGGGGTGACATCCAGTATTTTAGCATTATATTCAAAACGCACACACGTATCAGAAAAAGGACTCTAGCTAAAAAAAAAAAAACAAAAAAAAGAAAAAAAAAACACTAAAAAAAAAAAAAAAAAAAAAAAAAGAAAAAAAGAAAAAAACCCAAGTGACATGAAAACCTTACACTTTCTGAATGCTATGCACATACTCATCAACCAGGGATAATTAGGCCTGTTGAAGCCAGTGAATACTGAAAACGTACAGAGGGTTTATTTGTTGCACTGAAGGGGTGCAATAACAGGTTTGGTTTCTTTCGCTGTTTGCCTGTCAATCATACTTTTAATTACCTAATTGTTAGATCTGTTAACAGCCAAGACTGGTTGACAACTTTAGGGTAAAGGGCCTAATAATTTTACTGTCAACAGTACTCCAGTTTTTTCAGTACAAGGAAAGAAAACAAATGCAGCCTTCAACACAAACAAATGGAAAAAACAGCTCCAAAAGCAGCGTGAAGCAAACGACAGGCAAGCTGTAGCACACTCAAATGATCAAGCTGCTGTAAGTGGATGAGCATTGTGTGTGGAGTTGTCCGCTCTGGGGGTTGTTGTTTGCGTTTGCCTAAAGTCTAAATTGAACCGTAATTTGTGCTGAGTGGATAGAAAGTTTGAGAAGTTATGTTTTAGTTAAAAAGTGAGGACATTTGTGCAATATTTTTTACCTGTGAAAAGTTTTGTTGACTCTTTTTATTCCTCCGGACACTTTCGATGGCAGAAAGGGCCAAATCTTGACAGTGCTGCCCAAAGTAGGTATGACTGCTGGGGGCAATATACACCGAGCGCAACCTTCCTCGAAAGTGAACTTGAGCTGACAGCGTCTGTGCCTCGTAGCTGCACAGGTGACAAATGGCTGGGTGATGTTAAAAGGAACTGAGAAAATTCCTGAGGCTGTATGAGGAGAGCACCTGAGGTCACCTGATCTGTCCAGCCTGGAGAAGAGGAGAGTGAGGGGAGACCTCACTGCAGTTACAGCTTCCTCGTGAGCGGAAGAGGAGAGGCAGGCACTGATCTCTTCTCTGTGGTGACCAGTGACAGGGCCCGAGGGAGTGGCCTGAAGTTGTGTAAGGGGAGGTTTAGGTGGATATTAGAGAAAGGTTTTTCACCCAGAGGGTAGTTGGGCTCTGGAACAGTCTCCCCAGGGAAGTGGTCACAGCAGCAAGCCTGACAGAGTTCAAGAAGAGTTTCATAATACTCTCAGGCACATGTTGTGACTCTTGGGGATGGTCCTGTGCAGGGCCAGGAGCTGGGCTCAATGATCCTTGTTGGTCTCTTGCAACTCAGCATATTGTGTGATTCTGTAATTCTGAGAAGCCCCCCTGGTGCACACTGAGCTTTCTAGTCTAGGGTGTGATTCAGACAAAGAACCTCATTCCAGGAAGAGAGCATAGCTTTAAAGTATTTAATTCTTTCTTTCTTAAAGTAGTTTCTTCCTTCATATCCACGTACATACTTTGTGGCTAATACATTGACATACTGCTACATCATTTGCTAGCTATTTAGTAATGGGCATGTGTTATTGCTACTTTGGGTATGGCAACACATAGAGGCCAGAATTATGACAGATGCTTCTCTGCAATCAGCTATCTATGAATAATTTGTAAGGCATAGTCTGGCCTAAAGATATCACACTCTATTTTGAAAACAAATCATTTTTGTATTTGCTTTTTATCTCTATCTTCATTTTTGTGGGATAAAAGCAGATTGCTACTTCAGTGGGAGCCAAGTATTTCTCTAACTAGAGTGGGGCATTTGATGTGACCAAAAATTTACTCTTATCACTGGAGTCACTAGTTCAGTTTTCTCCTTTTGGATCAGTGTTTAGGCTATGAGAGTTTTTCTCACGATGAGGTAATGCTTCTATTTTGTCTTTTATTGATTAACTCTTTTCCCACATTCTTCTGGCAGAGTGCAAAGGTTTGTAAAGCATAGGAGGCTTTGTCTGAAGCTGTTTAGTTAGCATTACTCTTAATAAACTTAGTTACTCTTACTAATTCCCTGGTAGTTTCTTAAATACTATAGCTGCAAAACCGACAGCATAAAATACTCTTGTGCAAATGCTATGCCAACCTGCAAACAGTTTCTCAAATATTCCTCAAGAGGAATAATGTCAGTTTACCTTAGATTTTAGCTCAATCATGGTTACGGGTTAGTCCTTATATTATTTGTTTGTAAAGCACAAAGAAAATCAAAAGGAATCTCTCCAAGAGGCAGGCTAGTTGCAGCCTATTTCCCATCTTGTTTGTGGAGAAGAGAGGCATAAACCAAAATATTTACTTTTAAGGGATGTAAAAATTGCTATTCTAGACATGTTTATCATTAAATGTTCTGATCCAGAGATCATTAAAGCCCATTATTAGACTGCTACGAATTTAAAGAGGTTTAGATCAGACCCTAACAGGCCACATCTGAGCATTTTTACAGGATCTGGTGGACTGCAAAAAAAGTATTTCATAAAACCTTTTCGTGCTACTGCTGTTGACATCCCCACTGACAAGTCCAATGTCATAATTTCACTGTTTCCAGCTGGCATTAGATTTTGGAGCAGAATTATGGCTCCATTCCTCAGTGTGTTCACTCGTCCTGTAGCAGAAGTCAACATAACAGAAGCCAACTGAGACAAACTTGAAGTATCCTGGTAGGGTTTGCCGAGATGTACACAAGGAGATACGATGATTATTTTTTTTTTCCAGTTTTAAACTTGATGCACAGAGACAAGAAAATTACTGGGAGTTGTGTTAAATGACCTAAAAATTAACAGTATGCTATTGTTTCTCATCTTCGCTTTTTTGCTCTTTTCTTGGTATCTTAAAATGTTTTATACAAATTGCTTACAGCTCATATGTCTGCACATTAGCAAAGCAGAAGGTTGCTGTTTTATAACACAACCATGGGTTGAGTGACTGGTACCAGGGTGTCCCCTGGGGGGATATGGGTCTGTTGCTGATTTTTCCATCACAATAAAGCAAACTGCAGTGGGACTGGTGTAATAGCAAGATCCAGGTCACAGATATAGATAAGGAAAATCACTCCTCAGGAGAGGGAAAGTAATGGGGTTGTGCTGGTTGCTTAAAATCTGGCTATAGCTAACATTCCTGGCTGCTCTTTCATTCTGTGCAGGGTAAGAGTGCTTGTAAAACTCAACTGCCTGTTCCTTGGTAGATCTGATGTAAATAAACTTGTCCAAAATGATAGTCCATGCTCTCTGCGTAAATCCAGGGCTTTTCCTTGGTGCCTCCTGGAACATGCCCTGTGCCCTTCCACCTTCAAGTTTGGGAATTGTCTGGGGAGGCTGGGGGGTCCCAGTGCTGGGGGGTCTCCCTGCCTGGGGGTGGGAAGGCATGGCTTCTCTCAAGGCCAGCTGCTTCTGGCAGCTGAGACCCTGCTCCTGCTCCCGCTTCAGTGTGATCCCTCTCTTAAGCTTTTCTCCAGTCCTATCCTTTCCTTTCCTCTGCCCTTGCTTTGCCAGTGACTCCCATGTTCAGGGTCAGTCTGGGTCATTTTGAGAGTCAGACTGAGACAAACACTCCTAAAGGAGCCTTCAGTCCTTGCTGTCTCTGCTGCAGAGGACTGACTGCCTACTCTGGTGTCCTGGTGGCTTTTCTGTACTTCCTGCAGTTACAGTGCCAGCAGAAATGCTTTTCATGGAGATTCTTCCAAGTACTTTGGGGTCATGGAGCTGTGCTCCACTCTTACCTTTCATCTTAATTTTGATGTCATGGTGCCTATGTATTTAACAAGTTTATGTCTGTCTCACCTGGATACCTTTTGCTCCAGCCTCTGGTTACTTGCTCTTTACTATTAGCTCATCTAGGTTTGATGTATGTTTTCAGTACTTCAGTGTACTTTCTGTTCAGAAGCACTTGTAGTTGGGTTTGAGCTGCTTCTCTTGGTGGTCAGTCCTTTATGTTTAAATCACCTGAATTATTCATCTCATGAATGATCTTGCCTGTGTTTAGTGAATCTTTCAGATGTCTAAATGTAGACATAGATATCAAGGCTCTGAGCAATGCATTTTAAGAAAGGATTCATTTTCCTTCCTTATTTCTGGAGTTAAAAGGTTGTTCTCCATTCTCAGTCACTTTTTTCCAAACGTATTTTTTTGTCTATTCATCAAATATTTTAGAGAAATGGATCTTATTCTTTTATTGTTTGTGTTTCAAGTTAGTAGCGCATTAAAGTGTTCACTTTTAAATGATTTCCTTAATTTTCGTATTTTGAATACCCATGATCTACTTGGTCATGGACTGAATTCTTCCTTCCATGCTTTTACAAGGCTTAAAATTTAGTGCTCCTGTTGTTCCAAGTGCCTTTTTTGTTCTGTGCTCAGAGGTGTTTTTATTGTCTTCCTGTCAACTGCAATCTCCTCTTTGCTGTTGCTCTCACCGGACTGAAAGACCTTGTATACTATTTGCCAGCTAATAATGCGAGACAACGCCGGGCCTGCCAAATATGTTTGGCTTCTCATAAAAATAACTATATGCAGAGATTCATGACCTGATAACTAGTTATATCTTCTGTATACAGTTATTTAACTAACTACTAGTCAAGCCAGGAGCAAGCTGACTCCTCCAAACTCCTTCCTCCTGTAGGCTATGCTCCTCTCCGCTGAAAACAACTGCAGCTAAACCCCCTCCTCTCTGGAGGTACAATGGTATCTGCAATATCTCCCTCACTCTCAATGCCTGTGGTGCAGGCGGGTTGTATGTATTCAGCAGAGGATTAAATACAGGGCATGGCTGCCCAGATTTGGGAAACCCCCAATGCAAACGGGCTGAACTAGAGAGCAGATCACGCAGAGACAGCCTCAGAACCACAGGGAGCTCCGAGGCCTGTGACAACAAGGAAATCTTCTGGTACTTACCCCAGAAATTATCTGTCTGAGGAGGGCCAAGAGTTCCCGGCCCCAAAGCCAAACCCTGAAGGTAGATAATAAAATTCTCTGTATTCTCAAGTAAAGAAGCTAGCCTACACAATGAAGACTAAAAAAAAAAAAAAAGAGAAGATTTTTGTCACAGTCCCATCTTCACATTTTCAAGACTTTACAGGGGAAGTCGTAGAGCAAAGGCCAGATTTGAGTTGGGTCAGGTTTCTTGCAAGCTGTATATGTTGTACAGTGCTGAATTTATTTTCCTGTGTTGCTTCATACTGTTATTGTTTTGATTTTATTATCTGTATTATCCTAACACTTTAAAATCCCAGTTTAGAGGAATCCCACTGTGCTGGGGTTTATACAGACAGAGCAGAAAAACAGTTCTACCTGCTGAGTTGGCTTTCTAAGTACAAACTAGGAGAAGAACATGGTCTGCCTGAGAAGCCATCATGTAAGACATGTGGTCTGTGACCGGGGGAATTCACTATGCAGAATTTTCATAGACATTTTGACAAGCTTCCAGAGATGTACACATCCTTATCATAACTGTACATAAGTCTAATGAAATCTGGAACTAATAGTACATAAATCTTTCCACTCAAGTCATAAATAAGATGTTCTAGAGCTGTAGTATCGTAATAAAAACTGTATTCATAGGCTGCTTATTCTTTTTTTTCCTGTCCTCATGGGAGCTGTGTTCAACTCCTCAGCTGATGTACTCCTAATCTCTGACCATGCATTCATTACCATAAAACATACTGCATGCACTTGGAGCATGAAATAAAACAGAAATTTAATACCATGCTCATTTTAGATTCCCATTTCAGGTTGTTTATACAGAAAGAAAAAAAAAAGTTAGTAGATCTCTTCGGTTTTTCTTTAAGAAAAAACTGACAAGCTGCTTTGAAGACTTGCTTTGAGGCTAAGTTATTAGTTTTGCTGTGGTTTTAAGGAAAAGGTGAAGACAGAAGATGAAATTAGATCAGCAACAGGCTAAAAGTCCTTTCCCAGAGCACCTGGAGAGGTTAAATAAACTGCATATGGCCCACATTGAATTTACACATTGTTAAGACTTCTGGGAGTCAGGAGGAAAAGTAGGTAGACTGCTAACTTGCCATCTTAAGCAAAAAGCAGCTGGGGGAATGATTATTACAGTCTGAGATAAGCATAATGTATAACAAGATATACATCAACTTATAAAATACAATTCCCTAATTTGACTAAAATCTCTAAGAGTCTAATTATGGTCCTGCATGCAAGGTCCTGAAAACTACCATGCAAGGTAGGTTTTTGTTTGTTTTATTTGCAATGTGGGGAATTTGGTTTGGGTTGTTTGGGGTTTTTTTTGGGGTTTTGTTTTTTTTTTTGGTGGGGAGGGGGTTGCATTTGTTTGGGGTTTTTTGCTAAACTACAAATGCCTGCTCCCTGTGGGCTTGCAGCAACATCAGAGTTTGCTGATGCCCTGAAATAAATGGCAATCATGGTATGCTTTCACTCAAGTATTCAGGGTATCAGGGATGGTTCACTGAAGTACCATTTGATGCTATACACTGACAATGTGCTTTTGTTTGTAACAAACTCTGAAGCCACAATCCTCGCCCTTCTAGTGTTAATCCAAGATCTTGGCTTGCTTTCAGGCTATAGAATTAACTGGGAAAAGTTGGAACTGCTTGAGATCTCCCAGCTGCCTTGCACAACGGCTTTTCTTCCAGTACAACTCCTGAAGGCAGTCAGATGCAATTAAATGTTTGAGGGATGAAATACTAAGGAATTCTGAAAAAGTTGCAGAGATTATTTTCAAAACCACTGTCTTTCAATTGGCAGAAGACAACAGGTGGTAGCAAGTGGTTTATATGTTTCTTCTGGGAAAAATTAACAAAGTCACATTTTACTTAGAGATTTTTGTATGTTTTGAGTAGCTTGGTTCTCTTCATACTGTGCTCTGGGGGTGATTCTCTTGGACTATTTTCGAGAAAGTATAGACTCCCTACTGCTAGGAATAGTTGCTGAACCTGCAGAGATTTTACTGTTTTGTTGTCATGCATTAAGCCCTTCACTGATCCCACCAAACCTGTAGCAACAGCCCATGGAAAGGGGGTCAAAAAAGCATTAAAACAGATTCTCATTCTAAAATCCTGGATTCTCACCTACACAGGGAAGCCTGAACTCTTCTGGCTGATAGATTGCAACCAACACTCCACAAAACCTCACTTGAGGGTCATTTCTCTATAGAATAGATTGGTTGCCAGTGTTTATGGTGAGAACTAGTTGAAGAGAATATCTCTATTCTGCATTATGTCTTATAAGTCCCACCTATATAAATATAGGTACATCTGAAATATGTGTTGATCTTTGGTTTATAAATACATGGGAGGTATGCAGCTCTAAGAATGTCCTGAGTTTGTCCATCCTGTGCTCTATTGACAGAAAAGGCATTTTTGACTTATGTAGATGCTTCTGAAAGCTATTATGAAGAGTAGGAGTGAAAGGTCTTGGCAAGCAACCTCATGATTTTGTGTTGTGTGGCCAGGTTAGCCTTTAACTATGCATGTCTGACAAGAGGTTATGTAAATGAGCATATTTTTGTGTTGAACTCAAGGCAATGGAAGGGAGGCAGTAAACAGACATGTGGTGGCTCATGTGATATCTTTGCATCTGAATACTTAAAGACATTGAGAAGCAGCCCAACATAAAGACGGCTGTGTGAATGGTATGTGGAAAAAAGAAGGCCAGTAAAGTTCATGGAACATGAAGGTCTGTTGTGTTTGACACCACACCAACACATAGCCAGGTACAGTGACTGCCCAGAAAGGTTTCACCCTGAAGAGTTAAGGGAGACAAAATGGTAGCAGAAATAAGGACTCGGAAATAATGCAGCCAAATGCAAAATCCTACATCTATGGACAGAGAGCATAGGTCACCCTTGAAAGGTGGAGATCATTCCCATCTATGAAGTGACATGAAAAGGGGATTGGGGTAATTACAGAAACACAGGTAATTCTGGGCTCCCAAATAAAAGCTGACTCTTAAAATGGCAAATATGATTATTGGTTGTGTAAGGAGTAGGAAGATACGGAGACAACTCTGGGGTTACTGAGCCTCAACTTCACAGAGTGTGTGGAAAAAATAGAAACAGCATTTAGGACAGAGCTACCAGAATGAGTTGAGGACTTGGAAAGATCTTTTGATCAGTGGGAGAAGCGAGAGTGATGTTTTGTTACCAGTGTAACAGAATGACAGATGAGATGCCCACAACTACTATTTGTGGCTTCAACTCTACTAATAGACTTCTTATGGACACAACCCTCTGGATGCCCAATCTGGTGCATTTTATATGGTTAGATGATGTCTGAATCCTTCTTGGACAGTGCTGGAGTGAATTAGGATATATACCCTTGCACAAGCCTTACCTCTTACATCTCATTTTTCAGATTGATAAGAAGATGCCAATACCTAAGCTTTGCAGAGAGGTTAAATCTGGATTTTAGCTTTGAAGTTCCAACCTTTCTCAACCAAATATGAAAAAGAATATTAATCCTGATGGTCTAGTTTCTTACACAAAATCAGTGGCTAGCACTTTGACAGGTTCTCAAAAGAGGTGCTTAAAAATAATAATTCTCAAAAGTCAAAGCTTTCTATTGTATTTCCAGATAGGGAAATAGATGAAAGCTAAGAAGATATGCCAAGTAATTCCAAAATCAACTTTAAAGCACACGATCATGTCTTGGCAATCTGAAAGCAGTGTGTAGAGAAGAGAAAAGGGTTGGCAGAGGAATGGAAAAAAGAAGTATTCTACAAAAAAAGAAATGGCATGTCTTGGCAGAGAGACAATGTTTGCTAACCTGTTGAAGGGTTCAGTCGTAAAAGAACTGTGTTCATGAGAACTGAAATAGAGCAGAAACCATTTACCACTTGATGTTTTAAAGCAAACTGCCAAATAAAATTCTGAAAGGTTTCACTTTGCAGATCAACTCGACCTTATCATGTGATAACATAGCAGGAAAATCTGTGCTCTCGCTAGGTTCCTTAATAATGCATCTGAGAAGACAAGTCACATTCTGCTCTCAGTTACAGTGGAGTAAGCCATACTATATCTGTTGAATTCACATTTATTTTGGCATAGCTGAGAAAATGAGGTAGTCCGAAAGGTGCAGCAGGAATAAAATCAATGATTTGGGTGATATATCAGACCTATAAACCAGGAGTTGGATGTTGAGCAGGGCAAGTATTAGTATGTGGTGAGTGTGGTTGAATTTAAAAGGGCTGGAGATACTATACAACTGGTCTTGCACAGCAACATCCTCAGTGTTTGTTTTTTCAGGTTCCTCTTTATGTGACTTTCTAGATCACATTTTATAAAAATATTTTCCATGCAATGAGATAAGCTCAAGCTCAGCAATCATGGGGAAAACCACCTGAAACACTTCTAAAATCACCATGGAAAGAAATGTGTGGGGAAGGTAGGCTCTAGTAGCCTGGAGAAGACCTGATTTTCAGGTGACTGTGGTTGTGGCTATCTCGTGCAGACAGTCCCTGGCACAACAGTCTGGCAGTGTGCCTGCTTTTTGCACCACCATCAGGAATGCCAAAAGACATGACCAACCACCTCCAGTATATCTTTAAAAATTATTATTTAGACTGAGGTTTCACTAGTCAAGCAGGGAGTAGCTGAACCTGAGGTTTTACTAATCAAGCAGGGAGCACGACTAATCAAGCACCCAGACTGAAGCCCTCTTACCCCCATCCAGAGGCAGATAACCCAGCTCTTTGCTCATCCAAGTGGATGGGCAGGCAGCCACTGAAGCTATGTTTGGACACATAGGGGTTTTGTCCAGCTTGAAAGATCCCTGTGTTTGTACTTAGCAATTAACTTTGCTGTTATCTGTCTGCAGTGTGACGGCTTGGCTGCGTGTGCTCCTCGGGAGGGCTCTGCCGTGAGCACCCAGCCGAGGACGTCAGTGGGACGTGTACAGTGAGGCTGCCTCACATGGATTGCTTTTGGTACACAAGGTGTTTCTGCAATGACTCGCGTTTTGTGAGTAGCAACTCTTGTTATACAAAGATAGAAGAAGGGTTAACGCAAGCCATTTTCAGCCCCTCTTCGTTCCCCCTTGCCAAACACACACGCTCTCAGCAAAATCTCTAAATCATGCTCTCTTCCCGGAGCTCCAAGGCTGTGAGTTACACATAGGACCTCTGTAGCCGCACAGTGCCACACTATTCTGAACGAGATGCTGAAGGCACTTGAGTTTCTTTTACTCTCTCCCCTCCCCTCCGCCCCAGATTTAACCTAGTTTTTATGGCATGAACAGTCCCAAAGAAAGTCGGAGAGAAAAGAGATGAAGGCCAGAGAGCAGAGGAGGACCAATGAAAGAAGCAGTAACCATTCTGTCATTCCTTTGGAGAGCAACACTAGACACCTTTAAATGCAGAGAGTGTCCTCTGCCTTTTTGCCAAAGCCCTTTTATCTGTGTGAATAAAAAGGGAGGCAGGTCAGCCTAGTTTCTGTTGCCAAATAAAAGCATGAATAAATTAGGCTATTCTTAGTAGGCAAGTGAAAGGGAGGGGGGGGGGAAGTCAGTATCTATTTCTAAAGCAATTTCATATTCTGCCCCAACTGTTTGCACATGATAGAAAGGGGCTGGAGCTGCCTACTATTATGATTAGTACTATTGTTATCGCTGAAGGGCCTCATTGTTCTAGAAGATGTTAGGTTTGCACGATTCACAATCCATCTCTATTCATCCAGGAAAGGTTAGGAGAGAGGATCTGATATTCTGCAAAGGTTTTTTTCCCCCTTCCCTCCCCCTGCCTTCTCCTTTACTGGCTTAAGGCAGAAAGCAGGCAGAAGGTCTCCTATTAACTAGAATTAGGAAACAGGGATCTAGGTGCCTGGGAACAGCCGCTCCGTAGCTCTAATCCCAGTGAGGACCTTAATTGTATCTGGTTTAACAGTTATTCATGCTATTTTACTGCAGGCAGGCACGGTGATTAGGGACATTGGTTGGGAAAATCTGTTCATTAGCCTAATAAAGGCTGCCTAAGCCTGCTTGTTCAGCCACTAATAATCCAACTATTAGTGCCATGCTAGATGCCTTGGTATTAATATGTGTAGTTTACTAGTGTCACAACAGCAATATGGGTCAGTTTAGTCACTCCTTGGTTTCACAGTCAGGCACCCTGTGTCGATGCAGGAAAGAGAAAATGAATGAGTGAATGAGTCTAACAAAAGAGATCACACCATATAGCGAACCCCCAATATATTCTTTCCTGCAACTCAGAGGCAGCCCAGGAACCTTAGGAACAAGGTTGTTTGAGGACAAGAAAATGAGCCCTTTCCAGTGATGGATGTTCTTGAAAAGCAGTTTATTTTTTCATAGGTGGTTCACTCGTTTTCTTCACAGAAGCGCTTTGGCTGTCTATCAAATATTAACAGAGGGTGATTGTTGGGGAGAGGGACGTCCGCCTTCCCTACAGCACCGCGCAGTGCATGGGCACACTCACCTCCCGGCGTGTGCTGAGACCAACACCCAGCCTGGGAATGTCCAGGCTGTCTTTGGAGGAGGAGAAAAGGAGGTATAATTGTATTTCTCTCTGCTTCCTTGATTTTCCTCAGATGACCTAAACTTTTCCTTTCCTGATAGAAGGAGGTAAAAATACTGCTCACACTTTAGGGGATTCATCTGCCCTAAGCATAATCCTTGGGTTGCTAATTAGAGTGTCAATAGTTCCTTCGGTAATAAAATCCTGTCATTCATCTTTCACTTTTATTTATGGGAATGATTTGTTGTATTGTCCACTGGAAGTTGAAAATTATGCTAATGTAATATTATAAATTAATTGTTGCTAGATATCTTTCTATAGAAGTTATTTCCAAAGATTTTAGTGAGAGATTAGAACGTTAAGAGCTGGATTATTACTTTTTCCTTCTGTAGCTGATCTGTCACTTGCATGTTTTCAATACCTCTTCCTGTGAGACATTTTATGTCCAAATTTGTCTTGAATTTGAACCAAACTAGATTCCTAACCACAAACAGGGTACAAAATTAAGTATAAACACGCAGTGTTTATGCCTGTTAATAGCAGTGACATGTGTGATGGAATGAGAAAAAATAAAACCAACAGACAGGTAGGTGACCTGTTACTCCCTATAGCTACCCATCTAAATTCAAAGGATAAGCACTCTATCACACCCTAATAAATATCCCTTAAAACATAAAAAGCAAACAAAAAACATCCTTATGGAGAAAAAACAGACTCCCTCACTGCCCTTCACCTCCTCTCTAATAAACCCTGAAAAAACTAACCCAAAGCCTCCAACACAGTGCAAGAGCCAAAATTTGTTTTGCTGAGTGCTGAGTTGTCAATGTAAGAGTGATTTTGCATGACTATAAAAGAAGTTGTATATTGCTCAGTATCTTTAGAATAGGCAGATACCTTAATGCATCCCTTTTCAGCTAAATGATTTTATTTTCTATTCTAGGCATGTATTTTAATTGCAATCTCTGTACCTCATTTATAAAAGACATTATTTTATTCCATTTGGTTGGTAACTGATGGGTTTCGTGTCAATGGTATTTATTATTTTTTGATAGTATTGCACTTGAACTGTTTGTTTAGTGACATTGAGAGAGAACATACCAGGTGGGCATGTTCACTGCTGCGTCCGTATGCAAATGTCTACATCTGGGATGCTGGTGGTACGCTAAGTGGTGCTGCACATTTCATAAATTTCAGTCAAGTGAAAAAGTGTATTTTTCATGCTCCTGTGATCATCAGCTTCCTTTCTGTGTTCTGAAACTCCGCTTCCAGAGCTACTGATGCAGATGCCATGTAGATTCAGGCAGCAGTGAGGGATGTACTTTTCCTTGCCTGTAATGTGTTGGTTTGGAAAACAGGTGAAAAATATTTAGCTGTGAGAAATAATAGTGAGAGGTCTTGTGACTGATATTCTCTAATGTTTAAGGTTGGAATTCTAGATGTTATACTCCAAAAGCTGGAGTATTTTTAGGATTTCACTGAGAAACACCCCATGTGCTTGTATTTCAGAAATGACAGTTTGTATCTTTTTAAGTAATTGTAGTAGTTTTGAAAATATTATTATTAAAATCAATTCCTCCTCCTTACAGAATTAGACATAGGCAGTTGTTTAATTCACAGAAATCTTCAAGAGTAGAATTAGCTTGTCTTTGTGTAATTCCTGCTGTGTCTCCCTGCCTGATGAGAGGGGCTTTATGTTGTAATATAAGATTTTTTTAATATATCTATAACTGCGTTGGAAGTAGTCAGATTGATTTGATATGGCTGAAGAGAAAGGCTTTTGAAGAGACTGATTCTGAGTATGAGGTACCTTTGAAAGGTCCTGGATGTTGCCTGTTACTGCATTTCATGATAATAATTTTATTACCTTGTTTTCTTTTGCTCTTTGACATTCAGCTCCATAACTCTGTCAGCCTTACTTTTTATTTTATTTTACTTTTATATCAACAATGATGGCCATAGCAATATGTTGTAAAGATTAAACAGTGGGAGGAGTCTGGCAGTAAGACTGATCACAACTTTAAAGAAAAGTAGCAAGGAACTGTTGCTACAGATACTGCTTTGCTGGAATAGTTCTGTTATAAGGACAGATGAGGCAGCTTTCTTGTACTCTGTTCCCAATATTGACAGTGTTTGTGAAAAGTTTAGTAATAAAAATGAACTTTTCATTACTAGTTTTCAGAATCTCTAAAATTATTATAGCGGTGCTTCCAGTCTCCAGAGGATCCTGTAAGATTGACCTGCCTTGGAACTTCTGAATGAAAAGCTCAGGGAAAACAACATATTTACTGCTCACTTCCCTTACAAACCAGTATCTTTATTTCAGGAACAAATTGCTTTGTTTACTGCTTTGTTTATTTTGGAGGCTGTATCTTAGATATAGGGGTCCAACTGTGCTTTAGCAAAGTGAAAAAAATAATTGCTCTATTAATACATTCATGGAAATTAAAGTGAGGAACTTTTCCTGCTGGGGTGTAACTAGAACTTTGCAATAAAAACTGTAGACTTTTCAATGATTTTAAGTGTTCAGAAATATGATTATGCCATCGCATATTGAAATCTAGCAGTGCATTATCCCTTCTCAGGGGTCATTCAGTCAAGAAAGGGCTTATTTTATTTCAAACCTGCATCTAGAGAGATGAAAAATGAGACTAGCCAGAGCACAAGAAAATGCCTAAATTTTGGAGATATCTCAGTTCGGGTAGATTAGATTTCTATGTGGACTGTGATGATGCAAGAAGATAGTTCTTAGCTCCCTTTAATTCTCCACCATACAACCTCAACATTGACTAGCAAAGCTGAGATGATCATAGTGTTTACATTAGAAAAACCAGCATGAATATGGGTACTTAGACTCAAAGGAAAGGAAATCAAGTGCAGGACTAGTTGCCAAATGACAACTGAAAAAACCTAAAGAGCTTAGCAATCATCTGTCAGTTGTATTGCATGCATGTTCATCAGATGCTACTTCAGAAGATAGAATTTATTTTGCTTCACCAGCAATAGATGCTTTCAGCAGAAGCTCAATGCAAACTTCTAATTCATGTTACCAATAGTTCCTGAAAAGATAATTCAGTCTAGACTTTGGTACAGTTTTAATTGGATTCCATGGATTTTAGATAAGCCTATGGCTGGAAGCCTAATTCTAAGAACCCTTAAGGAGCAGGAAATGGTAACTTTTATTTCAACACCTGCTAAAGAATGGCCATGGAAATATTCAAAACTCCACAGGCATCTGGCTGGAACACCCCTCCCCCCCCCCAATTAAATCGAGTTGTGGCCTCATTTTGTGTTGGTTTTGAATACTTGGCAGTTCACATGAGGGTTTTCTGAGGCATCTCTTGTCCACCTCATTGCTCGTTTTGCCATAGTGCTAACTTTAAATTCAGGCCTTGAGATGAAAAAACAGAGATCAAAGACACTTGTGATGACTTATTCTGTGACCTTATTCAGCCTCTAGTAAACAAGGGAGGGAATGGCATTTATTTTACCTGCTGGTAGCTTAAGATTGACTGTTATTTCTTAGCCACTTTCTTTGCAGATGAAACCTTCTAGGTTTTCCACACACTGCCAATATTTATCTCCTCCAATATATAAGGACACAGTTATCTAGAGTGACGAATGTAATTTGCAGCAGGCTGCTGAAAGAGCAGACAAACAGTGAGTTACTGTGAAGGACTGTGCTATCTGATGGCAAGAACGTTGGATGGGGATTCATGAGACTTGTCGTCTATTCCCTGCTCTGCTTTGTGCCTGTTGAATGACCTTCAGCAAGTCACTTTCTCTCTTTTGTCTCAGCTATCATTTTACCTGTTAAAATGTGATAATGAAACACTCTTTTTTTAATAAACTGCTGGGTGCTGATGAACAGCACTGATGAAAAGTACTGTACAAAAACTAAGTGGCATTGAATATTTGGTTGCACTTGGCTTCATTGAATTATGACTGATAATACAGATATTGACCAGCAAGTAGTTTTAATGGTCCAGTAGATATTATGCAACTATCACATTTACTATTTTTCTACCCTTATGAGTCTCAAAAATAATGCTTCACAGATGACACTTTCTGCTGTAATCTCACAGAGAAGCTAAAATCTTGAAATCTCTTTGTTGACATTTATTCTGATCTTGGGAGGGCACGGACCTCAAGATGACTATTTGTATTAGCTAACTTAAGATTAGTTAAACACAGGAGGCCGAGGAGTCTGTAAGACTTGTGTTTCAGCACAATATATTGTGCTTGTGCAAACACTTCCAGCTGTGACCCACCTGCTGAGCTTGGTTGGTGGGAGCCCAGCACTGTACCCACAGGCTGTAGAAAGCAGAGGTGGCTCAGGTGCTATGTGAAACACCCTTGCTTAGGAACGGGAGGCAGATTTAACACACCTTTCTGCTCCTCTGTGATCATGCAAGGGCCTGCTAGAGACAAGTGACATGAAGGTGATTTACATGCTTTGCCAGAAATCTGTGCTGAAATGCATGTCACTAAAATTTAGGGCAATATTGTAAGTCTCCTAGCAGACCAAGAGGCCCAAGAAAACAGACCGAGGATCCATCATGCCACTGAACAAAATGTTCACTGCTAACCTCAGAGGCTTTTTGTTTTTAAAGGGCTTCATCCTAATACAGTTTTCTTCTGACTTAATTTCATTCTGGCATTCTCAGCTGTGGGCACATTGAGGCTTCTGTTTTTTCTAGCACTGTCTGAAGGATTGGTAAAATTCAGACTAAAATACCAGCGACCTGTTAGTGTTTCTCAATACTAACCTACATATTTTTAGTAGTAAAGTTCTTGGATATTTCATTGGGGGATTTTTTCAGAAACCCAGAAAACAAAAAATGTCATGTGTATTTCTTTAGTGTAAACTTTGTACTTTAATTTTTTGTTTACTTGCCGAATTATGGTGTTAAAATCTTCATTCAATTTTGTCTAAAAAACAGTCCTTTACATGCCTGTATTTCTTTGGAGTTGATGCCTTGAACTCTTGAATCCTATCTCTTGACTGGGTGGTTGGTAGCCTGACTTTAACTGGTAGCTTTTGGACAGGGTACATGGACAAATGATCAGACTACGCTAAAAAAAAGTGTAATAGCTTTGAATGTACAAAGCCATTAACTTGACCATAAAAAAGAGAGATTCAAAAGCTCAAATAAAAAGTAAGTGGTCAGAGTCCATCCGTTCTCAGTGGCAGGTCGACATCTATCACTCATGTCTTCGAGTATCAACTTTCCATCTTAGAAATAGAGATTGTCCTAAGGGATCTGTATTTTAGTGTTTCTGTCATAGAAAAGATGAACTTGCTTCCATAGTTATGCAGTGTGCTGCAAGAACTGAAAAGAGACATTTGATGTAATAGTGAACCAATAAAATATGAGGCTCTGTTAATGCCTGCTTGACCATCAGAAACAGAAAATTCCATAAATTGTGCTCACCTGTCAATATGCTTGAAAAGTGTGATTTAAAAAGGTGTGATTTAAAAATACTTCCTACCTATGGCTAACTGATGAAAATTTCCAGGACAAGGGACTGTCTCATTTCCTGTCTATAAAAATGGACTATGCTTACAACACAAAAGGAATTTTTATACCACTACTTCTGTTTCAGTTTTTGTCTTTGTCATGAAAAAAATTATATATATATATATATATATACACACACACAGAATTCATCCCCCAAAGCAAAGAGCATGAAGTTTTGTTCCTAAGTTTATTGCTCACCAATGTGCAAAGATAAAATTGTCTCCCCTGAAAAGTCTAGCCTAAGCAGCAGGAATTCAGAAAATGAATGACAGCTGAACAGCCAATTCCCTTGGCCTCCTCTCAGCTTTTTTTGTTATAGTTTAATTTCCTATTTTTGGAAATATTCATTCAGAAGCCGAACTCCTTTACTTCTGTACTTTCCCATAAAAAATCTTATTTGCTTTTTAATTTCAGCCAGCTAGTGAACTTCACAGCAAGTAAGAATACAAAATCCAAACAGTAGAGAGTGATTCATCCTCAGCTGAGTTATACACTTGAAGCCATTGCTAAATGGTATTTTTTTAACCACAACTATCCAAGACTGGGATGCCACTGAACTAAGGTTCCTTTAAACTCTTAAAAAGAGATGATCCCCAAGGGTTGGCAAACTGATTAAGTATAATCTTGAGAATTGTTGGCACTAAGCATACTTTTAAGGGAGAATGATCTTTAATGTTATTTCTCATTTTGTTACATGGTTTACTACATGCCTCTCATATATTATTTGGTGATGTTATGTATAAATTTTAAGTAATATACGTTCTGCTTTCTGCTGTTTAGATTCGTGTATTTGTTTAAAGCCTGTACTTATTTTGTGGAAAGGATAAAAAGAGGAGATATTTGGATTATTTGAAATCCTTCAGCTTGCACATAATTTCTGTTACATGTGCTACAGCTTTCAGAGAGACTCCCCCAGATGACAGTGTAGTATATGGATATAAATATTTTTATACCTACATGTATCTATATTATACCAGCTGACTTTTGTGTTCACCAGGATTTCATTTAGGTCTTTGCTGGCTCTCTGCATGAAGGACTTTTTCAGGGTTTCACAAATGTGCATGGGTTACAGCTTGGTGGCCCTTGAGGCGCTGTGGGTGCTGGTGTTCGCTGCCCCCTTCTCAAGGGCAGAGTGTGGGGCTGCTCCCAACATTGCGCCCTGTGCTCCCACACTCCTTGCTCTGCAGACCCCTCACCTTGATGCCACAGCATTTCTGAGACACTGAATATGTGGGTTCACACTGGGAAAGTCATATCTGCCTGCAGGTCACCTTCTTCACCTCTTTTTCCAAGGGAGGGGAACTGGAGCCAAATTAAGTTGAGCATAAGCCAGCAAACAGACTAATTCGTTGTTCTGAAGCTGAGGTGTGCTGCTACTTTAGCTGTCTTGCTTTAAACTGGGAACATTTAATAAAATAGTCATATTTTTCTCTGGTGCCTCTTTTGTTTACTTTTCACTCTCAAACTGCTGTTATACGGAGCTGAACTTACATCCACTGCAATATCTATACCTCAATAGAAGAGACACACTTGCAGCTGAGTGCAGCAAAGAAAAACTTCTAGCTTTATTATTTAACAAAGCAAAGCTAATCTCTTTATTAAAACATCCCTGTAATAATAATTAATTTTTTTCTGAATTCCCCCCCCC
>VXAY01005475.1:1201710-1250822 GCA_013399855.1 Oxyruncus cristatus
CCCCCCCCCCACAAGGCCTGCCTGCTTTCTCTGTTCTTCTTTCCCCCAATGTCTTACTTGTAGTTACGGCCATGATGCACCTTGTGGTGCAGCTGCGGCTCAGGCAACACGACTGCTCTTACAGTCCCGTTACCAGGAGCCAGCTGCCAGTTCCAATTAACCTCTGAGTGATAAGGACTCAAATTAGTGAAAGTTGACAGATACCTGGTAATGGGAGGAGGACGATGATTTTGGTTTATATATTGTTAGTTTCTGACCCAGCTGAATGATCTGGCTCACAAAGGCCATCCATGATGATATACCCTCAGGAGGTACCTGCTGCAGGGGCTCACTGTGGTGTGGGATGAGAATGAGGGAGACAGGAGCCTCCACTGGTCCTCCACATCCATTGGAGTACCCAAGAAGGGCTTGAAGGCACCGTGTGTGCAGGAACAGGTTATGCCAAGTGGTCATGGCAAGAAGGACTGTGCTTTCATCACGTCGTTGGTGGCTAGATGTTGCTGAGAGTCTCCAGTCAGTTGGAAACTTCTTGGAACTGGTTATAGTCTTCTGTGTTGTTCTGTTGTTCTTAAAAATTCTCTTGCTCTCATAAGAACTGTGTTATTAGAGAAAAGTGCAATTTTCTGGCATGGGGTGGAAATGCAAATACTCACAGCGGTAGGTTCCAGGTATTCCAACATAGGAGAGTGAACACACTTCTTCCACAAAGGTTAATGAATCAGCCAGAGTCAATGCTCTTTAAGACTTGTTTCAGTAAGCAAAGAAAGTACTATTTTTGAAAGGAAGTATCATAAGAAATTGTTACTGGGTTAAGAAATCATGACTTGATCCAGTTAAAATAGTCTAAAACTGAAAAAGACAAATAGTTCTGTCACTGAATTTAGCTTGAACTTGAAAACAAACTTTATTAAATTTAGGGAGATGCTAATAAAATCCAAAGAACTAAAAAGACCAGAAGTTTGAATACAGAGGACATGCAAAAACTATTTGTCAGTGATATAAAGTCTATCTGGAACTTCTGTTTCCAGAAGAGGAAAGAGAAAGATATAGATAAGGGCTTCAGATTCAATCACGAATGTAACAGAAAAAAAACACACACAAAAAACCAAACCAAAACAAAAACAAAAACAAAAAACCAACCAACCAAAAAAAAAAAAACCAACAAAAAACCCCCAAACCCAAAAACATAAAACAAACAAAAAACAGAAAGCCTGAGAGTAATTATATTGAAAAATAATCTATGTCTTGTAGTTCAGAAGGTGTAGGAATAAACTGAGAGCTTCTAGTAATCAGCTGAGTTTGACATGAAAATGAAACTACAGTATCAAGCAGATTTTTTTCAGCCACAGAAATGTAAAGACTAAGGAAACAAGAAGGTCAGGGAAGAAGTATGTGAAGCTGGGTATCCCTCCCCCACCCAGTCACAGCCCTCCCATCCCTCACGTCTGTCACACTGCATTTCCCCCGAAAGCGCTGGTACCAGGATGCTTCAACAGACAATGGGAAGAGAAAAGAAGCCTGAATTATAAGAAAAGGTTACCTACCAAACTGGGCTTTCTCAGCATCCCCCCATCTTTAAATTTCTCTCCGTAAATGTATTGTGAGTAAATACATACCTAGGAAAGAAGGAGCAACTGAAGCTAATGGAAAATACTGCCTAGGAGTGAATGAGTAAGAAAGTGGACATAGATAAAAGTAGGCTGAAAATAAGAAGGTGACTATTACAGCAGTGACAGTCTTCCAGCTTCTCTCTCATTTTTATTAAAGCCTGACTAACTTGAGCTGCAAATGCAGTTTTTAAAGTGGATTATACGGCGTGGCTGTTAGCCACAGCAAGGCACACACTTGTGACCCAGGCCGCTCCTTCCACAGTTGTGCAGAAGAGCCTTATCTGGCAGTAAAAGTGCAAGCTCCTAATATTGATTTTTGAGTAACTGATAATCAAAATGAAACTGGGAAATGAGCTGATTGATGTCTGACCTACACCCAAATATCCCAGTAAAGTGAGCTAAGCTTCTTAAAGTTGACATAGATATTATAGGAGGATGTTGGGTTCTTCCTGCAGTTGACTGTGCAGAACACAAAGAGGAAATAGGAGTTTTGAGCTGCTCTGTCACCAGTTCTAGCTCTTGTTTCACACTACAGCAAGTCTGTGGCTATCTGCCTCCAAATTATATATTCTTTACTCAGTTTTCCCTTTGCTTAAAAAGCCATGATTTCCATTATCATATTGAATAACTGGACTTGTCATTTTATCTTTATACTTTTGGCTATTTAGAAAAAATACAGCAAACCTCCATCTGCAAAAAGAGGATTTTAAGAGAGTTTGTCATCCTCTTCATGTAAAACCATACATTTCACTTGTTCAAAAATGTTTATTTTCAGTACAAAGTCTGGCCCATCAAAATGACATATAATAATTGGTTATTATTTTCTTCCATATTTTGAAATTTGGTTGTTTTTTTTTTTTTTCAGTGTCAGTTGTTTTTTTTCTGAAAAAAAGCCCAAACAAACCAAGTGGTCTCAGCTTGAGGTCATAAATGTGCTCCTAACAGCAGGAAATCAGAATTATGACATTGCATATAAAGCATTTGGACCTCTGGCCTCTGCTTTTGAGACATTCCTTCTGTCCATTGTGTAATGCTACCATGTTGATGCCTAGATAACTACAAAATCTTACGGAAATCTGCCATCACTTGTGCGAAATGTTATCTTTTTTCAGTTTTCAGTGGTTAGCAGTTACTGTGTATTGTTCGCCAGACTTTTTTAAAATTGTGTTTTTGGAGCACAAAGCCATCTACTGAAATAAGACAGTAATGTAACCTTCATGGAGATCTGTTTCCTTACTGCGCTGAGGTTCTGTGTTCTGGCACCGCTGCTTCTGGTGGGACCCCCTTTGTGTTTCATCAGACAGAATTTGCGTTGTATACATTAGCAAGTGACACTGTTGACATAGTTAAAAACACGTAATTCAGTAACAGTCCTTAAAGCTTCTAGTGTCCAGTCCAAAGCAGTCCTACTTGATCTCCATATGTGGTTTTCTTTCTACATAATTTGAAATTTTTCCACTTTAAAGCTATGCCTTATGCTCCTATAGTTTTATAATATTTTATGTGAAGGAAATAATAATCCCTGCCTGGAGGTAGTTTGCTGATAGAACCTATGAAAGTGAGATATCATTCAGGTCTGCTGAAAACAATTGTCAGAATTAAGGCCATGTCAAAATGGGAATTCATTAATTCTGTAGTTTAATTATGTTCAAGTGATCTCTATAGACACAAAGAAATTGTTTGAGTGCACAGGCCTCAATTTATTTTTTTATAAAACCAAGCCTTGATTCAACAAAGCACAAACTCTGTATACTGTTCCAGTCTTCAGTGCTTTGCCTCTAACCCCACAAGGCATTTCCTCCAGTCTCTGATCTCCTCTTCTGGGCCAAAATTGAAGGTCTGGTTATTTTCTCATCCTCCTTGGTCAGTTTTGATATCAATAGGTTACTCATTCCTTTCCTCTTTTCTGCTTTTAAGGTTCATTCCTCTTATGAATCTGATCACCTGATGAGCCTGTGCACAGTGTCTTACTAGCCATACTTGCATTTCTGCCAGAGTCCTAGTATCAATCGCACAAGAGCATAAATGCATGAAGACCAGAGGGAAATTGCATTTAATTGACCACAGTCTATCAGATCTGAACAGTTACCTGGGATTTTGTTCACCAGAAAATGTTGAAGTTGTACAAAAAGTTCCTGAAGTTCCAGGGGGATAAGAAATTTCTATTAAAAAAGCAGATAAGGACATAGGAAACTGATTGTCTAAATACAGCAAAGAAATTTGATTAATAACTTGGCTTGGAAGTAATTGATTTTATAATTCTCATTTTACTGGCAGTTAAAATGACTTACTGAAGCTAGAACAACCACAGCCCCTCAGTTAAGCTCAGGGCTAACTTTAGTTACAGGACTCTGCTTTTAATCATGATCAACTTGTTAGTCATCATCATATAGTGCAGACCAATTTCCAGTTCTGGAAGATTGCTGTAGTCAGTTCATAAATATCTGCATTTGTCAGAGAAACTGAATATCAGATAATGTCTGAAGTGGTGAAGACTAAAAATTAACATCTTCATCACTTCTGACAGCATCTGGCATTTAGTAACAGCTACTAATACTTCTTAAATATAGGGACTATCTGCAGGAAAAAATGCTGTAAGTGGATGTAGTTTCAGTGCTCTGTTTTGTACTGAAACATAACTTCAGAGTGTGACTATCGCTAGGAATTTTGTATATAACTATAAATTTAAGAAAAGCGTTGAAACAGATAATTTACACATGAATGATGCTACAAAGTAATTAATTTCAAGATTTCTTCAAATGACAGCTTTAGAATTATTTCAATTACTTGTCATTTGCTAGGCTTTAGAAATGACTGATTTTGTCCAGTTGTGATGAAATGAAGTGAGCTTCTGTTCCACATTTAATGTTTCCTTTACTTATGCAATTGCTAAATTAGTGGGGACCCTTTCTAGACCCAATGGACTGGAGTTTTCAAACAGCTGAGGGCTGCCTTGCACAGAGATTTAATGAGATCATGATTTTTTTAAATGTGCCTTTGTGCGTGTTTTTTCACTACAAATATTTCTCTTTCCATCAGGCTGTATGCACATGTCGTATGTCTTTTTCTAAGCCATCCTTATCTCAACTATTCTGTTCTCCTTGCCTGTTTGGTTTCCTCTGACCATTGTCCTGGGACACTGCAAATCAAAGATGTTTTCCCTTGAGTCTGATATTCCAGTTTCCACATCTTCCGGTAAAGAGAGACCAAGTTTGATGGCAGTATTGTGTAATCTACTGCATGCCAGGAATATCTTACATACAGTTCTTTAGAAGGACAATCTGGTAATGCATGTCACCACAATGTATATTTAAAGATGATTAATGGTCTTTTAAATGATTCCTCAGGTGAGCTGTAGATCTTCATTATCTTCTCTGAGGACATTGCATTGGATTTATTTGGAGAAAATGAAATTAGGGTCATGAACCTTTCTTGAAAAGCTAATTTATATCTTCTGAAATATTGAAAAGCAGTATAATCTAATGATGTGATATGGTTGTTGATATTATAAAGACAACTGTCAATAACATCCAGAAGATAACTGTTATTTCTTATTTAACAACTTGGGAAGTTGCTGCTGTCTTTAAAGCTATTTTTAATAGCTGCCGTTCCTACTTCAGTTTCATCTGGATACACTCAAATTTTATCTGACTACCCAATAATTAGCTGCTGTCAATCCAATCAGTGCAAGATTGGCTAAGCTATTTTTTTCTAAAATGCAAAAGTTGTCACAACACTGCTTGACAATATTATGTCATGATGACGTTAGGTACTTTGCCACCTCACCCACTGCATAATGGTTAATTTGAGCAATATTAAATGAATGATAAGATTTAGGATCTTGATGAGGCAGAAATTGCTTGAAGAGGTATTGCCACATAGAATATTTGGATGTAGTTTATTTGGATGAAGAACATCACAAGGAAAAAAATTCTGTCATTTGGTATTGATACATTAAACCCTTCCAAGTAAACACAACATCTAGATCTGAAAATAGAGGCTCTGGCCTATTTTGTAAGCTCCTCATTAGCTGACTGGGAGTTTATGCAGCGAGGATTCTAAGTGCTTGGTTTTGTGATGCTCTATCACTATGTGTGGCCGTATATTTAATTTTGTCAGGGGTGTATGGAAAACTTTGCACAGCAGATGCCTTGTACCTCCATGATGTTTGGGAAGTGGGTGGTTTGCCTGGAAGTACAATTCTTTCTTTAAAATTTTCTGTTGATCTTCAGTTTCTCCATGGTTTCCTGTTCTACAACTATTTAAACACCTCCAAAAAAACTGTGCTAGCTTTAAGTGGTCTTTAGTGGCCTTAAACATCCTCTGTGGTGCAAGGAGGCTTTGCTGTTTGAATTGAAATATTTTTAATACCCAATAAATATGTTTTAATATGTAACTGAGATTAAAGAGGGCTTTAGCTGTGGACTGCTGATTAAACTGACATATTCTAGAATTTCTGTGCATCACCACTCAACCGTACAGCTCCAAGCACAAGGCAGCTGCTTGGAAAGGGTGGGTGTTTTGTAAAACTCCAGTGATCCTACTCAAACTCAATGGCCTAGTCTCTGGTGATCCACAAGCACCTGGGAAGTCACTGGTGCACCTAGGTTTAACCATGTTACCCTCAGGGCTTGAACTTGAGCCTGTCACACGCATGCAGTGTGCAGAACGTCTTTCCTTCAAAGACTGGCAGCTCAGGCTGTGTTCTATAATGGGACTGTCAGCCCCATAATAAGCATCATCACACCAGGGTTTTGGGCGAGGACATCAATTGTGTGAGCACAATGTCTGCTTGAGGTAAAATGTTCTCAGTGCAATGGCTGTCAGAAGAATAACTGTTATCTGCCAGACTCTGGCAAGCACTTAAAGGTCAGTTTTTAGGTTTTCAGGTACACAATGGTATCTTGCTAAGCACAGACTGTCTGTAGCACGTGTAATTTGTTCAACCAGCCTTCTCTGAAGATGGCTTATTGCTCTTCACCCACATGGGATAAACCTACACCCTCACTCCTGCACAATGGCTTTCACAGATTCTTCGGGGTTTCATTCTGGCCCTCTTCCTTTACCAGGGCACAAATCTTCCGTGTGATCCCCTACAAAAAGAGCCTGAGCAGAGGAAGGCAGCATGGACTGTGGGCGTGCTGTGGTCCATTAGTATTCCCTTTCCATTGTGTGAGTATTTATGTTTGGTTATCAAATCTTCCAAAATATTAATATGAACTAATCCTTTAATCTTCGACATTTCTTTTAAAACTGAATACAATCTGTTATCCTGAATTACATAATTTGCTAATTAAGAAAGCTAGATAGAGTGCTACAGTATATATTTTTCACCTGACGTATTTCCAATAGCGCTTACAAAGGGAGTTACTGTGGTGAGTCTCAGTGTATTGAAAAAGGCATTTTATGTATCACTACAAAATAATTGTGGTAGAACAAGTGCTGAGCAGCTCCTCTGTATGTTGCTGGGAATGTCATTGCCTGTGATTTAAAGCTCTGTAAGAACTGTGCAGCATTTTGCTGAACAGCTCAGCAGCAATGGTTAAAATACCCTTCAACTGCACTATCACTTTCCTTTTTAAAAGTCAAAATAGGTCAGTGAAGGTGACAAAAAGTTCTTTCTTCCACTTGCCTTCATTAAGGTTTGCTTAAAAAAGAAGAGAGGAGGGACTGAGGCATGCAGCAATTGCTTCAATAACCTTGCAGCAAACTGCCAGAAAGTTTCCCAAGGCTCTCATGCAATTGAACCTGGTGAAAGGAACCTACTCCCCTACTCCTGCCCACAGCCCTCCTTAATAAAGTTGCTGGAGGTTAGGGGTTTTTTTTTTCTGAACACTTAATTGCATAGGTCTCCCAGCAAACTGGTGCCAGCCCGAGAGAATTGGAGCTGATGTTGCTAGAGGGGAAGGGGAAAAGCTGAGCTGAAGGGAGGACGCTCAGGGGTGTGCAGGAGAGTGGGGACCAGCAGTCTCCGGTTTCCACTGCTGGCCAGCATACAGAAGTCGCCAGTTATGATTGGGTTACAGCTCATGACTATTTCGACTTGGACATGGACTTGAAGCTACTTCATGTCAGTACAAAGGGAGGAATGTAACACTGTCTCTCCAGTGCCAGGGGGGAGAGATTTGTAGGTTGGTATGTGACCTTCACTGCTGGCCCATGCAGGTGCTGTTCAAAGGCTCTCCCCATTCAGCTCTTGATACTGATACTAGATTAAAAAGAGAGAATGAAAAAACTCCTTGTTAAAAACGTTCCTCTCTGTTTTTTCCTTTATCTCTGTGAACAAGTTGTCTTTTGATTTGCTTGGGTTTGTGGGTTTAGGAGGCTGTTTTCCTTTCAAGGACTTACTCTTGTACTATGTATTTTTTCCTTTAGTGAATAACATTTAACTCAGTGAAAGAAGATTTGTCTTGAGGCAATTCTTGGGTATTTAAAAAAAAGTTTCTTGTTTGTGCCCATGCTGTTTTGTCACACCGGCTTTTTACACTTTGAATTGTAACTCCTTAATTTATACCTGTATTTCAGTGAGTGTGTTAAGAGTGAAACCAAAGTAAAGAGAAGCATGCAAAACCAAAAATTCACGTGAGCAGGGCAATTAAAACAATAGCTAATAATAATCTTACTGGCTGCTGATCAGGGAAGGGACCAGGTCTCTGGCACCATTTTCTGAGTGTCAGCCCTCTATTCTGTGCACTCAGGTAATTCACCATATTTAAGGTGTCATTCAGAGATGACTTGTTTGAAAACTGCTTAGTGAATGGGCCGCACCATCCTGTAGAGGGAAGTGGAACAGATCAGCCTTCCTCACCCTGCAAAGCAGACAGCACCTATCAGCAAAGACTTGGCTTAGTGCAGATATTCAGGACTAACTTTTGTACTAGAGAGACCTCAGGGTTCCTGAGGAGCTGAAGAGTGCAACAGAGCAAAGTTTATGTCCTGTGTTAGCAAGTGCTTAGGTCAGATTTTTTCTCAGGTCCTCTTTGGAGGGCTGCAAAACTATGATGCCGTCTTTTAAAGACGGTTCTTTTCCTGTATGCATGCTAAAAGGACAAAGTATGTAGAACTGAATTGCTCCCTCTGCTTCCAGATTCCTTCCCTGGAATGCTGCACAACAAAGCAAGCCTTAGCCCAGCCTTAGCAGCAATTTTTTCTTAACCCTCATAGGGTTTTCTTATTGAAGTGGTTGGTATAATTAAAAAGCAACTCGACTGTTGCTGAGTTTCTTTGTTTTATATTTACTGGAGAAAACCACTGGGCTGTTGATCTGTGAGTTTTATGTTATTATTTAATTACATTGAGGGAAGATTCTGCATTTTGGATAATTTATTTTGAGTGCTACATTTTCCAGGGCCTCGTTTGGTTCTAGTATTAATCCCTTTCTTTCACAGAAGTTTGCATATTGTTTTGGATTATTTATACTTCAGTGTCCTTCCAAATCCATTATTAATCACACAGGTATTGAAATACATTTCACAGATAATACTGGACATACTGCTGTATTGTTTGCTCACATAATAGTCATGCTTTCACTCGGCAGGTTTCTCATACATCAAATTATCATTAGATAAGAAAAAATGTTACGGTGTAGATTTGCCAACAACTTAATGCTGAACGCTCAAGCAAAACCCTGATGTTCCCAATTCCAGGTGATGACTCCTGGGGACAATAAATGAGCAGATGCTCTACTTAGATGAGAGCATATCACCTTCAGGGATGTGAACAGTGCAAGGTTCTGCTCAGTGGACCCAGAGAAAACCTCTTGTTCATTTTTTCTCCGGCAGCAGTCCAGATGACTAAACAAGAGAGATTTCTTTCACGGTTGCATTTTGGTTAGTATAAAAAGGGAGCATATTTTAGTTTTGAGAGCATCTTGCAGCTATTGGTGACTGTAAGCTTAAGAACATAGGGCTGGAAAGAACCGTGGGTCATGGCATCCAGTTTCTGAGTCACCCCAGCCTCTAGCAACCCAGGGGCTGCAGGCCGTGCGTCTCCAGGCTCCATTGCATCATTGCAACCTCACAGCAAAACCCCAAAAACCTCACCTAAAAAGAAAGGAAAATCAAAGGGAAAAAAGCAAGAGTGATAGAGAGTTTTAGCAACAGCCTAGACCCTTCCAAGAGCCTAAAGTATTGTATAAAGCTCCCTGATGATCCCAGCAGGCAGCCCTAGCCTACTGCACAGAGGAAGACAAACTTCCCTGTCCCCTGCTTTCTTTGCAGGCTTTTCCACTGAACTCATGAATAATAATGGCTTTAACCCTGAGGGTTTGAACAAGTGTATCAGCCAAGCCCTGGGAGATCCTAACACTGCTGAGAGCTGCAGCATTTTCCACCTTTGCTTAGTCTCTGCTAAAACCGCCACACCAGGGCCAGGTGCTTTAGAGCCAGAGTTTTGCACACTGGAGACAGCTAACCTATGAGCATGTTCCTCCGCACTGTACAGAACAGGGCTGTTTGGGGAAAGGGATGCATCTACACTGTGCCATACAGAGGTCCAGGTTGGGTCCCTGAGACAGTTTTTCCATGCTCAGTCTGGCAGAGATCTCAACATGAGTCTCTCGCTGCAGTATAGCATGGCATTGGCCCAAACATTATTCTCAGGTGGCATTGCCTTAGGGAGCTTAAAACTGGGCATAAATACGATGCAGGGACTATGAAAAAGCACATGAAAATTGGAAATCTTAGTGCTGTTCCCACGTCACAAAAGAATCTTCAAATACCTCTCTTTTTCCATTTCCACATCTGTATTTAAGGGAGAGTAATAGTGCTTTGACATAAAAGCATTTTTCTGGCCCTTGAATGGATGATTAGTGCTGACATTAAGATATAAATCTGTTAAAACTGAGGATTGGTTAAATAAGTAAAATATTATTACAGAAACTCTCTTAGGTGTTCAAAATTACCTTTCTTTTTAAATTAACACAAGTGAAAAACGAGTAATTGTTTTCTGTCTGCCCACAGAGTCAGCACACATGAAGTCCTCTGGATTTGTTAGACTTCTCAACAAAGTGGAGGACGTCCACTGTCATCCTCGCCAGTTCCTGCAGTGTCTGGCTCTTTTCAGCACAGTAAAAGGTCGGTTTCTGTAGACAAACAGCAACAGTAATAATGCCTGCATCACTCAAATGGAATCTCTTCTCTGTAATTCAGAGGAGTAGCAACACAGGTTTACAGAATTTCCTTCCAGTGATCTCAAAGGACTCTGCAAGTGGAAAAAAAAAAAAAGCTCAAAAAACCCACCCAGTCACTGGGTCCCAGTGTGACTATTTTGCAGGTGGCAAAGACATGTCACAAGCAAGAAGTAACTCATCAGACATACACATGAGAGCTGGGGCACAGCAAAGAGCAAATGAAACAGACTCTGTTGCCTGCCTGTGCTAAAAGCTGATCTTACAAAAATGGATAAATGCATTAAATAGAAGTGGGGATTTGTTTCTACGGCCATTTGAATTTCATTTTAAGTCATGTATGTGTAAATGACTCTGTATCCTTCTCTCTAGCGTAATATTGGCTTTAATTTGGCTTAGCCTTTGGGAAGGATGTTTGATTGACTGAATTAGAGAAGGAAGCTCAGTCCACAGGCGACTCTACCAAAACCATTTTAAAGATTGGCTTAAGTTCAGCCCATTTTGGGGACTCATGAAATCTCTTTATATGGTGATATTTATAATTTATGTGCAATGATCCTAATCTTTATAATTTATATAATTACAATATATTAATGTGGTTGCTGTAGATTCATTTTTCTGCAGACAAGCACCACTGTGCATTCCAATATACAGAATTACAGCTGGGCCAGGACAGCATCCTCTAACCTATCACTCTTCTAGCTCAGAAATGGCCTTGAAAGCAGCAACTTCACCTTCCTTTTCTGAGTTTCTTCGTCATAACTTTTCCTCCCAGAACCGTGTATGAACTCTCCTTGTTTTACTTGCTAGCTCAAAAGCCTGTACACTGCCTGCTTTTAGACTCTTATTTCTGGGCCCAAAATAATGGGATTGCACAGAGGAAGCACAGGGCATTGCTTGGTGTGGGACAATGTCTTTGATGCATCTAGATGGAGAGCTCTCTGGGGACAGCACCATCTTCCTGGTTTGTCTGTTGAATGCCCAGCTCACTGGGGGCTTGCTCTGGGACAAGAGATCTTGCCAAAAGGCAATTGGGTGCATAGCAAGACAGCTTTAGAGTAAGAGAGCTCAAGAGTTTTCTTGTCCTGTAAGATGGGAAAAGGCTGTCAAAAGGAAATGAAAGTTTTATTTGGGGGGAGAGGGTTGCTGGATTTTTATTTTTGCTTTTAAACATCACTATCATGACCCCTTCCGTGTTCATGTGTCATTACTTCTGTGAAAATTTGAACTATCTCCTCTGTGTTCTGGTTTGCAACATCAAAAGGACCATGGAACAGTCTCCTTTGATGTTAAATGTTTCTGCTGATGCTGTCTGTGGTCAGGTAATACCACATGATTAATGTGAAAAGATTCAATTTGCTTATTTTCCCATGTTCACTAGCAAAGCAAAGATGCAGTGTCTCAGTGGGATATGAGATACAGTCAATCAAGAAACTCCTCAGTATTAGAAAACAGATTTTTAGCTTCCCAAAAGCAACCCTAATGGATTTTCTTTGTTTTTCATTTTTGTGTTGTGTGTCTTTGCATAATTGTTTAATATTAAAGAAAGAGAGCGTGGTTTGGTCATTTAGTTAGTAAAATCAGGCCTTGGGACTACCAGGTCTGGGAAGAACTGGCTCCTCTCGCTCCGCTCGGCTCAGCTATTGGCCAGACCAAGCAAGTCACTTTGCCTTTTTATAAAATAAGGATAATGGTTCCTCCATTGTAAAGATGTGAGATCTACTGCTGAAAAGCAGTTCACGAGAGTTAGGTAATATTATTTCTGGCTCTCCTACAAATGTGCTTAGTGTTCAGTTTTCCCATCTGTAATGTGGGGATGTTAGAACTAATCTACCTCCCAGGGTTGTTTTGCTTAATTCCATAAAGTACTTGAAAACCTCACATGGAAAGAGTTATAGGAGCACAAGGTTTCTTAATAAAGCTCATTCATGAGTAATGTATTTTTGAAGTAAGTGACTTGAACCTTCACCCATAGTTGGAAACCAACATGAGCCAAGTCTTCTTTGTTGTTCAGCAAAGGTTGGTTGATTTTTTTTTTCCTTACATATTTAATTCTCATAAGGCTTCACATCTCTGGTTTCTGGCTATGATTGAAAGCAGAAATTCCAAATACCACAAGAGAAGACTGGGGTTTTTTACTTTTTTTTCCTGACCCTCCCAGAAGCTGGAAGTTTTGAAAACGTAAAAGAGTCTTCCCCACCATCAGTTCCCCCCTGCAAAGATAGGTGTCTGAAGCTGTTTTTTCTGAAAACTGAGACTTACCCAGACACAGCCTGTACCCTGCATCCTTTGAGATCTGCTCAGCCACCTTGAATGTGATGTGCAAGTTACTCTGAGGTGTATCAGGGTTGCTCTATTCAGACAACCACTAGGTGCTTTATCAGCATTGATCTGCCCTGCCTTTAGCTATACAAGACCACATTCAGTCTCATCTATTGCACTGTTATTGTTGTTGATTACTGCACAGAGCAAGGTAAGGCTCCTTAGAAGTGCTGCACAAATGCTGAGGCTGAAATGGTCTTTATGTCTAGGGGCTGTTAGAGAAAATTAGCCAAAACTCATTTATCTCTATGTCAAAATTCCTACTCACTAGGGAGGAAACAAAGTTGGACCAAGCTGGAGGCTTTCAGGGAGCCCGGCCATCACACCGTGGGATGCATTACAAACCCGGATTTGCAGGATCTCTGCCTGAAAATAATCCACACTCGCAGTGCTCTGAACGTATCATTTGATGTGTGTAAAAGAGGGATGGTGCCAGGAGCACAGAAGCTAACTTGGAGCTTGGGGAAGTTTTCAATCCGTTTTGCCAGGGTTTCCCTCAGTGGGAAGGCACGGACGGCTTTCTCCTGCCCCCTCCTGGTGCAGCCCTCAAATTTGGCTCTGGAAGCAGGAGGCTGGAAAAATGGCACCTTCATTTTCCAGGGGATTTGCACTTGGAATATATGGCGAAGTTGGTCTGTTTTCATGGCACGAAAAGGAGGTGTTATCATTTTTTTATTTTTATTTGTTGTTTCTTGGCATTGTAAATCCAGTTGAGCTTTAGTGAAACTAAACTGAAGCTGGGTCTGATCAATGCACTTGTAGTCGAGTATTTAAGGTGTATGATCTAATGCCCTTTGTCATGGGAATCCACTGTCTTAGGAAATACGTATTTTTAAGCTGGTGTGATACTTAGCCAACTGAAGAATAGTGTAGTGCAAATAATTTAAAGAAAGTAGACAAGAATTATGTAGTCCTCGATCTAATATAGGGACTCCATTCTAGAGGGTAGCTGGAAAAACAAAATTTCATGTCAAGAGTAAAACTTGGCAGTTTGTAAAATGCTCCCATTGTGCACTTGAACAAAAGACAGCTGCTGGGCACTGCACTCCACGCAGGGACAGGGTTGTTCGACAGTGCTGAGGCTCCTGGGGCACCACTGGGTGGACAGACCAATGCAATCTTAAGTTTTGCAATGTTTGCCCACAGAAACAGTAACTCAATGTCTAATAAATCAAAATAGCTGCTGTATGGAATCGCTTCAGGCTTAAGCCCTTTTGGATTGAGCACAGTTTGAGTATGACTGAACGCGAGATAAACTGGAGCTGCATAAAGGTGGGCACCCTAAATCTGGGCTACCAGTCTGTCTTTATATCTGCATTAAGTTATTCCCCTTTGTAAAATGATCATCATTCAACAGAACAGAAAAAGGTAGTACAAGGATTTTCAGGCCTTTTGGTTACCATATTTGCTTGAAATAAGTCTAAAATCTTCCTGTCTGTAGACTCAAAACTGCATTCTGTTCTTGGTGTAAGTTCTCTAGACACCAACACGTTTCTACAAAAAAAAAAAATTCACAAACTGAGAGTTTTTTAATCACAGAAAAAGAAGTGTTTCTGACTGTTTTGTTAAATATCTGTTCTTTATCATGCTTAAGATATGCTTATTGCAAAGGTTGTCTTCTCCACTTTCTAACAATTTTGTAACTTTTTTTTTTTTTTTTTAATAAGTAAGTTTCAGCCAGCTGTGGTTGTGCTGCACTTTCAGAGGCTGTTTTTATTTCATGGGAAGGTGTTGAACTTTCCATCAAGTCCCATGTGGTTGTCCAAACTGGTGGGAGCACTCTTTCTGCTCAGCTATGTCCCAGTCTGAGCTGAAGTAGGTGGTCACTATGTATTATCTTTCTTCAATATATGTGTTTGAAAAGCACATCTTGCAGCACTAATGATATGGATTTCTCTCTTTGAAAAACAGTACCTCTTTCTTTAATGTATTTTGGCTGAGAAATTTCCATGTGAGTTCTTTGTGGTCCTCACGGCTGTTTAGCTGCAGCATTGGAGGGGAGACAGAAAACAAAATCATTCCTGCTAAATGGACAGTATCAAAGACAGGAAAAAAAAGGCAGGACTTTCCAGTTTCTTGTAGTCGTATCCAGTAGTTTTAAGGAGAAGGTCTAGCTGCACAAAGTTTTCTACACCTGAATGTTTTTTTTGGGGAAATTTCCAGAGATTAACTCCTTTCAATAAGTTTTGCAGGACTTTTCCATTGCAAGGAGTATCTGGCTGGTTTTTGAAGGGCTGTGACTTTCTGATCTATTTTGATACTGTCTGGATCCAGCAGTGTAGCTGTTGAAGCTGAAATGCATAGAAATGTCTGAACAAAGCCACAAAAATTTTGGGAGGTGATTCATTTGTTCACCACTCAAAAATTCTGTTATGGGTGGACTTTTGAAGAAAATTTTCCAATAAAATTTATGTTTATATGCAACAGACCACGAAGACAAAACAATTTCAAATCAAACAAAACAGTTTAGTCAGACAGATGAACACATCTTTTTTTTTTTTTTTTTTTCATAGCTCTTTCCATCAACAAACAGACATGAACTTCACTTCAGGGCAATGTGAATGTTTTTTCTCCCTTCAAGTTCACTTGGCAAACTGAAAAATTAGTTATTTGTGCAGGCCTGGTTGTGAATCATCTTGACTCCGATGTGTCCCTGCTGGGGAGGACACATTAGCCCCTGCCACCTTTGCATGATGCTTTGATGAAGTTCACCATGATCCAATTTGGCCTCAGATGACCTGCAAAATACCATTTCTCAAAAAGCACTTGAACTGCTACAGGGCTTCAGGGCAGGTAAGTACTGAGATAGGTATTAGATAACCAGAACCTCCATTTCAGATCTCTCTCAGACACCAGGATAGCGAAAGAATGAAAAAGCAGGCAAACATACCTGCTAGAGTAACTCAGATATGGAAGTTTTGTAATATCACATAATGTTCCGTTCAAATTTTCATTGTATTACATCTTCTGCATAACAGAGGACCTATCTACCCTCACTACTTTTAGCATCATGACCATGACTTTTATTTGAATCACAGCACAGAAATTATAACGGTAGATGAGGGTGGGACTTCAGAAGGTAATCGAGTCCTATCCCTGCCCTACACAGAATCAGTGCCATAGGGATAGAATAGAGTAGAGTAGAGTAGAATAGCATAGAATAGACTATTTCATTTGAAAGATATCTACGATGATCATCTAGTCCAAGTGCCTGACCAATTCAGAGCTGACCAAAAGTTATAGTCTGTTGTTAAGGGCATTGTCCAAATGCCCAGTATACACTGACAAGCTCGGGACATCGACCACCTCTCTATGAAGACTGTTCCAGGGTTTGACCTCCCTCTTGGTAAAAATATTATTCCTAATGTCCAGTCTAAACCTCCTCGTGGAGTAGTTTTGAAGCACTCCCATGCATCCTATAACTTGATCCCAGAGAAAAGGGATCAGCACCTTCCTCTCTGCTTCCCTTCCTAAGGAAGTGGTACAGAGCTATGAGGTGGTCCCTCAGCCCCCTTTTCTACAAGGAACTGAAATTCTTTATGCAAAGAGTCTTAAAACTGCCAGTGATTCTGCAATTTCCCCAGATAATTAATCTGCAATGCTTACAGCTAGAATGGATTTTTTTTTTTAATTTTTTAAGATTTTATTTTATTTTTAAAAATCCAGCCCAGATATACAGTTGTTGGAGTTGTATCACCATCAGCATGTCCAATTAATTAGAGTTGCTTTATTGTTTTTTAGTTAATTTTCAACTTTGGTTTGAAAATCTTTTGCCCTACTAGATTGCTTTGCTGTATCAGATTAGAGGTATCTTCCTTGCAGACATCCAGAGATTCTGCACTCAGAGAGGACCACATAGTCATCACATTTTCTCTCCCACATATCATAGACTTTTATATTTCATGCTGTTACCCAATACTTTGCATTTGAATTAAGCATAGCTTTTATTTTGGCTAAAATATATTTTCTGGAAAAGCATCTAATTTTTATATGAATACATCAGGAAATGGATAATCAATCATTTCCTTTAGAAGTTTGTCGCAGTGGTTAATCGCTGTCACTGTTTGAAAAATTGTGACCATTTTGAATTTCTGATTTCAACTTCCAGTCACCGGTTCTCATTATGCTTTTCTCTGCCAGATGTAAGAACCCTTTAGTATCCAGTACTTTCTTGTCTGGAAGTAACTACGCAGTGTAATCAAGACATCACTCTTTTTTTTTCTTCACAATAAACCCAGTGGATGGGTTTCTAAATCTCTCAAGGTCAGGTGTTTCCTTCTTTCATCAGTTCTGTCTAACATTTGTTCCCAGTTTTCATTTAAGTTGTTAATAGAGGTTGGTCAAAACTGGACTCCAGACTTCTGTGAGATGTACTGTGAGGAGATAAAACAACATTACTGCTCACTGCTCCCTTGTTTGTAAGTACATGGATCATGGGACAACTTGTCCTTTATTTCAGTTTTTCTGGAATTAGCATTTTCATGCTGTGTTGCTTGCCCACTGTAATTCCCAAACCAGTCTCCAGAATCACAGCTTTCCAGAATCCAGAGTCCTGTGAGGTTTATTTTGCTCTCTGCCTTTAGATCACCTTTGCGCTGACTGCATTTCACTCAAATGGGCTCTCTTGTAACCAGTGACCCAAAATACTCTTAGCATTAGTATTTTCTCCTCATCGTTATTTACCAGGCTGCTAATATTTGTGTCAGCCATCTGTCTATCAGTGCTGACTTTATATTCCCTTGCAGAGCATCAGTGAAAATGCTGAATAGCACCGAGTATACTTCAAAGCCCTGCGGAAAGCCAGTAAAGAATCCTCATTTGATGATGATCTGATTGACGCAGCTGGGCTTTGAGTTATGCTAAATAGCCATGTCTTAGCCATTTAACATAAGTTTCCTTCATGTTATATAGTGTTTATCTAGTAAGTATGTCATGCACTAAGTCTAAAGCCTCGAGAAAGCCTGCTACATCTGTACAGTTGGCTTTTTTTTGCAGGCAGATCATGAAACCAGTTTTATTTGAGCTATTTTCCATAAACCCACATTGACTGGCAGTAATTAAAATCTTGTTCTTTCATGTTTTGGCAGTTCAGTTCTGTCTCAGTTTTTCCACTGTTTTACCTGGGATTGATGTGAGGTTAGCTGCTCAATAACTCCCTTGTAATTGCACTTGATTTCCTGTTCTCCCTCTCTCCCCTCCTTTCTCTTTATCTCTGTCTCTCACATTCTCTTTTTTTGGAGGTTACTACCCTGCTTCCAGTCACCTGGAATCTCTCTGATATTAGAATTTATTAAAAATTAGCATTAGCAAGCCAGAGTTCTCAGTCAAATATTTTAGGACCCCTGGGTGTTATTTATCTAGGCTTGCTGATTTAAAAATGTTTATCTCTACGAGATGATGTTTAACATCCTGCTTATTTCCTGATGGGCTGGAAAGTACTTATTCAACCTTGGTCTCATATAAACACTATCAAGATATTGCTTTCCAAAATACCAAACAGAAATATTTGTTGACAAAGTCTGGCTTTTTGTATTGTTGCTCACAATTTTACCTTTTGCAATTCAAACATTCCTCAAAAATCCTGCTCAGCATTACCATGGACCAATTTTTTCCAATCTCTATATTTTCCAATACCGGTTCCTCTTCACTTCAGACAGTTGCTGTATTTTTCCCATTTGTTGAATCTTGAAAATACTTTTGGTTTACCACTGGAGTAGTTGAGCCTTAGCCAGTCTGTCCTCGATGATGCTGATGGACTGACTCTATTCTGAAAGAACTTCTGATTTCCATTCATGTTTTCCTCTCTGATTTCTTCCTCCCACTCACTGTTTTCTCATAATTTTCGTCAGCTGGAGGATATTAGCCACTGGGAAACACCAGCTACAATTGTCTTAATTTTGTCCACTTTTAATTATGAGCTCTTAGGATAATGTCCCTTGCCAGCTGCATGACTGCTACATTCTCCGTTAATCAGAGTGAGTTGCAAAATAAGTAGTTCATGTTGGATGCAGTATCCTTCCCTTATGTAAATGTGTAAGTGAAGGTTGTCATCCGATCACTTCCTCACTCATTTGGATGAACTGTATTGCACCCAGGATTAACGAGATCATTAAGATTTCTCCAGAAACGCAGGTCAGGTCTGGGAATTGTGCACCGGATTCAGGCCTGAACCTCACCTTCTCCAGGGAATAACAGACATCAGGCTTTGCTTTCCATTTTGGCCTTATCTCACATTCGGTTCATTCCTCTCTGCCTAAATTGCTCCGTATTCTGATGCCTTCCTCAGGGCTGACTGCTGCAGATGGTGTATTTATATTAACTTAAAGATTGCATTCCATCTTTCAAATGAGATTAATATATTTTTCAGGCCATTGTGGTTACCCGACCTGACCTCCTATAAACGCAGCCTATAATTCTTCACCCGGATTCCAGCATCTGGCCCTATAACTCATACTTGAAACACGGCATGTCTTTTTTAGAAATGCATCTCGTGGACATGTAAAGCCTCTGTCACTTAGATAGTTTTCCTTATTTAGAATAAAGTTCAGTCTCTTGGTGATGCATAAACATCACAGTACCTCTAGCAGTTTTTAAGTGTGCAACAATGTCATACTTCTGTGTTTCAGTACCTGCCTTCTCCCTACCTAAAATACTGCCCTTAGTTTCCTCCAAGTGGATATTGTTCTGGGCATGAACATGGGATCTGAAAGTCACTGGGAGTTACAGATGCTTAATGAAAGAGGCATGAAAGAACCCAAAACAATCCAGTTACTTACGGTGCTGTCCTTGTTAGACACATGTCCAGGGGCTGACTGACTGTATCTTTGATTGCTGTGTTTTAGATTTTTCTGTAATGTCTTTCAAATAAGGACGGAGATAAAACTGCTGGAGTTAGGAAGGCATTGCCATTTGCTCTGTGAAAAGGACAAACGTTTTTGTATCTATGATTAGTGTCAGAAAGCAGAAACTGGGATAGAGTGCTCAACCTCTTACTAGTACTCCTGGGGTTTACACTTATTTTTTATTTAATTTAATTTCTTTTTCTATGGTGAGATTTTACGCTGAACCCTAATATACTCCTGCAGAATGGCATTCTCCTGGGCCTATTTGAAATTCTTGATCTTTTCTGCATCTGTTTAAATCCTGCGTTCATGCACGTACAGTACAAGGTCAACCCTTTTGTTTGTTATTTTTATGGAGTTTAAAGAAAGTCCAAATACCTGACCGAGGTACCTGTCTGGTGCAGCCTTGTGACAGTTGCAAAATCTTCAGACTCGAATAGTCACATGATTAACTGTTTCAGGAGGAATACAAGAAACCATAAAATCAGGGGTGTGCTATGGGTGGTTGGGGCTGGCTCACCACTCATCAGAATACAGAAGGTGGCAAACTGCATGCTCAAAGGAAACCAGCCAAGCAATATGTTGCCGACTCATGCTCCAAACAGAGCGCTGTGTACAGGGAGGTTAAGAGCTCACAAACAAACCACAAAGCTCAGCTCTTCCTTTGGATTATCACATTCAAGTTCAACCTTACCCCACAGCATAGCTAACCAGCTTCAGAAGATCAAAGAGCATGCAAGTAGAGATGATCTGCCAGGAATATTTTGGTTATTTCTGCAGAAGTTACACACTTGAGTCCGTACTATCACTTTGCAATGAATATCAAACTGAGTCTCCAGTTCAGTGTTATTAGAGGTGTCACACTCCTAGGGGGTTGTTGCTCATCTCAAACATGAAGCTGGGCTGCCTGTTGTGCAACTGGCTGCACTGCTAAAATCCCAGAACTTGCTCAAGAAAGGTCTAGTTTTGGAATGGCTACAGTTAGCCCTGAAATTATAATTACTTTCAGTTTTTATCTGCTCTTTTTTTTTTTTGCTTCCCAAAAGATAAACTCCCTTCAGACGTTTGAAGGGATTCTGTTATATTTCTGCTACATTTTATTGGTGTGAATCTTTGGGGAGAGGCTGATGTCTAAAGGAAATTTATTATTAAGAACTAGCTATACTGTTTCCCAGCAGTGAGCTTGTTACTGCCACATCCCCGTCTAAACTCTGTAATTGGTAATTATGTTTGTCTGACCTACATTCTTCTGTGTAATTGTACTGAGATATGGTATCTTTCAATTCCTGAGTAAAAATGTCCACACCAGTTGTGAAGTGTTGCTGGGCAGAAGCTTTCACCCTCGAAAGGCAATAGTATTTTTGTGGTGGAGGATGCATTTTTTAAAAATGTATATAGCACTAGGATCCTATGGGGGTAAAAAGCAATGTTGAAATAAGTTAGATATAATGACATGATTTTTCAGAACCTAGGAAACTAATGGTCAATTAAGTCCCAGTGGAGGGTGCGTATTAGCTTCCTAATTTGTTTTGGATCCATGACTGGAATGTGTACGCACATGCTATTCAGTCCGGAGCATTCATGTGAAAGATCCTTTGGGTAATTTAACAGCTACAAATGGTACTTCCATCTAAAATTGTTATTGTGTTGTGTTTCTGCACCAATTGAGCCTTCAGTAACAGATCTGATGATCAGGATAGAAAATTCCCTCTCTCCTACCGATTTTATCATCCAATAAAAGGAAAATTCATATTCCTTCTGAGGTTCTTCGGAGGATAAAAAAACCTTCCTTCACACTTAACAAAAAAAAAATTATTTCCCATAAATAACATGGGAAGTATCTTTTCTACTGCTTCACCTCAGAAGTTTTTCAATATTTTGCACCCATGAAGACTGGAGGAGCCAGTGTATTATTAGTATTTCCCACTATGTGGACGAGATAATTTGACTACAAACCTTGTTTCTGAGCCTTTCACTCTCTGGCTTATTGACCCAAAAGTTTTTCATCTGTTCCTTGGAGGCTACTGAGAATTCTGATATTTTCTCCATCTGTTTCTCGAAATTTCCCTTGTGAGCACTCGGCATGTTTCCCTGTTCCTTCCAGATGACCCTCTCTTGCTGTTCCCACTGGGTGTCATAAACTCCATGACTCCTTCCAAGAAATGTTAAGGTGAGTCGCATTTTATTTATTGTGCTGAGTAATGCCATTAACACGTTCCAAATTGATCCATCAAAGAAGTCAGCCCAGAGAGCCTGCTCAGTGAGCAACTTCAGGTCAAATATTTAGGTGGGGCAACACCACTCACCTGAGCACTATGTGAAGTTGTTATTGAAGTATATTACCTAAAATACCCCTCTGGGCTCTGCTGGAGTTGCTGGCCTATTCCATGAAGTGCACCAGCTGCTCCTTTTAGAGTACCCCTCTGAAATGTGAACACAGGACAGTGAAATTGCTGTCCTGATGGATCATTCATCTGGAACAGACATTATTAATAAAGAGTGATAGACTTCCCATTGAATTGGGATAAAGGAGTGTCTATTTTATTGGTGGTTTGTTTTCTAATTTTTTGAGCCCAGTGCTGAGCTCCTGAGCACAGCCTGGCAGAGGTTGAATCTCACTTTAGGGGAAGTGCACTGTGTTGACTCTTCCAATGGCTGTAATGAATGTTGGCAAAAGCAATCTCTTAGTCCAAGGGAAATCAAAGAAGTAAAAAAAACCAAAAACCAAAAAACAGAATCAGATAATTCCTTGTGATGTATTAGAAATATGAAAGCTGCTGTCCAGAGGTTCTCAGAAATTGCTTATTTGTCCTCAAGCTGTCTATGGGGGACAAGAGACAGCTATTTGTTCCCTAAAAAAACCCAAAGAGGTTCATATAATAAAAATCTCTCCTAAACCTATTTCTCTTTACATATTTTTGACTTCACTGAAATTGTGTTGTTCCTCTTAACCCTATTCTCTTCCAGCTATGCATCTGCCTTGGTCTGCACATACCACGATGTTTCATGATCCACCCTTTGGGAGGAGGGGGAGCAACCCTAACAGGAGTCCCAGCCACAGGAGTGCTGGGCAAGCTGGAAGCCTGGCACACGGGGGAGAATGGGAAGAACAAGTCCACAGAATGACAGTGTTCCTGGTTACCAGGGAAACAATCCTAAATTGGAGCTTTTTTTTTTTTTTTTTTTCAATCAGAATATTTGTTTTCATTTGAACAATTTTGATAAGGGGTTTAGTTTTTTATAAACAAAAATAATTTTTAGGGGAATATCTGTTTTTAACTTCTGACCTTTTTTTAAATGATTATTTGTAATACACCGGTTTGATTTAGAAAATATATGGTGAGCTAAGTCATCATCATCCTTCCATAAACACCTGACCTTGGACATAACTTCATAAAAATACAGACATCATTGATGGAGCTGGAGAGGGGTCCTCTGATACAGAACAGGATCAACAACACCTGAATTTCCCCCAACAGCTCTTTAACGTGCTTGCAGAGAAGCTTCCATTGTGGGGATTCTTCAGTCATCTTAGGTGATCTTACAGCTTCCCTACCCCCACAGTTAGTAAGTTTTTTCTGATATCAATCTAATCTTTGTCACAATTTTAAAGCAGTTAAACACCAATGTTGACTTTACTCTGCAAAGCAATCTTTTGCATATTTGCAGACCATTATGTATCCCCAGCCTCCTCCAAATACAGTAATGTCAACATTACTTTCTTGGTCAGAGGTCTATAAATTCACGACCTTTCATGCTTTATTCTCTTTATACTCTGTAACTTTCTGGTAGTGCCATGCCTACGGCTGACATGAATGGTTTTATCCCAGCATGCACATTTCTGATTGCGGAAAGGATCCTACTTTTTAAGCAATATCTGCATCTTTTCCTTTGAGCTGAACAGATATCTCACTATATCCAAAACTGTGTGTTTAAACATATTTTACCCTTCATGCCTATATAACAACAATATTTTGACAATGTAATTCGTCAGTAGCATCCTCCTGTTAAGAGCTATCATCTATGATCTGAAGAAGTGATACAAATCTTAAGTACTCATAACCCTCTTGACTTGTTCATCGAAGATGATCTTACGTAGCCTTCACACCTGCCATTTCTCTGGCATTTTCCTCCACAGTATCCATTTGATGCTCATTAGGTTTTCAAGTTATTTTCCCAGCTTTTTAACTATGTGTGCAATCTTGTATTCTAAATAGGGTTGTTTATGCCCCATGTGTTTCAGTGAGTATTTTGGTAACAGTACACAAGCAGGCGATATATTTGTCCTACACATCTTTGTCCCAGCATTCTGCAGTTCCTTCCCACTCGTGCCTGAAAATTGGAGTACACTGTTTTTTTCCTTCATCTCATCATTGTTGTTGTATTTTTTTTTACCCTCTAGCATTTTTAGAACATAACATATTTTCATGTAAGTTGTGTTAATTATGTAACAGTAATTTATCTCAGATAAGATCTTTTATTTTTGTTTCAATTTGGCAATTAGAATGCAGAAAATCTCAGGCTTTGAACCCTGCCTTTTATGTCAAGTTGTCTGCCCACAACTGATGAGTATAAGTATCTTATTTGCCTCAGAAAAGGAAGTGAAAAAAGTACCATCTGCAAATTTATTGCAAATTTAAATATCTTGGAGGTATGGCTGAAGAAATAGATCATGGAGTAGTCAAAGAGTTGCTCTGTAATAGTGACCACAGAGTACTTTGATCCAAACCCCTAAAAACCATTATCCAATGGCAACAAGAATAAAAGTACCTATTGCTTCAGGCACATCATAATAAGACAACTGGCCAGTGTCTGATCAGCAGGGAACCTAAACAAACCTTTTTTTGCTCACACATCAGAGTTTACGGGGGTTCTTTGAGGGGGTCAGCAAGCATGTGGATAAGGGAAAGCCAATACATATTTATTACCCGGATGTCTAAAAACTATTTATAATGCTTTTGTGGGAACTGACTAATGGTTGGAGAAGAGGATAGACTACTGCATGAATTAAAATAGCTTAAAATATGTAAAATAGCAGAGTACATGGCAAATCTCACAGTGTGCTGCTAGAGGGATATGTAGAAATGTGAATGGCAAGTCTCATAGTTGAATACTACATGGATCTGGTTTGACCTCTGATCTTATAACCATTCTTATGTTCTGATTTACTCCATGCACCACGTGCTTGATCCAGGACTCTTGAGTGAATGGTAAGTCTGACTTCCTATGTCCTAAATATGTTGTTTCCACATGAACTCCTTTAATGCTACTTCACCTAGACAGTTTTTGTTAGGGACAAACCCAGTGGGGACTAGGCACTCTACTGCTTTGTTAGGAAGGCTCAGTTTCTAACTTCGATATCCATTTCAGCAGACACTTTAGTGCTGCACACACAAACAAATCTGGTACAGTATTCCCTAGCTTCCTTCTTATAGATCTGGATGTTGATGTTGGGTCATCTTTAGGACACAGATGTCGTATCATCTTTAGGAGATCATATGGTGGTGGCCCCGAGCATGCATGCTAGCCTTCCCAGTAATGGTGGTCTTCCCCTGGGAAGAGCTGTAGTGCTCTGCTTTATTCTTTTAATCTTATGGAAAGCACCTCTAGATGTTCATCCATCTCTCATCATTCCCCAAGATACCTTAGTGACACAGAATTATCACAGTCACAGACCCCAATTTAGGTATTCTTTCCATGTTGGTAGAACACTGTAAGTCCCATGTTCTCTATGAGCTGCCATGGCACTGCTGTGCTATGGAGGATGTTACTCACTCTGCTGTATCTATTGCTGTCAGATTTGACTGTCCTCACCAAACCAATCAGCTGACAAATAGACTGTATTGCCTTGAACGTCAGAGTAGATTTTTCTAACTAGGTCTAGCTACTGAGCATATGCAGGAGCCAGAATAGCAGTTGCCTGCCTTTATTTCATCCTCCTCCTCTGACAAAGCTAAACTAGCTGATGCTCCCTACCCAACATGATGGTTCAGGCCTTTTAGCATCCTCTATTCAAACAACTTATAACTCTCGTAAAGATAAATTGTAACCCTTTCTAGACTGCTGGGTGGGGATGACGGAGAGGAATTACCCCAGGTGGGCAGAGCCTTGCACATATATGACTCAATGGATATCATGTGTTCCCAAGATACATAATCCCTAGATACCTTCAAATACGTGCCTTTCTGACCTTGAACAAGCACAGAACAGCATTCTTGTGACACTCTAGGCTGTACATCTAGAAAGAAGTGTAAATTCATTAGTACCCACTAAAGCAGAGTCTGCTGTCTGCTGAAATGTGCCAGCATTGCTGGCTCTGCACTGATCTGCAGCAGAGCTCCTTGATGTACAACAAGTCTTAATGGCACCAAGTCCTGAAGACCATCACTCTTACACCAGGGCAGTGGCAGATCTAGCTCAGCATGGCAAAGTTTTGTTTTGGGACCTGAGTGACTCAGAGAGGGGGACACCTCCCGGGGATACACGGTGCTGAAGGACATGACAGCACTGTAGTGCTGTGAGGAATGTAACTGTATGATGTTTTCTTCACACAGACAGGTTTAAATCAGTCATAAGATTTGGGCTGAGGAAAGAGTATTTCTTCAGCAGGTACCAACATCTCTCTCTGCTTCTTACAGTTTTGTCCTTTTCTGCAGCACTGTGCACAGTCCATTGCCCAAGGACTGTATGTTCCAAAGCTTTTCCGCTGTATCCACCTATATTAAATGGCCAAATAACAGTTATCAACATTACTAATCTAAGATCACCCACGCAGTTTCATCTACAAATGCCCGTGAGTCACACTGTCCCACCCCCCACCCCCAATGGGCTGTGTCATTAATTTATCCTATATTACATGGTCCAGTCTTGAAGCTTTTGATCTTTGATGCTGAAAGTTTAAATTGGGTGTTGAGAGTTGTTTTCTGATTACAGCTGTCTAGGGCTGGGGAGAAGGTAAAGGAGAAATATGTATTTCTTTCCTTATTCACCTTTCATGTACCGTGGCAGGGACTGTAGAAACTTGGTTCTGATGACCCAGCTAGAATGTTCCAATTTTGTTTTTCCTCTCCCTCGAAGGACTGTGGTTCTTCAGCAAAAGGTAAATAACCCTTTTTCCTCTGACCCAGAAATACTTATATGAGTCATAATGTTCTAAATGTGCCTGTTGGTGTAAAACTACATGCTGATCTGAAATCCTTCTTTGGGTTTCCAGGTTGTTTCAGAACAAAGTGGATTTAAATTCTTCACAAAACTTTACTTTGTTGTCCTTAGAACTGGGGATGAAGGAACCTATATGTGATTTTATTAACACAGAGCAAATATCTGACTGTTTACTTCTGGTCTCATAACCGCACCCTGGCAAAGAAAGGAAGGGGAGATGAGGAAAGGAGACTGCAGAGACTTAAGCAATTCTGACAAGGACAGAATGGAAATCAGTGCTTCTAGAGAGTCTCTGTCTCCTAAATTTCTCTGTAGTGCCTACTGGACCATTGGTAATCCCCACAGAGCAGGATTTTCAGAACTACTGGAGAGGCCACTGAGAATTTAAGTCTTTTATGATTTGTCTTCCTGAGCCAAAGAGTTTCCTCTCAAGTACCTTAATGTTATTCAGAATAAGGTTATTCTGACTCAGTTAAGCAAAGGGAGCTCACCTTCTAATGAACTCAGGTGGACACAACACCATAGCTAAAACTTATTCTTAAAACTTTAAGTTCCTTGAAACAAACTCTTTTGTGAGTGGAATTGAGTAGGAGAGAAGGGGGCAGACCAAACTGAACAATTGCTGGGAGTATGAGAATTATATAGGGCCAATAATGAGTTTAACAAAAAGAAGAGCTGGCTAAAAGCTGTAGGAGGACAGTGACAGCTTGCCAGGTTTTCTCGGGGTTTTTTTATCACTATTTCAAAGTTTCACAAAAATGATCTGTTCTATAGAAATAATGCTTTGAGATACTTTAAAACATACAGTAGCCAGAATAGCCTCTTTCAGCTCTGGAGGTTTTGCTCTTTCTCTCTCTGGAGAAACTGTGACTGCAGGTCTCAGGTGAAACACCTTTGTAAATACAAAGAGTCTGCCCAATGTGGGCATTACAGAGCTGGGAGATGCTTAGTTTTGGTAGCCTGGATTTGAACCTTGAGTGACTATAGAAGGTGAGAGGTGGGGGCGGGAGGGGAGTAAAGATGGCAAATGGCTCTGTCATAATTACTCAAGAGGTATTTAAGACAGTGCCATGGACTCTATTGCCTTGTGCTTCCCTTTGTAAACAAAGCCATGAAGACAAGAGCTCCTCATCCTGTTGCAGATCTAGACTTGAGTTACAAGTACAGGTAAGCAAAGTGCAAGGCAATTTCCAGTGCACCAAGAAATTAGGACTAAAGAAGTGATTGGGTCATGACAGACCTCAACAATCGCAGGCAACCACGTTAATGTACATCAAGGTTTTAAAGGTTTATGTGTCCCTCTTTCTCCTGTGTAGAAATCTACATCACAGGCCATAAAATATTGTCAGACACTAAAGAACAGGAGTAAAGGGTGTGAAGTTGAAACTATAAAACGTTGCAGGATAAAAGCAAGAAAGAGACGTTCTTGCTGTCATCCAAGGTCCCTGTGATAGACAAATACCTCAATTGGAGAAAACCCATCAATGGCTCCTGGGAAGCAGATTATAGACCAGGGTACAGAGAGGGAGTGGAATCGAACAACACCCCTCCCAAAGAAGTTCCCTCCACATTCAAATCTGCTTGTCAGCTTGAAATTTGGGTCTGTGCATGGATACCCTGACTATGAACCACATTTAGCAGCTGGGAAGAGAGGAATACAGGATGTTAGGAATACAGGCATGAAGCAGAAATGAGGAGATCCTGCTTCCTAACTCTTGTGCTGATTTTTTAGAATGATTAATTGAAGTAAAAAAGAGAAAAACTGATCAGAGAGAGCCTTGATTGTGCATACACCTGCAGGTGCAGGGATCTGAGTTTTACTATGGAGAAATGATCATTAAAAAAGATATTTTTGAGCTAAGATCAAACAGAAGGGCTGGAAACAACAAGAGCAGTGTGAATTTTTTTTTCTGCCTTATGACTGTTTTTGTGCATGCTGTAACTCCTGTACATTGGTGCCATCTACTGCCTGGTCTGGGGCTGTCCCCGCATGGGTCTCCAAGGCAGTCACCAGTTATGTGTAGCAAAAGTGCAACACAGGCAGGAAAAACTCTACAGTTCTGTGCTGATGCCCTGACATAAGATGAAAAATTGTAACTATCTGTCCTGATGATAGCAGCACTGATTCAAAGAGAGCAGAGCTGTTAACCAGCAGTACAGCTCACTTGCCTTGGAGGTAGGACATAAACTGTGAGTGAACATCCCTTTGGCCTGGAGGAAACAAGAAGGAATCAGCCGGATTCCTTAACTATGTCCATGTACTGTGGCTCAGTAATTCTCACCTGATCCCATAGAGATACCACCAGCAGTGAGACAGTACCCGTGCGAGACAGGGGAGGAGATCCTGCAGGTTTTGCAATGCTGATGGTATATGACTGCTTCTCTGGAGTCAAAGCAAAGGTTCATGTGGGATCCATGCCAGGAGACTGGTGCTAGAGGATAGTCCCCAGCCCCCTGCAGCCGCTGTTATTGTCATCATGAGCAGGCAGCAGGGCACCTCCGAAACTCCTCTTTACATGCCAGGGCTTCTCTGTGTCTCTTGTCTAATGTAATTACAATAACTCACTCACAAAGCTTTCATGGTGATCATTAAGCTGCTGTTCACAGTAGCTGTAAAGCTAGTACACAAAAGTGATGTCTCGATCAGCTGGTCTGAGTTGTACAGCACAGTGCACATCATCACAGCTAACTCAACTTTCAGAAAACTTTGTGCTTAGGGAAGGCAGGAGAATGATGTCAAAACATGAAAAAGAAAGAGTTTTTGCTTGTACATAGAGTTGTGCTATCAGGGGACTGAATGAGGCAGCTCCTCACATGTGTCAGATATTGGCTTCTTAAGTAACCATAACAATTGCAAGATTTCTCTTAATCTAGCAAAATTACCAAATTAAACTTTAGTTCTGCATGTATTTGAGTTGACCTACAGGATCCTTATTAAGAGCCTGTATGCTGCCTCACAGTCAGCAGCAGTGGTATTTTCAGTGAGCAGTGGCATCTGACAGAAAATCCAAAGATTATGACAAGGGCAGAGAGAAGCAGAAAGAGAAGTTAAAACTTCCAAGGAGAAGAAGGGTCTGACCTAAGCAAATGGAAATTCAGTAGGGTATGCCCTGTGCCTTGCATCCTCAAATCCTGAAGTGGAACACTTCATAAGCTTCAAGGAGTTTAAATTTCAAATGAAATGAAATGTCTTTACATCACATATTTTTGATGTAATTCACTGTTAAAAGAAGGGTCTGAGAGAGAGAGGGTATGATTGACAGAAAAATGATTTAGACATTCAGGTGTGCACTGTAGCATCCAATTCCTCAGGAATTGCTGAGGCTGGTAACAGTGCTCCCTTCAAGTGTGACAGCCACAGGGATCAGGAGCCGGACCTGGCATCCTTCCCTGGTAGAACACAGAACAGGAATATGGTTAGTGTTCCTCTCAATTCATGGCATTTATTCTTATTATAAGACACCAAACTGGATATTTAGAGGGCCCTTAGCACCACCATGGTTAAGGATTTCATCCATACACTATGCCCTCTTTGTGAGTGTGCTATCCTCCTTTTACAGGCAATGGCAGCCAAAATCCTGAATCCCAGGTTTGTGACCAAGCCACCAAGCCAACACACACACAGCAAGAGCAGTGCCAGCAGCAGTAGAAAATGCTATCTTCTGATAGACCTGCCCAGAGGAAAAGGAGGAAGAGTAGCTGAAGGTGGACATGGTGTTCGCCTGACTCACGGTTCAAGGTGAAGTCTCATTTAATGACACAGGTCTCCCTCTTTACTTTGTGACAGAGATTGTCTCAAATATTTTCAATCTGTGGGTAAATGCTGACTTTTCTAATGTGTCATTCTGAAGCCTTGTTTGATCATTATGTTTGCAAGGTAATCTCATAACCAAAGACTCTTGTAAGTGCTTATGGGCTGTTTAGGTTCAAAAGGATCTGTCTCAGTTTCCTCTGCTTCAAATGAAATCAGTGCCCATCATAAATATCCCAAAGCCAATTCCTAACCATGGATAAAAACTTTTATAGATAAGAATGTATATATTTTTATTATGGAAATTAACATTTAAGAATACACAAATAAAAGGGATTTCATTCTCCTTTTAAAAGAAAAGTTCTTTAAAATTTATGGAAAATTGCCTTTCTTAATAATTCAGTTTTACACAAACTGGACATAAGCTATTTCTGAGAACATGAGAAAAAAGAAAGAGAACATTTTTCCCAGAACTGCAAATCAGTAGAGACTGCCTTTCAGGAGAAGAAACTTGAGTTTCCCACTGGGATCTGATCCCACGTATGACTTTCAGGAAGACCAGCCACGGCCACCAACAGATACACCGTCAGAGCCAAACATAAGCCTTCGGGGGAATGTGATCTGACAAGCAGCTGCCACTGCTGAAAACTGTCTTTGTAGATCCTGACATCTGGCTTCTTCAGCTGCCAAGTTTGGCCTCCTGCAAGGTGCCGCAGGATACAAGTTGCTGCAGCAGGTAGGAAAACAGGAGGACAAAGTTCACAATTTGATGTGACTGGGAAGTAGGAGATGAGGTTGGCTGGATGTAAGGCACTAATTTGCAAGCCCTTTGTGACACCTTATATTTTCTACTGGTTCGTTCACGACTTCGCAGTTTTAGATGCATAATGTGTTGTAGTAGAAGAATGGAAAGGTGAGAGAAAGGAAAGGAATGGGAAGGGTCGAACTAGAACTTTCTATTCATGTTTGCATAGTCAAAAGGTTGATACAATTTGATGCGGCTTCAAACCAAAGCTCCAAATCCAGTGCCTCACTACATCTGAAAAGGATGTGTGTACCAATATTGAAAGTGTCCAAACGAAATTATCTGGGACAAGTGCATTAATAATATCTGAGCAGTGGGCAGTGAGGATGAAACTGAAGCTTGACAAGGTGGTGGTCTCTTGAACCACCCTGGATGTTGTGGATGTGGTGATTGGAGACTCACCCAAGCTCAACGTGGCATTGAAATGTTCAGGTCTGTGTCTGGAGCTCTGCTCCCTGCTAGTCTACAGTGGTTTCATTTGACACAGAGAGCATCAGCACTTCAGTACTTTATCAGATGGGGGGGAGACCAAGCTGAGGCTTCTTCAGATACTGAATAAGTCAAGATGTCATTTCAAGAGATTACATTTCACTTGAGATCTGAATGGTGAGACAGGGTGAACGGAAGTTCATGTTGCTACACTAGGTGTGACTGCAATGTCACAGTGAAAACAAGGTGTTTGTTTTCCATGGCTTGCCAATTCCTGGCTGTACAGGGAGGGAGGAAAAGACCAAGATGAGTCAGTCTTTGAAAGCAGGGTTTCTTACTCCTTCCTCTGAAGTGTCTGTTCCCAGTGTGGGAGACAGGCTAGGTAACTGGTTTCAGAGAGGATACTACTTTGAATTGACTCTTGGCACTGTGCAAATATCTGTTTTCCAAAAGGTTTAAATGGTTCTTTGCTTTATAATAATTTTTGCATATAATTTACTGAATTGCTTTGTTCAAAACTTGGCTCCTGCCTAGACTTCAGTGAGGAGGAAAAGTAATTGCCTGAGTTTAAATGCTCCCCTGTTTATAATCCAAACACTGCAGCATGGAACTTTTGCATGAGAACTGGGAAGTGAACCTGATTACAAGCCAGCTCCTCACAAATGCGAAACAAATGTCAGCCTTTCCTTATCCAAGACAAAATGTAAAGCAAACAACTTCAGAGGTAATTCACTTTTTAACCTATCTCATTGAAGCATGGAGGCATTCCTAGTCATGCAGAAAGGAATATTTACTATAAATACTTTGCAACGGTAGAATCATAGAATGGTTTGGGATGGAAGTTCCAGCCCCCATGCCATGAACAGAGGCACCTTATACTAGATCAGTTGCTCAGGGCCTCATCCAACCTGGCCTTGAACATTTCCAGGGATGAGCATCCACAGATTCTCTGGGAAATATGTTCCAGTGTCTCACCACCCTCATCATGAATAATTCCTTCCTTATATTTAATCTATACATTTCCTGTTTCAGTTTAACAACATTCCCCCTTGTTCTATCACTCCATGACCTTGTAAAAAGTTGCTCTCCATCTTTCTTGTAGGACTCCTTCAGTTACCAGAAGGGTGGTACAAGCTTATGGGTCTTTACCAAACATATTTTATATCCATTATACATAGTTACCACCAGAGTTATGAAAGGTTAAGCACTACCTTTTAATATCTACCACGAGGTGGCAGAGTTGGACCTAGAACAATTACATTTTCATGTAAACTAATGACTGAAATTTCATTCTAAGAAAAGTCTTTTTGTGTCCTGTAGAGAACAAACAAACAAGAGCCAGTCATTAAAGAAACATTTTCCCATGGCCTGGAATTGCACATCCATATAAAACCGATAGTAGCAAACTAACCAGATCTGACTAGACCTAAAGTCAGACACTGGGCTCCCTTCTGAATACCCTGGCCACAGTGGAGGAAATTACCTGGTTGGTGATGTGTAAGAGAACTGAGAAGTGATTCGGTGGTACCTCTTTTTTTTTTTTTTTTTTCCAGAGTCAGGCAAAGCAAAAAGCCAGCCATCAGCAGCTGGAAGGAGATTCCAAAGATGCCAGAAATGCACATGATGGTCCACTGCAAAAGACCACTGTTACCATTACACTTCTACAAATATGTTTACCATAAAAAAAAAAGCTGGACACTTCTTTGGAAGTGGTGACCCTTACGGATTGTCCCTCCTAAGCAACTCCCTCCAAAAGTAGTACCTTCCACAGCTACAGTGGTGTCTCCCATCCAAAAAAGTTGCTCTCTTCAGGGGTATCCTGGGAATCAGATTTTCTGTGCTTCAAAATGGTGATATGTTCCCCAGGATGCTAATCACCAACATGTTGTACACCAGGTTCCTGCCATTTCTGCATGCCAGAATATGGTAGGGGGTGAGTGGAAGTGGTGGGGATACTTCACTATTAGGAAAGCAGTTACCAACATGTGCCCAGGTCTCTGTAAGCACTGGTCAGCATCACTTAGCTACTGGCAGCAGAATGATACAGAAGCCTGTGAGGAAATTTAGCTCTGCATATACGTCTTAGGACTTCTCTGAAAACACGTGCAGTCTCCCTTGTTCTGTGAAATTTTGTTGTTGGGTAGCTAGAAGTTTACTTAGGCTGTGCTCAGTTATCAAATCAATGGGATACTACCTGGTGACTTGTAAAAAAGGTCTGACCAGTTGTATTGTAAATACATAAGAGCAGACACGCTCATAAGTAACATTATGAGCATCATGTAAGGTATAAACACATGTTGTATATACATGTTATACATTTATGGCCAGATCCACCGCCCTTGGGAGGTTAAAAAGCCAACCAAGGGTTATTTTTCCACGGAGAGCCTTGCCTGTGCATCTCCCACTTCCCTAAAATAGGCCATACACTCTTGCTCGGTTTGAAAAGATTATTTTTAAGCTCTCTCAGTGCGCCGTTAAGGTGCGATTTTAACTTTTCCACTAGATGGCAGATTGTCATAGTTGAAATCCTCGCTCTGGTCCGTTAATTGAGCATCGTCTACTTGCCAGCTTTGCAGTTTCATGTACAGAGAAACTGTTTCATGTACAGAGAAAACATTGAAAGAAGAATAGATATGGTGATGCACACTTCGCCAATTTGTATAGCATTCAGCAAGATCATTTATTTATTTATAGTTCCTACCTGACATCAGTCTGACATTTCAGTACCCCTACAGCAGGACACATGGTCCCTGAGAGATGATGTGCATACAACAGATGTGTGCACTTTGCAGCTCCTCAGGACCTACACAGCTACTCCAGGGCTCCTCAGGAAGGAATGTGTTGGCCAAACCATTGTCATACAAAACTAGGATCTATGTGGTTTGGCTCTTCGGGATTTCTGGACATGGAGCATCTCAAAAAGTCCAGCACTATGACACAAAAAAATACTTTTTTCTCTCTAAATGCTACAGGAATTGAACCTACTTTGTAAGAGCTGGTTGCCTGTCTGGTTTCATATTCCAGAGTTTTTCAGTGCCCTTTTCCCTTGCAAGTGGAGAGTTCCCTTCACTAGAGCAGGTCTACAACTTCAAACAGTCCAAGCACTAAATTCTGCAGTCCTGATGCTCCTGTGCTTGCATGAGGTTCTCCAGATTCCAGTTCTATATTCACAAGTCAAAGTAAACTATGCTATAACTACCAGATTTTTCTTGTTTCACTCAAAAATTGTTCTCTCATCAAACTCATTCACTCATTAAATTGTTACAGACCCCTGAAAAGATGACCTTGAGTCACAGGACACATCAACTAGGTCCAGGTTTTCTCCTCTGGATTTATTTTATTTATAACCTTAAGAAATTCTACAGGGGATTGGCTTGTGCTAGTGTCATTCACTGAGTTTAATGGATTTTTTTTCCTGCTTTACTTTGGTGCAAGATTGATCAGAGTTGGTCGTGGTGACTTCCCTCTTTGCAGTAACTAAGTCTGCTATAGTGCTGTCCTGGCACTGCAGATTGTGCTAAGGAAGGGGATGAGCTGTTTAAATGTCAAGGTCTCTCCATCTAAAACCGCAGCACAGATTTGTCATGCCCAGCTCAAACAGTAATGGCGATTTGATCTTCATTAGCCTCAAAGCAGCCACTGGCACCTGAAATTTCACTTCTAAAGAAACATGTGTGAGCTTGACATACAAAGGCAAATAGCAAATTACTCTTCTGGATGTGTTATCTTTGTCATGTGCTGTTGCCTCAGCAGTGGGGGCCTTTTAACAGTCCCAGCGAGGTGTGATGTCCTCACACCTATCTGTGTCTGTTTTCCTAACTCTAGTGCAAGTCTTTCAAACTTTCATTTGAGAGGATCAATGCTTCCTAATAGGTTTTCAAAGGCATGGAGCAATCTCCCACTTTCCTGTGACCGAGGTAAGGACCTTGGCATCTCGCAGAGTTAATTGGAGCCTGTTACAGCTGGACTGACCCGTTGTACTGCGACACAAAAAGGTCACCCCACTTCTTTTTTCGGGGAGGAATGATGCCTGGAATTGGCCATATCCTGGAAGGTGGTGATCTCACTTCTTCACACATCTAATTTGAATTACTCCTGTTGTGGTGGATTAATGGTGATTGGACACAATAATTAGGACAATCCTGGTGTCCCATGCTGCAGGGAGCTTTCTTACCTCTTACATGGTAATCTTTTCCATGCATTTTGTAGATGTCAAGTCGCCAGAGCAATTCTTTGGGTTTGTTTGTTCTTTCCCTGCCTTGGGATCCCACTAGTTTGTCAATGTAAAAGGTAGATTTGCTGATCCATCCCTGGGGGAAGGTTTGGCTCTTCAGAGAACTGTACAAGTCCAGCAAATACAGCCGTGTGGAAATACTTCATTTCCCCCAGATGTAGCCATTCCTTCAGGCTTCCAGCCTGCTTCAAGCTCATTCCCATTTGTGTCCATCTGCAATTTGCTGCACGTCTTTTGTTGCCAAATATTTTTTGACTACACGCAAACAGAAGGTCCCTAGAAACTATGGGAATTGATCTAATGGAAATCTGAAGACCTGTGGCAATGAAAAGCCCAGTTATATGGCAGTGACAGTTTTTCTGTGCATAAAAAGCCTGTGACTAAAAGTCCAATACTTCATAGACTGCAGAAGTGGGAGCTTTATATCATTTCCAGCTCACTAATAGTGTTGCCAACTCTCATGATTTTATCATGAGTCTCATGATATTCTTCTTAAAAGCTTAGTTTCTGGAGTCAGGCAATTACATGAGAATCTTTCTCTCTCTCTCTTTTTTTAACATTCTTTTCTTAGCTCCAAGTTTCTAACCCTGCTGCTTCCAAGGGGGGAAAAGACTAAAGAAGAAAAAAAAAACAAAACAAAGCAAGCTTTAAAAGATGACCAGTGTTTGTCCTGAAGACTCAAAAAACCCAAAAATGCAAACTAAAAAAAGATACATAGACATTACTGTTTGCTTTTTTTTTTTTTAACATTCTTTTCTTAGCTCCAAGTTTCTAACCCTGCTGCTTCCAAGGGGGGAAAAGACTAAAGAAGAAAAAAAAAACAAAACAAAGCAAGCTTTAAAAGATGACCAGTGTTTGTCCTGAAGACTCAAAAAACCCAAAAATGCAAACTAAAAAAAGATACATAGACATTACTGTTTGCTTTTTTTTTTTTTCTTTTTAATCTTGTGGGTTTGTTTAAAGCCAATCTTTTGTCAAACTCATGATTTTTGAATGCCTGGGATTGGCAACCCTATTTTGACAGAACTAATGCCTATATGTAGCACTGGAAGTCCTGTTGTGGTATTTATTTTTAGAAAAGCTATTTTAGCTCATTTGGCACATTCTTTATAGCTCCATCTACCTCGTGTAGTTAGGCTCATGGGGCCAGATCCTTTGCTGGAGCAAATTAGAGCAAGACCCGTGATTTAAACCATCTGGAGATCTAGCCCATGGTGCAGTCATCTGGCTTTACTGGCAAAGGGATACAAAATGTAGTCCCAATAACATTTTTAAAAACTCCATAAAATGTGCCTAAAATAGTCTTTCATCGTTCTGGAGCAGATGTAATATATACAGAGAATGCAGGATGGAAAGCTTCAGAGGATTTTCCTGCTGCTTGTCTGAGAGCATCCCCATGGCTCACTCCATCAGATCTGCCTCTTGTGGGTTTTGTACTCCTCCTATGCACTGCACCACAACTGAGCTGCTGCTTAACCGTGTCTGTGCTGGGTGCTGTAAAATCGTCTTTATACATGTTATTTCCATACCAGGGAGATACCTACTGGGCTTCCTTCTCTTCATAACCCTTTACCCATTGCAGTGGAACCATGAAGCTTAGCATGAATGAAGGAGCTCCTCAGAGAATAGCCCACGTGGAAATGTCTTTGTGCTGGGCTCTCAAAAACCCTCTGAGGTGAGACAAGGTCAGTGCTGCTCTGGAGTTGGATACCTCAAGGACCACAGAGGAGCTACAGGAAGCAGTCTTGGTGACTCAGCTGGTGACAATCCGCCTGCTGGTTCAGCATTGAGACGATGCCCCAGCATGACATGAGAAGGCAGTGTTTGCTTGGACATCCTTCAGATGAAGCGCAAGGAGGGGCCTCTGACTGCTTTGTTTCTAAAAGATCTTACAACCCTCTTTTGTAGGAACAAAAATTGGTGTATCCTTTCAGGAGACTAAAACGGTCAAAGAAATGTGATTGCTGATTCAAATCTAGGGAAATGGATTTTAAAAAAATTATGTAACTCCTTCCAACCCCCTCTTCCAGATTTTCTGCAGTAAAAGTCCACACAGCATCATGCAGACTTTGTGAATGTCACTACACTGTTCCACTTTGCTGGCTGCACTTCATGAGGCTGAGTTCTCCTTGCTGAACTGTTAGCAGTGTTAATTAGAGTTCTTCAAAGTTGCTCTTTGACTTTGATTTCTGTGACTGTATTGTTGGCACCTGCGCTAGAAGCCTGTGAGCCCCTCTCCTACTATTCAGTGATTCCAGTGACAATCACCAGAGAAAATCAAACATCAATGCTCTGAGCCTCTGCTGTACCTTCTGCTCAGCTGTCTCCAGCTGGGAGTTTTGCAGCTTCCAGGAACTCTTTTTAAGATGCTGGTGGGAAGGAGCCCACAGCTCAGCAGCTCAGTTGCAAATTGTGCAACCTCTGAACCACACTTGTGGCTGGAGCCCTTCGCTCCCAGGAAAGTAATGTATCTAGGATGGCCCATTTCCTCAGGGACTGTACCCTTGCAAGACCCAGGGCTCACTGTGGTCTTCTGAACTGCAAGTTTTATTTGTTGTGGGCTTTCTCGTGGTTCTGCCTGCGTCACTCCTTGATTGAGTTATTCTCCTACAACACAGTTTGAGCTTTTTACCTTTTGACTACAGGGTATGTGCTGTCTCAGGTTACATAAGCTCTAGCTTTTTACTGTGTTTGCTTTGTGTTTTTCTCTGGACTCATCCAGAACCTGATAAAATAACTTTGTCCTGAGCAGTTAACTCTTAAGCTAGAGAAAATGGGCATTGGCCAGAGAGCATGTGAAAAGAAACAGAGGTGGTCTGTGCATAACACCCCTGGGGGGGTGAGGGACTCAACCCAGGCTGGTGGAAAGTGCTGTACTGTAATACTTTGTAGACTCACTCTCTTCTGTCATGGTCTTCGAAGGTGTCAGGCACTTCAGATGGCAACTGTGACACTCTGTGAAAGCCTAGGAAAAGGCTGGGCAAGGACAATCCTTCTGGGTGTACCTGATTACTTTTACCATGATTTATTCTTGTGTGGTCAGAAGGGGAAAATGTAATTTAGTGGTGTAAGAAAATCTTTGCTGGGTTAAGTATGTTTATTTCAGAACACTGTGGTTTTCAGGCAAGTTGTGTGAGTGGTGCTGACAGAAGTCTCAGGATTCAGCAAACTATTGAGCTGCACCAGGATCCCATGAGTTACCATCCCAGTTCTGGGGGACACTCCTGCTGCTTAGGGGTGCTGCAACCAAATGACAGAAGGACTTTAAACAGTATTCTTTCTGATATTTGGAATGTATTCATAAGTCAGGACTACTGGGCTGTATTCAGTGGCTGTTAGCATTTCCAGATGATCTTTGAAGAGAGGAATGTTGTTCTTTGCATTGATTACAATCTGCATGGTCAGTACGGAGGTGTTCATACCATAAACACCTGGCTGGGGTAAGCTCAGCTCCCTTTGGGGCTGCCTGGGTGGCTGGGGGAAAGTACAACTCTCCAAAGAGGGGTTCACAGCAACAGGCTGACTTACATGCTCTGACATGGCTTGTGCACAAGTTGTTGTGCATTGATACATAAGAAACCAAGAGCAGTAGATTAGATTCTCAGCCTGGTGCCCATATTTTCTATCATTCTTACCATGTTACATTTAGTATTTAGGTTGTATCATATCTGTTCTGACAGTTGGAATTGAGAATTTTGCAGTGATAGTAGAAGATTAATTGTCCTATTAAGAGGTCATATTACCAAAGAACCAGATTTACTCCTCCTTTTTATATCAATAATATAATGGGTTTTTTTTTCCTCCATGTTTGATGCTAAATAATTGATTGCTGATTCTGAGGAAATCAAGGATTAATAAACTACACATTAGTTGCATAACCTCTATTCTCCCTGTGTGCAAGACTGCTACTACAGTATATTTTCTAGGATTTGTTCACTCCAAATTTTGGAAGTCATTAAGGATGGAATTTATTTGGTATTGGTTTGTTTATTAGTATAAATGTTGTAATTGTCATTCTGTTTTGGGAAACTTTATTTGAATCCACGCATCAAAAACAATGGATTGAAATCACTGAATGGCTAGGAGGGGGTAGAAATCAATTTCAGATTTTTGGTGAAAGTTTATATGGTCCTTGCTAGTCACCTTCTGTTGATGCCATTGTTCTGTAAAGTCATTAACAGACCTAAATTGTCTTGGATTATTAAATAGCTACTGCACTTAAGGCAAAGATACTTAACATTGCATTGTGATTCTAATACCTAGAAGTTGCACGTTTGTCTTGTGTGTATGGCTATGTGACCTAGTACATATATTACCTGCCACTGAGGACTCTACACACAGGAGGTGACCTGTGCATGTCTCATGGGCTAAGCAGATGGGATAAAGCCAGGAGGATTTAGGCTCTGTTTTGGAAATGTTTGGAATCATTCTGGAAGAAAGAAGTTATATCAGTATTATAGAACTAACTATCTGTGCATATTATCCTAAAAATCAGTAACAGAGAGAGAGAAGTGCTTTAATTACGTGCAAAGGTTTGATGCTGTGTGCATTTCAATGGAAATAACTTTTGTCTCTGTGGATGTGTAACTTTATAGCATCAGTTCCCTGAGTACATGTAAAACATATTCCGCTAGTAAACCACTTCTTGTGTAGTCAATATGCATATTTATTGGTAAAACATATGCACACTGTCATCTGTCAAATGTTTTACATGTTACCCAATTTCAAATGAGTAGAATAAAACAACTGCATTAGGCTGCATTATATTGGTAAAATATATTTATTCTCTTCTCGTAAGAGGAAGTTCTGAAGCTCACCAGTGATTGCAGTGGTTCCTAACACCACACCCAATTAAACAGGGTGTAGAATCTTGCCATGGTGGCAGTTTGGTTTGTGTTCCATTCATACAGAGCACTAAGTAACACATTAAGTTCAGCAGCGAATCTAGAGAAAAGGGGTATCCAAGCATTAATCATTCATTGCAATGCTTTATGAAAGAAATCTCAGGGAAAACAAAAGCAGGAAACTCAACTATTCTGAGAAGCACTTTGAGGAAGCACTAGTTTCAGCTGCCAGGTATTTGCACTATCAATCAAAATATATTTATTTATCAGTTGAATCATATATTAAAACTCTGGGCTATGCAGAATAAGAGGCAGAAGAGAAATATTGAATGTATACATACAAAAATACTGAAGCCTACACTTTCTAGAAATAATACATAAATGCCATTTGCTGACAGAAAAACAGATTGTTGTAAAAGGAACTCCGGCAATGACCTGATATCAGAATCACAATTTCCTGTGTCACAGGTTAGTGAGAAATTGCTTCTTTACAGCCTAACAATTCAAGGAATAATGACCCAACATTGTTCCACTGTGAATTGGGGCCAAGATATATATTTTTGCAGGTAGCAACAAATAAGAACAAACCTTTCAAAGAACTAGAATGCATAAATCCTAAAGCACACGGGAGAATTCACCAGTTTTGACATTAGCAATCTATAAACAATATAACCAATTTGAAATATATTAAGTATGATTGCAAATGTTACTTGTCTCTTCAAAAATCCATGCTGGACCTTTGAAGGCAGTACATAGGAGGGCTATTATTCAGGGATTTGGGGTCCTTCTGATGCCAGATGTTGGTGTCACTCATTTATTCAACAAATGTAATGGATATCCACATTGGCTTGATAGAGTTTTCAGACACTTCATGCTGTTCAGCCAGCAGTTTCATACACCTGTGTCCACATTCTTTGCTCATCACCATAAGATGTTACTCAAGATTTCCAGTAAAGGACGTGTATTTTGGATGCCTTACTCAAGATAACTCACAGACATCTCATTTTCAAAGAATGCAGGCTACCTCTTAAAATTTGAATACTGAAAAATAGGAGCCCTTTCTGAAATTCCTAGGGTTTATACAACTTTGACTATTATTCTGCAACCCTTGGAGACGTTATCTTGAGAAAGAAGCCCTCAGTACACAACAACTCTGAGATGTGGATGATATGGTCATATTCTTATTTCTAATCCTTTTATTCCTTTACAGCCTCCTAAAACTAGGACTAGCACAACAGTTCATGCTTTTGCTGAAATGCCATCTAGAAGATTCGTAATTCCTCCAAAAGACTTAGAAAAGTGATTTACAAAAGTAAATAAGGTGAGATCGCTTTGAATGATTTATATACCCCTAAATCAGGGGAGAAGAAAGAAGCTCTGACAAAGGATTTCTTCATCAGACAGCATTATCTAGTAGACTGAATTTGGGTCTATGAATTGGGATTTCCTTTCCAGCTTTACCAGGGATTCTTTATCTGGCCTTGGATGAGATAAGCATTAGAAATCCTAATTAATACTTACAGAACTATAAAGGTTAAATGCATGAAGTTTTATTAAAAAGTCACTGGCCACAGCAGATAATGTTTCAGCAGTCTGACATCAGGGCAAATCAGTGCAAATTATTCATCAGTATATATACACTGACACACAGTGTGTACATACAATGTAGTATAATGTGTGCAGCACCAGATTATACATTTTGTACTGATAGGGATTTCTATTTTTCTGCAAAACCTAACAAATTTTCTTTTCCTGGAGTAGAATGAAAAGTCGTCTCCTTAGTTTTCCCTCATGAAATATAAACATAGCTTCCAATAAATCTCATTAACTTTATATCAATGGCCGAGTTTTGCTTTCTGTACGTTGCCAACTCCAGTTGTTTGCAGTTCTTCACACAACGCCACTCACAGGTATCCCAGTTACCATTATGTGCATCCCACTCCCTGCTCTCTTCTCCTTCCTCTAAGGAGGTAACAGACTTCGAGTAACCAAATCAACCCTGGGCGAGAAAACTGTTATCTGTCTCCTCATCAAATCAAGCATTTTGGTGGGGACAGATGAAGCCCAGAAGGAGCCCTCCTTTTTCGAATTTCCAGGCAGGCAGAGCCCCATAGCCCATCTCCTGGCTGGCAGAGGGGGCTGCAGTTAGAAGGGCAGGGAGAAATAAAATAAAGAATTGGAAACTGCAAAGTCTCATGAAACAAGACCATCCCTCAGAAGCTGCACATTTTGTTTTCACATCCATGCCAAAGAGAAATGCTTCTGCTGTGTCACTTGTTTTCCCTTCCCCACATAAGCATGATGAACTGCTGCTTTTCAACAACTGGAAACACTGTAAGAGACATAACACATTCCCGAGCTTTTCACATTAAACTTTCTGTAATTTGGGTGTTTGAGATTGGAGTTGCTACTGTTAAAGCAAATTGTGCTTTCTGTTTCAGATCTGAGTGGGAGAAAGGACTTCTCACCATCCAAAATCAGACTGGGTCTGGCAAGAGTAGCTGCAAGTGCAACACTTCCTGAAAACTGTGCAGACATGACGGGCTCTGTGCATTTTGAAGAAGCTTCTGTCCTTCTGCTAACACAGGTAATGGCTGGCATGCATGTCCCTAGTTCATGGTGAATGCCCGTTCAAATGGTTTGCTTATCATTTTACGAGCAGTAATTTCAGTGTATGTACTCGTGTGAATAAGGTCTTGTTTTAGCAGGGCATTTCAATTTGTTTTTAAAGTTGAGTAAGATCTCGCATGCTCTCTGAAATGAAAGGCAAGCTTCCAGGCCAGTTTTGCAGTAAGTAATAGTACTGCCTCTTTGCTGATGTAGCATGGAAGTATCGTTTTGTAATAATGGAAAAACCTTAGAGGAGTTTATGGCGTTAACTAAATATTCATGATCCAATATAGATTAAACCTGGCAAGAATGGATCCTTCCAATGCAACAGCAACCAAAAAAAAAAAAAAAAAAGGCAAAAACTACCAGGAAATTAGCATTGAAGTTATACTTTGGAGACAGGAAAAATAAAATAAGGTTTAATCAAAATGTAGAATGCAGGAAGATGGCACCTGCCTCAAGAAACTTAACACTGAAGCTTTAAACAAGAAACAACACATACATGGAGGGAGATAGGAATCAGAGCTGCATATCATACCCATGAGTATTGTCTCATTGTCTACCCACAGTTACGATTTCCCTCAGGTAACAGGGCCACTTTAAAAAAAAGAAGGGAATGTATTGTGCCAAAAAATCTTTCCCATTCTCCTAGTAAAATTCTGAGCCAGCATTGCACATGACATTATTAATTCATTAAATAGCATTGTGATTAATTATATTCAATAGATACGAGTTGCATTCAGGTTCAGAGCAACTTCATTGACCCCAAAGCTGGTACAGCTGTTTAAATCAGGGCAGAACTGCTCATGTACCACTTCCCACTTGGACTTAAACCAGACATCATAAAGATAGAGTTGTGTGAAACATGTTTTAAGGCCTCTGTATACTAGTGATCATCCCACATGTAATTATTTTCTACATTCTAAAAGAGAAGCATATTTAAATGTGATTTTTTTTTTTCTGGTATCTTTTACCTGTAAGTATTCTTTGGAATACTCAAATGGGCCTTTTAATTTATTGTAAGGATCTATGAAGATTTATAGAAATGAGTCCTAAAGACATGAACAGAACAGAATGGAGCATCCCCCATTGGTTTTTCAACAATTTTCTTTAAAGACGTACTTTAATAAAAAATTACAGCTCTCTTTCAGAACTATATAAAACATTTTAACAGCCACATTTGTGCCTTTTGAGGGTAGTCTAACTTCCAGATTTTTTCCACTGACCTAACAGAAGTGGGACAGATCCAGACCTGGATCTAGCAATCCTGGACCTGGTGGTATGTCAGTCTTTTATCATTGTGAGAGCTTTTTTTCTAAAATTCTGATTAAAAAAAACCCTTTCCTTAGTCCTGCACATTTTGGAATGTATCTTCTATATCCACATGCTCATTCTACAACAAGGTATAGTCAGTGCACGTTGTCATATATCTTTATATCCTTACTTGGTTTTATCCCTATCAAGTTGTACAAGAGCAGAAGGGAAGACCAGAGGGAAGGTTTGCACTTTGACCCCTTGTTCATATTTTTGTTCTTTTATGTATACCAAATGTCAGTCATTCTGTCATCTATTTAATCTCGGACACCTATGGAAGATTAAGAGAGGGCAGTTCAATGAGCAGAGCAGGAGAGGGAAGGATAGATGAGCTACAGCAGGCAGATAATGTAAAAGCCAACTCAAAGTTCTCAAAAAACTCCAGCCGTCACCGGCCGTCATCCTTCAGACAAAAAGGAGGAGTTTCCATTCAGGCTTAAAAATCTCCATCTTCTAAAGAATTGACATGTGTGAATTCTAGAAGGGAAAACTGTCCTTCTTTACCTGACTCTGAGTTGATCCTTTAATGCTTCCTTCTTTTGATTTTAAATATGTTCTTGGCCAACAGTCTGGATTGTACATGTGTTTGTAACTGTGCAGCAGGAATTTAGAACATATCTAGTGTTAATTTTTTGCCAGCTTCTCTTCTTGATCCATCCAAAAACCTCTTATTCTAACCCATCTCCCAAGCTGCCAGGTCATCTCTCCCCGGTAAAGTAACCTGGGAATAAAAGCAGGCCTTGTTTTCTGGAGATCAAAGACTTGTTTTGTTCCTACTTTTGGTAACCAAAGCCCCCTTTCCCTTGCATGGTGCTCGTCAGTAGTAGGTGCAATGAAACTCCTCTCAGCACAAAATTATCCACTTGCATGGGGTAAGGTTGCGCTGCTGTGCCAGCATGGAGTGCATGTGTGTCATGAAAAGGGAAAGGGATTTTTTTGGATGAGAGAGTGGGTGCAGATTAATGCTAGACTTTGACCAAAAGTGTTGGTGGTAGGCAAAACAACCTGTTGCCTCGCAGTCCTTCCCAAGCTATCTGAATGGAATAAATGGGATTTAAGAGTGCATGAGGAGCTAGTTGTCACCCTCAAATACCAGCCTTCTAATGCCACCCCCAAAAAAAAAAAAGAAAAGAAAAAGAAAAAGAAAAAAGGAGGTGTGCAAATTTTCAGACAAATTGGTAGCAGGTTTTAGGATTAAAATTTTAGTATGGAGCAGTCCAGCCGGGTTACTTTGCAGAGGCTAGAAGAGCAAGGTTTCTGAGTGGTTTATGCTCATTTTCCACTTGCCCGGACCTGGGCTGTGTGTCGGGCAAATCCACTGGCAAATGTTAACACTGCCCAAGGGACTGAAAGTGAAGCTGGTGGCTGATGTGGCATGCGGTTGCCATGGTACTGGCCATAATCCTGCCGGAGTCAGATACCCTGATGATACGGCGAGTTTGAGCTTGCTCTGGAGTACAGCACGGTGACCCTCCCCAACAGCATCTGGTTGTGTTTTAAACTTTTGTTAAATTCCATAGCCAAAGAAACCAAAACAAATCGAAAAACAAGCCCAGCCTGGCCGCAGCCCAAGTTCAAACTGCTGCGTTTCTCATTGGTACTACTGTTAATGGACCAGATCAGTGCAAAAGCAAAAATACTTGGGGCGGGAGCGGGGCACTTCTTAGAGATTCTTCTTCCCCTCCTCGTACCCTCGGTCCCAAAACACGAGGATTAACCTAAATTATCGTGCTCCGGTGAGGTTGCTCATCGTGTTTCTTTAATGAATACTTTTCCCCCCGAGATGTTCTTGGCGGGTAAAGCCGTCCGTGTGCGGACGCAGACTCCCGCAGGGATATGGCCGCGGTATGGGGATGTTCCGCGGAGCTCTGCTGCCCCCAGCCCTGCCGGGTCGGGGGCTTGAAAAGTCGCACAAACTCCCGGGGAAAAAGCAAAATAACCACCGAAGTTGGACGAAAACCACCCCCAGCTCCATCCCCGCCTCTGCGCGGGCGAATCTGCACAGGCCGAACTTCTGCTGTTGGGGGAGGACGAGAGCGGCTTTCCCCGAGGACGGGGGATTTGCGTGGGTTCGCTGCAGATGCGCTCCAGCTGAGCGGAGTGCGCAGGGGCTGCCGGCTCCCGGCCCGCTCCCGGCTGGCACGGCGGGGTCGGGGCTGCGGAGCGGATCCCAGCGCGCCCGCCAGAAAGCCCCAGACCCAAAATGGTGCGGTTCACCGAGGCGAGGGGGCGATCCGGGATGAAAGAGGCTGGGGGGAGGAGAGAAAGAGAGAGAGAATCCGGAGCGGTGCGCTGCTCTCGCGCCGAAAGGATGGGAAGGCTTAAGATATCCCCTTTTTTTCTTAAAGGGCGGGGAGGGGGGGAAACAGACCCTGCAGACAGTTTTCCTCTTATATCAGGGCTTGAAAGCGCTCCAGCGTCTTCCTGCAGGCTGCTCAACTTCATCCCGCGTGTATGTATGTGTGTGTGTATATATATACATATATAAAGTATGTATACGTGTGCGCGCCGTGTCCCGCGGGCGGATGGGCTGCAGGAGCCGCCCCGCAGCGCCCCGCACCTCTCCACGCCGCCCCCGGCCCTCCCTCCCCGCCCGCCTCCGCGGAGCTCCTCCGAGGCAGCAGCCGGGAAAACGCCGCGCCGCCGCCGGGATCCGCGGCAGCTTTTGGCGAGGAGCGGAGCGGAGCACAGAGGGGGGAGAGGCACAAAAGGGAAGGACGGAGGAAAGGTCCCTCCCACGCCCCCCTCCCCCAAGTTTATGATGGGGGTCCGGAGGCGCAGCGCTGCTCCGCGGCGACCGCTCGCCTGCTGAAAACTTGCTGCTCCGCTTTTTGGGTAAAGTTGATGCTTATTTTGTCTTTTCATTGTTCTTTTTATTTATTTTTTTTTTTAAATCTCTTTTCTACCGCTTTTGTCGGAGCTGCCCTGCACGGGCGGGGGTGGAGGGGGGGAGCGGCGGTGAGGGAGGCTACAAATTTGTTGAGGGTCTCTCCTCCAGTGGGTGCCCGAGGGGGGCCCGTCCCGTGTGTCCCCCCCCTCACCTCGCAGGTGAGCGGGGAGGATGCGGCCGCGCGTGTGTCCGGTGTGCGCCCCCCTTTCCCCGTCCAGACCCCTCCGGGACTGTGCCTCCATGGCCATTGTTTTTCCCGGGGGCTGTGGTGACAGTCCCAGCCGCGGGCTGCTGCCAGGACCGCCTTGTCCCGGGTCCCGGAGGACAGCAGGGCTCCCCAAAGCCAGCAATGAGTTTGCCTTTTTTTTTTTTTAAAAGCAAAATTAAGTTACCCCCTCTCCTTCTTGTCATATTCCCCCGGCGGGAGGGGCAATCTTTCGACAAGTATATTTGCTGAGGAATTTAAAAAATTCCCTGCTGCAACTTGATCCCTGTGTGATGAGGAGCGGCTTGGAGAGACCCGGACTCCAATCCTATTAAGGACTTAGAGAGTTGAGAGTTTTTCCCCTGGACTCGGTGGCTTTAAAACAATCAGGGAGGAGGGGAGGGAGATGGGCTCGTCTAGATGCCTTTTCTGCCTCAAGTGATTGCCATCATTTCCTGGGAAACCTGACTTTTCCCGCGCGAGGGCTTAGGATGATTTATCGGTGGTCCTGCTGCCGGCTTCTCCGATGTTTACGGGCTATTTATTTATTTATTTATTCATTTAGTTAACCTGGGTTTCAAAACTTCCCGGGCCGGGGCTGCGGCTCCGTGGTGGGCGCGCTGCGCGCAGCGATGTCCCCTGCGCGGGCCCGGGACACAGGAGGGCACCGGGCTCGGCCTCCCAGTGCATGTCCCGGGTGGGCAAATGTCCTGGTGGGGGGGGGGGCACCGCCGGCTGAGCCAGCGAAACTTGTGTCTGCCTAGAGCAGAACCCTCGCTTCTCATACTGCTCCAGGTGCTGGAAAACTTTGTGCGTATAGAAATTAGCATTTTATTGGCGCATCGTGCTTGTATTTTTACAGCCACAGATAGAGGGACTAGTTGTAAAAGCTTGTCCACCCCCCGCCAATCCCCTTCACTCTTTTTTTTTTTTTTTTTTTTTTTTTTTTCAACTTGGAACCTTGGGGG
>VXAY01005475.1:1250970-1359547 GCA_013399855.1 Oxyruncus cristatus
GAAATTCAAAATACACAGAAGTGGAATAGACTGATTTGTTACCAGACCTGCTGATTTCATCTGTTTGTTCTAGCTGCCTTGCTTTAAGAAAAACTTTGGGGATTTTTTTGGGGGGGAGGTTGGTTTTTTGTTGTGTGGGTGTTTTTTTGTTTTGGTTTGTTTTTTTGTTTGGTTTTTTTTTTTTGGTTGGTTGNTAAGAGGTGCATTTTTGTAAAGCTTGTCCCCCCCCCCCCCAACCCCCTTCCCCTTTTTTTTTTTTTTTTTTTTTTTTCTTCTTTTGCAACTGAGACTCTTGGGGTGTACAAGAATTTGAAAGTAAGGGTTTGACTAGCATGTGCATAAAACAGCATTTAAACAAATATTGTATTGGCATGCACTGTGGAGTTGATGCCAAAAAAGTAAAGCAAATAAGCCATGAAATNCTTCTTCTAAACCTAATATACTTCACTAGAAAAGAAACTACATTCACCTGGAAAAGAGGATCCTGCTAAATAATTAAATAATTATTTATTTTCCTGGGATATTTGAAATACAGAATTGCTGCATACAGCAACTACAGTTGGTGAACTGGTTTGGTTCAACTTTTCTGATGGGTGGATATGGTAATTTGTATTTTGGCTGGAACTTAAGGAAATGTTGACACCTGTCAAACTTTGAATTGCAATAAAAATGTCATATTGAATATTATTGCAAAACTGACAGCTTTTAAGAAGTGAATGAAATTCATTATGGCTTTTCCACTGTAAACAACTCTTGGAAATTTGTCATTTGATTGAAAGCGTGACCTATCTGTAGCACTTAAAAGTGCCTGATTCACTGAAGATGAACTTGTTAATCTATGAGTATGTGTATATCCAACCTCTGGTGTGTGTTTGTGAAAGAGCTGATCTTTAAAGCAAGGTGAGGTAAGATTCACTTGCTCTTGAATGTTGTTATTGCTTAAAGTATGTGACTTTGAAGTGCCCAGAAATGCAACTGCTGTTCTTCAAAGGAAAACAGGTCTTGAGGACTGTTTCCAACTTCCTTTCAATGTCTCTTTTTTTTTTTCTTTCCAGTGTGTCAGAGGGGGTGTATACAAATGGACAAATACTGTTTGTGTTAGGTCATTCAATTAAAGAAAAATTAGAGCCATAGAAGAATTTGAACTAGATGCATATGTCAGTATAAATCTAGCATCATTTCATTGAATCTGCTCCAGGTTATACTTGGATAAAAGAAAGCAGAACTTGACCTCAGATATCCAATGCATAGCAGCCTGCATTCCCAAATGTCACACTGAACATTGAAGTCGCATTTAGAAATGACAGCCTTTTGGCTGCTTACATATAATGACCAGGATTTTTGTCATTGTTTTGAAAACCAGTTTAAACTTTTATGTCAAAGAACCTGTGCTTTTGACTATGTTTTCTGTGATTTTAATGATCTTACAGGTTTATACCACAACTTCCCTTCCAGTGGCACAGTTGTGTAGAAGCTGTACAGGCTCTGGGGTTATGTGATCATTACAGCATTGTATGACTTGAAAATAAGTTTTTCATGATCCTGATACTTTATTTCTATTGAGAGAGTTTGAATTTTTCTAGTGGGTTTTCCAGTCCTCTGGCCCCATCTTTTTTAAGGATATGGTCCAGCATCTGACCTAATAGCAATTGCATTATCCTCATTCTCTGCTTCTCAGTACGGAGGACACTTGGTTAACCGCCTCCCCCTGTTTTCAGTGGCCTACTGTAACCCAGTTGTTTGCCCTGTAGTCTGAAAGGTACACAGATACTTCATGCTTTTGTACTCTGAGAAGTGCCCTGTTCATAGTGAAGTTTCCAGTGCAGATTAGTGAAGGCAGTGGATTCAGTAAGCAGTTACCAAAATCTGTATGTATTTGTGCAGCAAACACCTATCTATTGCCCCATCACAAAGCCTCCACTTAATAATCTGGCCAAGGATTTCAAGGCAGTGAGTTTTTTCAAAGAAGCTACTTAGGAACATTAGATGTGACTATAGCATCAAACTAATTAGTTGCCACTCCATTTCTATGAAGCTTCTAGGGCTTTATAGAAATGCGATATTTGCACTTCTCACTTGCTGCTAAGGCATTGAGGTTAAGCGGGCTCTGCTTTTTGTCTGCTTTCTTACTGATGGGAAAGATTCCAGGGCATTGTTTGAGAGCTGCACAACCCCCTTATATACCTGGGTAAATATTTTAAACAGTTGCACATTTGGACAACTTGCCACAAAACGTTAAGTGGTATTTAGGGTTTGCTTCAGCTGTGTTGCCAGGGCCCTTTTAAAGAAAACCAAAACAACAGGAGGTATTTGGGAATTAATTAAAACAACACTAAATAAAAATAACGAAGAATGAATCCTAGTATGAGTGATGGCAAGAAGACACTGTGTTAGCCTGTAGGTAATGCATGATTACCTGTGCAGATCTATGCATATGTACATACATTTGTGTGTATGCATGTAATATGCCCAATTCTTGACCTGTGTATACAGCAGATCCCGTATATGTGCACCTTCTAGAAACTAACTGGTGTTTGAAAGTAATTCCTATTGGATCTTGCATGGTAATCTTGAAAGTTCAAGAGGCAAAATTGCAGGTTTCCCTTGTGAACAAGTGAGTGGAGTGGAAATACTGGGTAATCAGATCTAATTTTCTACAGACCAGTTCCAGTTGGGAGTGAGTACATGTTAGATGTGCATAGTCCAGGAGAGGCCACAGAACTTTGTTTCATTCATGCTTCACTACTGTAAAACCACACCCCATACCCTTTAACTTCTTGTAAACAAAATAAACCCAAATACACTAAAGCTGAAATGTGTTGCATGAAGGGAGCAGGAAAGTTGCCCTTTAATTCAGAAGTTCAGAGCTGTAAAAATTGTTTGGGATTTGTGAATATTGAGTACCACAGAAAAGGAGGCCTTGGTGCCTGGAAGTGGACACACAAATTAGAAAAAAATTGAAAATGGGCTCCCTTGGGCTCCCATTGTAATGAGTGGAAGCGTTTCTGATACTGTCATGGGCATGACTGCCCAAATACATTAGTAACTGGTGAATCTTTTCTCATCGTTTCACAATTATTTGCGATTGGCTGTCACCTTTCTGCAATTATAAATATTCTAAGAGGAAACAATACAAATTAGAATTGTAGGTACCAGGATTCTTTGTACTGGATGTATTTCTTTTTACTTTCTAAGTGTTCTTTTTCATATGAAAGGAGTCTAGCAGCTTTATCCTTATTCAAGTCTTTTCTTTTTGTATCTACTGGGGAGAAAACCATTAATTTTAAGGAATGGTGAGAGTAAGCCTTAAGCTCTGACATTTTAGTTTAACTTGAATAGGTTAATTTTTTTTTTTTTTTTTAAGAACACAAGTTGGTGGGAAGTGTGTTTTAGCTGTGAGCGCCCGATTTCGACCATTAGCATAAGAAAAAAAGTTTTAGTGCATTTACTATTGTATTGAATGAAGAGTTCCAACAGTCAGGGAAAAGAAAGTAAAAGGCTGTAAAGAAATGATGGTCTATTCAGATTATTCAGCAGCCCAGAGCTCTGGTCATCTGCCTCTGAAATCTGTTATCGGGATATCACTTTTATCTTCCTGTGCCTTTCTCTCGCCTTTTTCACATGTTCACTTTTGTCAAGGTTTATTGATCACGTTTTCTTCTCTGCAAATCTGTGGAAAATTTAATGAACCAAAAACAACTGAGAAATAAAAGGAACTTTTTATTCATTAGCCACTAGATTGAATTTTGTTCTATAGTCACTACCCTCTTGCCTCCCATGTGCCTCATTGTGTCACTTCTGCAGCAGTTACAGTACGTACAGTGGGGATGGTTGCATTATTAATTCTCTTCCAGAGAAAAGTTTGTTTAATGTTGTAAACTCATGGCAGCCCCAGCCCTGCTGCTTGGCTCTTCTCTGTCCTCCTGACATTCAGATTCTTGACTGTGGTGCTTCTGTCACTAAATACCTTTAAGTGTGTATTCCGCAGAGCATTTACCTCTTCAAGAATGAAATGTATTTGCTGCCTAGCAATTAAACCCAAATTTAAATGATTGCAGATTAGTAGTAGTTATTTACAGTCCTGATTGTTTTGGTGCTGTGATCCTTGTTCATTACACATCTGCTTTGCTGTGGTGCTGCCCCAGAGCGCTTTGTGATGCAAATGCTTTTGTTAACTTACAAATAGTTTCAGTATCTAGATCATCTCAGGTGACATATTTAAGTCTCTTCTTTTTTCCCAGATGGACTTAAAAAGCTGTAATTAAATGTGGCTTCCAGTATGATTAAGCTTTGCTAACATTTTCCATGGAACGATTTACTTGAACTCTGGCACTTTCTGAACCTGTCACTGGAAGATTTTTCAATAAACGCCCCTTTTAACATTAATTTCATTTCATTTAGTGCAGCTTGTAAGTGTAGGAAAATGAGTTAAAATGAAGCATATATCTGCCTGAGAGATTTCTTGGGTGTTTCTTCATTCTGAAGAACTTTGCTGTTACCCTGTGTTAAATGCTAAGGTGTAAATCCCAGGGGAAGGAAAACCATAGAGTTCTGTAGAATAGTCCCAAATACTTCCCTAATGAATAGTAGCATCAATGCTTATACTATTAGAGGATGAGCTAAAAGCCACAAAAGGGAATCTGTACTTGAGCTTGTAATTTCAGCTACAGTAATGGCACATCTGTGACTGCATCTGTTTTCCTGTGCGTGGAGTGACTCTCTGTTCTGTAGCAGTACACACCTGCAATCCTAAACTGTCTGTAAACTAGAGAAAGGACTTTGTGCCCAGCACAATCAACCCTGCTGGGAAAATCTGGGATTCTGTTTGTGGGGGGCGAGGTGGGGGGAGGAAGGTAATAAAAAAGTCTTCTATCCCCTGTGAAATGTGGGATTTGAGTGTACGTAATTCCTTCAGATGAAACTAAAGAAATCTCTCCAGAGGAAGATACATTCTCTGGGATGCTCTGCTGCACAGGGGAAGCCAGCCCCTCGGAGATGGACCCCTGTGGGTCCCTCATCCCTGCCATGAGGTGGCAAGTACCCCCTGATGGGAGACCACCAGGTTCTTCCCAGGATCTGCAAGGGATGATCAGCTGCACAGCTTAATTCCTGCAGTAGCAGTGGGAAAAAAAAAAAGAGTTTTACAAATGCAATTCAGTTGTGTAGGAGATTCTGTAATATCACAGTGCTGTGGCTTATATTCATTACTGGAACTTTAAATATCCAGTCTTTGCAAGTTATATCCTCTTTTGTTTAAATGTCCTGCGTATTTAGTGATTATATTCTCTTCAAGCAAGTGGTTCAACTGGAAATTCTCTCACAATGTGTTAAGCAGTTTGATTCTGTTGCTAAAATTCATTGAAAACTCCTTGAAAACATCCTACCAAATTTTTATTTTTTTTTTCAGCTTGGAAAGTGGCATCCCTGGCTAGAACCAGTATGTTGCTCCACTCCACGCTGACCTGTGGAGCTTTGTTAGAGTCCTTTTATCACACTGTCTTTAAAAGCAAGGTCTGTTGATTGCAACAGTGTTAAAAGAGCATCAGTTCCCAACACCAAGATCGCTCCTTTTCAGAGCCATCCTCAGCAATGCCTCTTTGTGCAGTGGACAATGCAATAAGTCAGACAGGACTTTCTGAGCCACCTCTATAAGGAACTGTAAGGGCTGCTGAAGTACACTTGTGTTAAGTTGAATTGATTGAAATTTAATGGCTGTTAGTAGCTATGAATGGTAATGATTTTCTAGAGTATCTTCACCATGCTTGACATTAATAACTGGAGAGTGTGTATGTGTGACACTAGTATGTTATTCATTTTTAAAGATGCTTTCTCCCAGCCCTCTTTCCCATAATTTAGTTGTTTTGATGCTTTGGGGAAAAAAAAAATCTTGGGCTTCAAAGAGCACGTACATCTTGTCAACATAATTTTGTGCTCAAGATTTTTATTTTTTCCAATTCCAACATAAATCAGACTACAATATAGTGAGAGTGATGAATTTGTTTTACATGCCATCATGAATTAATGGTATGCAAATAGAAGCTTTACAGGTGCCATGATTTACTTAATAATTTCAAGTTCTAATATTTAAGCTCATTCATTATGTTTGAGTAAAAAAAAAAAGGCACCACAGCATGTTCATATTTTAAAATGTGGAATGTGAGATTTGTGTGCATTTGCTGTGTGTAGTTGCTGTGTAAGCACATTTGATGGCTAAGAAAGAATCAATCAGTGTTTGCATTCGGCATCCTATGCCTGTAGATGTTACAGAGACATTTCAAAGAGAATAATCAAATATTTGTGTGTAAGGAGAGGAAGGCGGTGGTAAAACATCCTTCATGGACACAAAGAAGCAGAAAACTGCCAAAGCAAAGTTTTTTGGCCTTTCAAATTTGAGCAGGGCAGCACGATTTTGCTATGCAAAGTGGCCTTTATTTCATCCCAAGCAGTTTGCTGTGAGGTGCTCCCAGACCTGCCACCTTTGCCGTATGGTGAGGATAAGTCGAGGAGCTGGTGAGAGCTATAGGCATCCTGGGTCAAAGGTGAATGCGAATGTGATCGCTGGGTTTTCAGGCTTTGATATAATTTTTAGTGTGCTTCCCAAAGGCTAAGGACAAAGGGGAAAAAGTTTGACACATAAATACATCTTGAATCTCTGCAGATAAGAATAGATTTTGATTTTATTTCTCAAAAATTGAGGTCACTGTGGTCTGATGACAGGCTGAAAGCCCATCACTCAATTTTTTTCCAGTTTCTTACTTTTCTTTTTTTTCTTTTTCTTCTTCCCCAAATGAACAGACAGAATCTTATTTTTGATGCATTGTACACATTGAGTGAGTGACAGCATATTCAAGTTTTGAAGTTTGTGGCCCCAGGGTCAAGATTTAGTTAGAACCAACACTCCCTATCCAGGTAGTAAGAATTTTACTGATAATGCCACACAAGAATCAAAGCTCTTAAATTAGGTAACATAGTGAATTAAAAGTGAATCTTTTCAAAATGTATTTCTACCATATGTTTCCGTGATTGCTGCAGCCATCAGTTGTGGGAGTAGGCTCAAGAATTGGTCCTTGACCTCTTCAATCCCAGGGGACCATTGGCCAGGGAGCAGAGTGGTACTTGGCTTTTAGTAATTCCGACAACTTCTTCTTTTGCTCTGTGTTCTTGAGGACCTCAGAGGAGAGAAATTCATTCGGATGCATCATTCAAGCCAAGGATTTAGCTGGGTGTTAAAGGGCCATTTGGGAAGTGGCATGTACTGTATGTACCGTGATCAAGTTAATTATGTTGCTTTGGCAACCCCAGCTTTGGTATTTCCTGACTAGGATTTGTTGATAGAGTCATATTCCAATATCTAGCGTCATCAACACTAAAATCTTTTACAAAACCAGGTCATTTTTGTAAAAGAAAGTAGCAGAAAAAAGAGAGCTGGAGGATTTTTCTGAGAGTGTTAACAATTCATTGTTTTACAGGCTCTTAGTTGAAATAAGTTTCTGTTTAGAATTTTAAAGTATAATTTCCATTGTAGGAAATACAGTAGCAATACAATTGATTTTCCAGTGGACTCCAAGTGATTGTTTTAGAATTCCTTTTGTGGAGAATTTTGGCATTTGAGGTTTTATTTCAATTCACAATAAGTCAGATTTGGAAATCTTAAGTTGCTTTGTAAACTGCAGTAACTGTATTCTTAACTTTGTTCTTTGCTTCTGAGAACTGTAAGGGAACACAGGGCCAAGCATAGCACTTATGTTACTGAACCATGTCCATGGCTAATTTTTTCATCTTTGATTTATTTTGTGTGTTGTTGGGGTCTTTTCCTCATTTTTTTTAGAGAAAAGGGAACTAAAGGGAAAACACTGTACATATTGGGGTTTCATTATCTCAGCAAAGCACCTAATTACAGACCATTTTCTATTTGAGAAAACGTTCTTCTGCATTTTACTCCAAGGCCTCTGGCAGGGCTTGCTAAAATTTAAACTATGCTTTAGACTTCTTCTGAGAAATTCCCTGGTGCTGCAGGTGAGTTCATCCCTCTGGGACAAAACGAACAGGGGAAGTGGGTGGTGAAAGGCAGGTCTGGATCTGTGTCGAGGGGTCGGGGATGAAACGGGGCAGTGCTGGCAGCTGCTGGAGGTTGCACCATTCTCCCAGGAGTGTGCAGGATGAGGGATCCTCCTCTTCTGCTTTCCAGAGGGCAGTTCCAAGATGCACATGGCAGGATCTTTGCCAAGGCATTTGTTTCCTATAATCTCTTCTCAGGGTAGAGAGACACCCAAGAGCCAGACTCCATCCAAGCTGTTGAAAGTGGGAGATGAGCAGGGCTTGCAGGAAACTCACTGAAGGTGAGGTGGTGTTGCTCTCTACTGCCCATTCTGGGCTGGCCCATTTTAGGTCACCTTGGGTTCCTCTGTACCAGCTGATGGCTTGCCAGGGAGGCACTGCCTCAGATTAGGCTGGAAACTTCTAGTACATTGGATGCAGTCAGGTGACAATGTGCTTCAGCTTTCAGGCTGAAGGAGGGGGTCACAAAACAACTTGGGACCCCAACCCTGGTCATCTTGGTGTATTCCTCCTTTGCTGTTGAAGATGCACCTCTGCAGTCTAAGGTGACCTCCTGGTATCACTCCACTCCCTCCTCCTGTCACTGCATTGGAATAACTAGCACATTCATGGGATTTCAGATCTTCAGTGATGTGTAGGAACCTCTGGTGGAAGTGAAGAAGGCAACCACTCAGGATGTCCTCTTCAAAGTGACTCTTCTCTCCTTTCCTCGGCCATCCTTTTCTCCAGGCATGATGCAACCTGGGGGCTGCCACCTGGGGCTGGCTGGATGTTAGCCCAGCTGTAAGGAAAGGAGAGCAGTTGAGGGGCTTTTTTGCCGTTTTGTGGTTGGTTCCACCCCCACCCCCCCCCGCCTTGCCGTGTGTTGTTAGTTGCTAGGATGAGGTCTGTGTTCCTGGTGTGCCTTCTGGGTGTGCTAAACAACTTGCCCCACGAACCTCCCATGTAGGTTGGACCTGCAGTCCTTGGTGCAGCAGTTCAAACAAAGTGCAGTGCTGCAGGTGCTCTTTTGCTGGCTGATTGCTTCAAATGTCACACCTATCCTTGGCTTAACGTCTGCGCTGTTTCAACATCTCATGTGAGCTAATGGAATTTAGGCATCACCCGTTTCTCCCTCTCCCTGGAGGTTACAGATTTCCAGATACCCTTGAGATGGAGTTTTAAGGTCATCGGTGGCATTTTTAGGTCACAGAACTGCAAGACCTTGTCGTCTTGCCAGCTAATCAAGTGACTAATTAGTTCTTATATCACTGCTGTTATCTTTTTCTCCAGCTTTGGTTCAGCTCTGCAGGATGAAGCCTGCAAGATGACATCTGAGAATTATTTGATTGGAAACTTAGAGGCAGATATGGTCAAGAGACTCCATATGAGCAATCACTGGTGCCTGTGTTAGTCTGTGTACCTCAATTCATCCATGTATATTAAAGCATCTGTTAAAGCACCGTGTTTAAAAACAGCCTTCCTATAAGCCTTTCTATGATTATGGCAGTGAAGACACAAAATACACAGCACTTATAATTCCATAGTAATTTGGGTAATTTCTACAAGACTATTTTTAGCAGAGTGTACATATATTTTAATTTATTTTAATGTATGAGTGTTTTTACATCAGGGCACTTTATCCTACACCCTCCCAAATGCTCACAAATAGGAACTTGGGCAATGCAAACCTCTGTGTGTATCACAGCCACATTAACCCACTTTATTTCCCACTTTTCTCAGGTGTTGATGGCATCTGGTTGTGACAGATGCTTTCTGATAAAGCCTTCAGATCAACATGCCTTTGGAGACATCAGTGCTCTGTGTTGGTACTTGCAGACTGCTGTATCCAAATACTCTTCTTTAATTGTCTTATTAAGTAGAGAATTAAGCTCTGTGCTTTGACTGTTTTGGTGCCAGTGATTCTTATTGCAGGCTTTGGCACGGCACCACGTTGTGTTTTAAAGAGACAGCATCACTTTAATGATGTGGGAATTGAGCTGGAGGATAAAAATCCGCTGAGAAAATGGCTGACTGAAAGTACAGTACGTAAAATATGATTTTACGTTCTTCCCCTCAGACTATTAGGTGGGGGGTTTAGTTCAAATGCCTGCGATGATTTAAGAAATAAAAAGCAGAAATTCTCCCTGCTGCCAGACCACAGGCTCCTCAGCGCCAGACTTGCAGACGAATGTCACATGTTGCTGTATGTTTTGAAAGCATACCATGTGTTATTCTTTAGCTGTCTCAGTCTTCCCCCACAGCTATATCATCTTGTCCCTAGCCAATATCACAGAAAAAACTTCTAATGAAATAAATTTTCTTCTTCTCCCCATCCGGTGCAGACCCCAGGATGTGTTCCCCCATACCTGTCACTCCACCTGAGGGTCTCTGCCCGCAACTGTGTGGAAGTGATTTCAATTTGACTTCATGTAACTCTGCCTCTTGTGCTTTAAATCAGGCACTTTTGACACTGATATTACAGCTTATGTTGTGCGTTAGGATCAAGAGCTCACAAATGACTAAACATATGGTTAAAACTTTTTTTTTCATGAAATATGTTTCAGTTTAACTCGGCTGTGGGTCTAGATAACGAACCACCACAGCTTACCATTGGAACCATTGCATTTCCAGAAACAGTTTTTTACTCCTTCTTTTCTACTGTCTTGGATTAATGTTTCCTCCAGCTAATGACAGGACTGGACATGCAAACCAGATTAGAGCATAGTGTGAATAGCATAAGCTGAAAATGCTGGCGTCTCACTTTTTTGCCTACAAGGTTAAGCGGTTTACTGTGAGGTCACAAGAAGTAAACTGAAAGCAAACAGGCAAATTAATCCAGATATCTTGGGTTCTTCCAATGATGAGAGCAGCTCCCAGGGCATGTGCCTCTAAAATGTTCCTTTGAACTGTCCCCCTCCACCCTGCCTGTCCCCCCAGCCCACAGCAGTGGAGCTTTCCCACTTATGGCCAACTTACCTAGAGATGGGAGGTGAGGGTCCAGCCTCCTGTCAGGTACTGTGTGTCACTCCAGCAGCGTGGCCAGGGGATGTCACTCCTCCTGATCTGCAGTGCCAGGATGAACGTGGCAGAAGAGGTGGCAGCAGCAGCCCAGTGCTGCAGCTCTTGTGAATGGTGAAGGCTGTTTTGCATTAGAGCTGCTCCCTGGGGCTGCCTTCCACAGGAGGTCTGCTCCTGAGTTCAGCAGGGATGGGAAGCAGTCAGAGCTTTTGTTCAACATCTCTATTAAGTTCACTGCACTGGAAAAAAAAAAAAGGCTACTTGGGAAAGCCTGATGCTTGGGATTCTGCAGAAAAGAGTGTTGAGTTGGTCTAGTGGTCGAACTTCAGATCACAATTCTGATAAGCAAGAAACTGCTGGGGAGTTGTATTGGATAAAGGGTAGATGGTGAGGGCTGGGAAGACCAGAGCAGCTGGTGTGAAGGGTCATATGTGCATCACACCTATGTGTACTAGCTAGACCTGTGCTGAAAAGTCATCATATTTCATTTGTATTCTTTCTAGTTTGTTTTTTTTTTTTTTTAAAAAAACTGCCATGAGTGGGATTTATGCATTTATCCAGCTGCACCTTGTAATTGTAGGTGGTGTTTCCACCAGCCTAGGACCTTAGGTGCTGGGTGTGCCATCTGATGTCCCAGTTTGCAACCATACTGACAACTGAATGAGTCTGCATACTTACTCTACTCAAAAGCTTAGTTTTGAATCCATGTCAAAATGCGGAATCACAGTCTGTCTTGAGTGTCGGCCTTGTAGTTCTCCCTTCAGTAGAAATGAAAGATTTATTGGTTTTCCATGGAAACAATAATAGAAAGTTTGTATTTCTCATTTAGGTGTAATTATGAGTGTTACACTTGAACGATGAGGTGTACTGTGTTCAGAAAAAAAACTGGCAACATCCCATGCAAGTGCAGGGTTTCCACCAGGCTGTGTCTCTGACAGATAGGTTAGACAAGTTCTGCTGTGCCTGGGACCTCCTTCCTCACCAGTTCCTCCTGTTTACTGGGGAACTGCAGTGCTCAAACTGGGCTCAGCAACCAGCTGTATTGTAGTGGCAGAAATATGGCTGGAACATGGCAAGTGCCTGTGCTGGGCCCACCACCCTAAGGGAGAGCAGCTCCCGTGTCCTGACCCATTGAAGTGTATACCTTATGCCTATGGAGAGAAGGAAGATGCTCATCTCCCACCACGGGTATCACAGGGGAGACTGCTGGAGAACAGGGGCAGATTAGGCTGCAGTGGGGTGGGGGCACCATATGGAATTGAGGTAGAAAGATATTGGAGTAGAGGGGGAGAATTACTTCCCTCAACCTACTGGTCACACTTCTTTTGTTCCAATATGATGGATTTTTCTGGGCTGCAAACAAAAATTGCCAGGTCGTGTTGAAGTTCTCATGAACCAGCACCTCCAAGTCTTTCTCCTCAGGGCTGAGGCAAATCCATTCATTTCAATCCATTCTTTGCCCAGCCTGTGTTTATGCTTGGGATTGCCATGACCAAGGTGCAGGATCTTATAGTTGGCCTTGTTGAACTTTGAGGCTGACATAGGCCCATCCCTCAAGCCTGTCAAGGTCCCTCTGGATGGCATCCCTTCCCTTTCGCGTGTTGAACACACCATAGACCTTGGTATTGTTGGCAAACTTGCTGAAGATGCACTCAATCCCACTGGCCATGTCGCCAGCAAGGATGTTAAGTAGTGCTGATGCCAGTGCCAGCCCCAGAGGGGCTGCTGGTCACTGGTCTCCACTTGGGCATCGAACTGTTGAATGTAACTTTTTGAATGTGACCATCCAGCCAATTCCTTATCAGCTGAGTGGTCCGTCTGTCAAATCTGTCTCTCCAGTTTAGGGACAAAGATGTTGTACAGTTCAGTGTCAAATGCTTTTCACATGTCCAGGTAGATGCTGTCAATCACTCTTTTCTTACCCATCAGTGCTGTAAGCCTATTGTAGGAGACCACCAAATTTGTCAGGGCTCATTTGTCCTTAGGGAAGATTTTGGCTGTCACCAATCACTCCTTAGTTTCCATGTGCCTTAGCCTAGTTTCCAGGAGGATCTGCTCCAAGATTTTGCCAGAAACAGAGGTGAAACTAAGTGGCTTGTAGTTGCCTGGGTCTTCTTTTTTAAAAATGGGAGTTACGTTTTCCCTTTTCCAGTCAGTGGGAAACTTCATCAGACTGCCACAACTTCACAAATATGTGGATAGTGACTTAGCTACTTCATCCGCCAGCTCCCTCAGGACCCATGGCTTAGTTCCTTGGAAATACCGGTAAATTTTGCAGGTCTGGTACCCTCATCAAGAGCACACGGCTGCTCGGTATATCCCACGTTCGTAACAAAGAGCTAGTGAGTGATGACTGCTTTGTGAGATCACGTGTGTCCGAGAGGACTTTCTTCCTGCCTTGTGTGTTACTGTTTCCCTCTCATGCGGACCTCTGTGCCCTGTTTGTACTAACGTGCTAGACGTGGAGCTATGCCATGAAACCATCCCAAGCTTCCATTAGAACAGAACAGCAACTTACCCTGCAGCCCTCCACAGACAGCCAGTGACATACATGTAGTAAGCTTTGTCTGCATACAAGTATGCAGGGGCCCTTCGAGATGTCTGCTATAAACTGGAAATGTCCACCGGGTTTGGTACTTGCATTGCTGGGACAGACCATTCCTTTGTAACATTGTCATGGTGGCACATGAGAAGCTACCTGAACATGATCCCCTTGATCTATGAAAGAACTGGTTGTAAGTTTGGTTATTTCCCATGGGGCTTCTAAAAAGCAGTGCTTTCCCTGCCCTTTCCTTATCTGAGAGAGCCCTTCCTGTGGTCTGCAAAGATCACCTTACTTTTGGGGCCTTTGTGGGACGTGTATGTGTTACAGTTCTGGTTGGTAGCAATACCTGAGTGGATTATCTTAGACAGAAGAACTACCGCGTTACTACGTAGGAATTGCATTGACCTTTTGCAGTCTGCCTTTTTAAGGGAGATCTTGGCCTTAAATTCATTATCTTTAGCAGAAGAGGCAGTGCCCCAATAAAAGAGAAGGCTGGAATGTGAGGTTATTAGCTCTCTGCTGTGCTAGACCTGTGGGCTGGTGCAAAACCACATTTAGCTTGCAGCCAGCCATGGTATGTGCTGCCTCTTGGCTCATGTGTAGTTAGGGGACATGAAGGAGTCACAAAGATGCAGATGCCCAGACAACCTGGTGGCAGCTGGGGTAACTACTTTTGGGGAAAGAAGGTATGTAAGGAAAGACTGTAGGAAACCAGTCTTCATTAGTTCTGCAACTCGTCCGACAACTTGCACTCTTTTATTAAATTTTTATTACAGCAAAAGTGACTAGAATAAAAATAGTGTAGGTGCCAAGGGGATAAACAGTGAATTAAAAGGATTAAGGTCTGAAGATTTTATTGCTTTTAGAAAGATGTTATTAGATTTACTAGCTTAAGTTAAATTTACATGACTGAATTACTTCTTAACTTAGCAAGGAGTTTTGTGGGTAAAAAAACCCCTTCTGTTTAGGTGTTTTAAAAGGACTTAATCCAGAATACATCATAACTCTTTAGGCCATTATGGAAGAGTAGAGCAGCTATCTGTCGTAAGATAAACGAGTGCTGACTGGGATTTGAGTCTTCTGGAAGTCAGTGTGACCTGCACATTGTGTAGGAATTGATAGCAGCTCCAGCGTGTAAGATAGCGAGGGAACTACTTCCAGTGTTATGTTAGTTATATTGTCAACTGTGATATTTTTGATAATTTCAGTTTTCATAAGCTTTTGAGCCTCTTGAAGATAACGTGGGGGTTTTTTAACACATAGAATCTTTGTTTTTTAAGGACTGTTCATGGCAAACTTGATGACTGACAGTGGCAATTCTGCTTGAGATCATCTGCAATAAACTTCTCTCCTGATACCTGTCAGTGTCGTCAAGTCAGGCCAAACTCCAAGCTCCTACCCTTTATAAGGGTTCAGAGTTGCTGGCAGTTTGTGTGTTGGCTTCCTCTGAATCCACACTGCTTGTGTGTGGCTCTTTTTCCCCCCACAGCTCCTCACGCAGCACACTTGCATATTGGACAGAGTCCAAATTTCCTCCCTCCTGGGGATTCCTTTGCCGTTAATTTAAGTGATGGCAAATGCAAACTTCTTGCCAGAGCTTGCTGTGTGTTTTTGGATGCTTTCTTTAGCTGTTCCCTGAGGGGTCAGCTTTTGTCCTTCCCCATCATGCTTTCTGCTGTGGGGAGAGAGGCCTCAAACTGGAGCTGATCAGTCCCACTTGGCTTTGACTGCATCTCTGACATGGCTTCAGGATCTCAGTGTCTTTCGCAGTTTTGGAAGACTTTTGCTTTGCTGATATCTGTACTGAGCTGGGCTTTATAATAACATGAATGTATATGTAATCCTAAAAGCAGAAGGAATCATTCATGCCTTTATGTGGTTTAAGTTCTTATTAGATGGTTGTCTGCAGCACTGTGACTTGATGATTTTGGATGCTAAGTGGAAGTTACAATTAGGGAGGGAAATTACTGTTTTTAATAGGTATACAAAATAGCTTTTCTCTTCAAAAGTCATGTGGTGAAGACATGGTGTTAGTATGAGACAGGGTGAATGTGTTGGAGATAAGTGAATGCCCATCTACTGTAAACCCAAACTGTAGATTTATGGGACATCTTCTCGAACTGGGGATGCTCACTTAGGTCAGAGCATGGTCTGGAAAAGCACTCAGTCTCCTTCCAGGTAGACCAGCAGTAGCCAGGAAAACTGAAAGGCAGCCCTTCTGTTTGAAGTCTTCTGTGCCTTTGCTCACTTCCCTCCATGGGGTCTGCCCTTGGTACCGGAGGGGGCTTTCTTGCCTGCCCCAGCCTCAAGCTCTGCTGCCCAGGATTATTCTCCAGGGCCTTTGTCCTGCTGCATAGCTTGTGCTTGCACAACTGAGAAGCCATTTAGTTGTGGGTTTACCCCGTCAGCTATTTTCAGCAGTCCTTCTCTTATTTGTCCAGACAGTTTTGTTGGAGGAGCTGTGCAGCAGGACGTGTTCACAGGACGGGGAAGAACAATGCTGGCTTTATGAAAACACAGGTGTTAGAGGAATGTAATCTGTTTATGCTTCATTTTACACATTTCAGGGTGTTTTCTGTGACTATCCAGGCTGTTTTAAAAGGCAAAGTGTTTGGTTTAGCACAGACTTACATAATGCCAGTCAGTGCATAGGTGGGAAGGTTGAGGTGTGGCGTCCCCTTTCCTGCTGGGTTGAAAGTCTCCGGTGGATTCATAGAATCATAGAAATGCTCTGTGATGGCACCTGGTAAACTAGTGGAAATGATGGTGAAGGAGTGCTCCATCGTGACATCCTGGATGGAGTAATAAACCCTCGAGTCTGGAAGCAACATGGCTGGTGGACTCACTGTTTGGCAAAGGTGATTTGTGCTTGCAAGCAGCAGCACATTGCTTCAAAATGGGAAGTAGGAAGAACACCTAGACTATCTGGGGAAAAAAAACCTCAGAGGAATAACATCCAGGATGCAGCATCTGTTGGGATACCAGGATCCGCCAGAATCAAAAGCTGAGCCTGAAGATCTTGCAAATGTGCTGCTTTTGGTAACCTAAAAAGACCACCCAAAAAAGAAAAAAAAAAAAAAGGTTTGGTTGCTCATCCTGCACTGAGGCGGCAGCTGGGACTGAGGACATAGCACTGGTAACTGCAGGAAGTGTAATGCATTCAGGTGCTTCACTCCATTACAATAGAGATTGACAAATTGGAGAGAGTTCAGGAGAAAAAAAGATCCTGGAGATGAGCTTGAGGGATTGACTTACAAGAGAAGACCGAAAGAGCTGAATATAGATAACTTGGCTAAAGGATGACAAATGGGGTGGTTGAGATATAAATCTACAAATATCTGAAGGGTGTAAACACCAAGGCTATGAAGAATTATTTAGAGTGGTACAATGGGGTGTAACTAGAAGTAATGGGATGAAATTTAAGAGAAGGCAAATTTCAGTTGAATAATGGGAGAAGCTTTTTGACAGTGTGATGTATTAGCCCATGGGATGCTCTTCCAGCAGTAGTCCTATTGCTCACTACTTAGGGCACAACCCTGTTTGCTAAGAAGCCAGAGTTTTCCGGAGTTTTTATTAAGGACAGTTTCAAATCATGCCTTTGGTGTTTTATGTGTTTGATGCAGAGACATGCAAACCATACATCAAAACTGCTGTGCCTCTCCACATGTGCACCACGTCCGGGTGTGTGTAGCAGCTCCTGGTATTGTGGCAGTGGAGGTGAGGGCAGGGGTGTGAGCAGCCCTTTGAGCCACAGCTCATCCCAGATGGCCCTGCTGGCATGGAAAGTTCAGCCAGGTCGGTAGTGTCTGCTCTTTGATCAGGACCTTCTTTTACCTCCCACGCTTCTCCCCATCTGGATGTTGTAGTGTTACCATTTGGGGGTTAGTTCAGTTATGGTCTCTGGAATAGGTGTCAAAGTTACGCTGCAGCTCTATGTAAAAAACCAAGAAATCTCCCACTTTGCTTCAAAGGAATGGGGACAAACAAGATCTCGTTGATGCACATGGTCTATGGTCTTTCATAAATCTACAATACTGTACCTTAGCTTTTTCTTTAGAAACTCCCATTTCTTCTCCTGCTTTTCACTTCACTTGAAATGCAAACTAAGGTCAGAGGATCACTTTCCTACTGACAGAACACACTGCATTGTCTGTCATTTTAAAATGTCCTCCACAGTAACTGAGGAAAGGTTCATATTTCTACTATTTATCCTTAAGAGTAACTGTCTTGATTTTCCTTATCTAGAAGAGCAAATTAGAAAATTAGGTAAACTAGCTGCGTAAATCAAGTTAGAGTATCTCAGCTAAAATGGTAGTTTATCTTCAGCATGGGGAAGATGGCAGATTCATGTAATTAGAGAAACAAATGCAGCTGTAGCATAGCATACACTGGCAACTTGGATATTCTGTTGAAGAGCGGGAGGACAGAAAACTTTAAAGAACAGGCATTCTTGGAGCATAAATGAGACAAGAGCAGAAAGTGTCTTTTATAATTGTTTGTAAATGTGTTTCATACTGCCCGTGCTGTCCCTGAAGAGGTCTGTGTCCATATGCTTCAGGGAAATTTCTGAGTTATATCCTCTCTCAGTCTGTGGGAAGAATGAACTGCTGAAGGGTTTCATTCTCCTCTGCATGGGGGTGAATATTTTCCTTGCTGAAAAATGCAGTTTTGGTCTCCACAGAACTGGATTCATTTGGTGGATGCTTTTCATGGGGAATTTCATATGTGGGGAAATGTCAAAACAATTGTGTCTTCATTGCAACCCTTCCCGTCACTGAGGGCTGTGGTGAGAGCACACTTCTGAGAGGAGAGCTTTGCTTTGAACCACTTTTCATATCCAGACCTAGAGTGGATGTGTGCTCAGGCCCCATCGTCTCAGGAGAGCAGCATAACCACTAAGCTACCTCAAGTTTGCCACCTTAATTTAAGTGGTTTTTATTCAGCAGAAATAAATCATTCATGTCAGTATGGCTCCAGAATTATTTTTTAAAAATTGTTTGGTTTCACTACTGTGCAGGAGTATCAATTATCCTCCCTACGTTATTTCTGAAGCCACTTTAAAAAGGAATTTTAATTATGCAGCTGGGGGTCACTAATAGCATTTGCAGGAGACTTCATTGTTTTTTTTTTTCCTGGAGATTGATTGATGATACTTTTGCACCTCTCTTAGTGGACTTAGGCCCTACTCCTTTAGAAGCCAGACTTTCCAGCCAGGTTCGCCTCAAGAGGACAGCACAAATGTGGTCAGGTTTCTTTTAACTGTTGTTTCAAACTTCTCTGAACTGCACTAGTGAAGTAGATATTTGCAAAGCCAAGCCTGGACCACACCAAGGGAAGTGTTTGGGGGAAAGGGTACCTCAGAATAAACTACAGCGAGTTTTGGGGCCGCTATAGCAGTCCAGGCCACTTTCTGTATTGATGGAGGTCTTGGAGCATCCTTGCAAACTGTTGATACATGCTTGCAGCTTCCTCCTCTATCCCCTTACAGGTGTGTCTGCACCACCCAATATCCAGGCTGGTATTTTAGAGCTAATCCTTCATGAAAGGGCTGTATTATGACATGGAGCATTTGGAGTATTCCCACCTTGTTGGTCTCGGTTGATAACCTGCAGCTGAAGGGGCAGGGAGATGGGAGCTATGAAATCCCAGCAGGAGCTGCAGAAGTTCAGCTCCCAGAAGCTTGCAAGAGCCGTCCTGTGCAGTCTGGCAGACTATAAGGCACAGTAAGCACACTTTTATCAGTGCAAGAAAGAAAAAATGTTGCCGTCCCTCCTTATCTGTTGAGGGCAATGAAAAATCTTGAGCCACCTTGTGCAGTGAAAGGATTAATTTGCTGTGGATGTTTGATTAATAAAGCAGTACTTTATCTCCTTTCATTTCCCCCTAGTAATGGCAAAAGAGTTTCAGATGTGCGTGGCCTTTCCTGCTCTCCTCCTACTGTGAAATGGATGTCTCACTGACTGCCACTCAAAAGGACAAATCAGTACCCAAACCCTCCTTCTGGCAGGACTTGAGGAGAAGCCAAAATGGAGGGAGTCAGCCCAAGTGCAAGGAACACACCTTTCTTCTTCTTCTTCTTCTGCTGTCTGAGAGAACACATAAGCGTGTGTTCATGAAAGCCAGGCAATGGAATTAGATTATTTTGACCTTAGCAGCGTTTAAAGGCTGGAGAGTGTTTAGCTAATTGTACTGGGCAGTTGCACAGTTTCTCCACTGCCTTGTGTCTTTTCCAGGGCTTTTATTCTTCATTACTCCCATACTAGTGCCCTGCCTTTATCTCCTGCAAGTCCTGCTCCTCGGCCTAGCACTGCGGGCCTCTGAGAATAATTGTTTATAATGTTCATTTAGCTTTCAGTGAAATCTCTTCGAGCTTTCAAAGAAAGCTCTTTAGTTTGGTCTGCACAGATGTAAACTTTCGATAGGAGAAATTCCGTATGTTCAACTAATGACTTCAGGACTCCAAGTGCTGCTGATGTGCTGCAGTTCCGTGTCCATGTAACTCCATGTAAAAACCGTGTGCTACCTCTGATTTTGAGTTTAAGCACTCCACAAGAGTGGTTTTAGGCCTTCTATACTCGCAGCATATAGTAACAGTAGCTTGTTTTTGTTTACGTATAAATAAGATGCCTCTCCGCAAGATCTGCTGGAAGCCAAGTTTGGGGTTGAAAAAGGAATAAATAAGCAATGGAACAGTAATTCTGTCATAAGGTGCATTGTGTCAACAGAAGTTTATTTTATTTACTTCTTGGAATAGGAAGTGCTCTGACTTGTTAGCGTTTGTTGTTGCTTTCTGTTTTGTTGGGTGCTAAGATGGTTCTCAGTGACTTCTGTGTTCTGTTTTTCCAAGAAAAGCATCACATCAGCTTCTTTTTACAATTATTTTCCTTGGCAAAACTTAGTATTTTATTTGTTGTTAGCTGCCATATGCTACAGGTGAACTAGTTTATGCTTAGAGCTACATAGTTCACTTACTCACTTTGGACATTAATTAAAAAAATTGAGAAGATAACACCAGCTATGATGGAAGTTTTCCCCTTGCTGCCTTCTTATATCACAACAAACCCTGTAGTGACTGAAAGGCTAAGGGCTGTTTGTTCTTTTCATCAATACCCCAACAAGGGTTTTCCACCCCTACGTCTCAAAGTGCCTTAAAGAAGTGCTTGACAATTATATACTAGGTGCTCATGTTAGGAAGCTGAATCACAGATGGACAGTTGGGGGTATCAGGACACCTGATAATAGTGGCTGGACGCTTGGCTCCCTGTCCTGGGAATTGGACCACTGCTTCATGGTCCCCATCTGTGTCCCAGTGCATCCTGCAGAAGATACATTTTCCTTAAGGTCTTGGCCCACTGCCAGCATTTCAGGATACTTTATTCTAATGCAGAACAAATTTCCCAGGATTTATTGGGATGTCCAGAAAATCAGCTGTCTTTGCAGTTCATCCACTCTGGATGAATCATTTCTTGTCAGTTTTCTCTGACAAGATGAGAAACTGAATGGCCATAACTTTGAGCTGTGTCTTTCTTGAGGGCCTGGAGAAAAGGGCAGTGCTGGAGCTGGACTCTGTTGGCGTGTGTTGGAGGTGCAGCTCCAGCACCGCTAAGTTAGCATCAGATAAGAAAGTGATAAAGGCAGGTTTAGCAATGTCCTGGCAGCTCACTGATGAGGTCATGCAGCCTAGTACTGGATTGCCTTGGACTGGACAGCCCAGCCCAGAGGTTTCCAGTGTTCTCTAGTCACAGCACAGCTGTGTCTGCAAATGACTGCCAGAGCTGGCAGGCTGGGGACTTTGACTAGGCTAAAACTTCCTTAGGAATGTAGAAATAAATGTGAAATAATTAGCAGCCAACCAGTGCTGGTCCCCTGAATCAGTCTACCTTTGTTATGGTTTACACTCATAAATCCTGATAGCTGTTGTAGGGACGTGCATGTATGGGAGTGGGGAGAGGAGGAGAGAACTGCTGGTATTGATCAAACTGGATCTTAAACTCCAGTTTGTGTTGAGCCAGAAGGTCCTAATTATATATATGTAACGTGCAGTGAAAAGCAATGTGAGACTTGGGTAGACCATATGTCTAAGTGCTGCTTGGGATGATTGAGAGCTGCTGAACCAAGCTTTAGATTTCGGAGATGTGGTTCAGGCACAGAATTGTGCTGGTGTCCCTAAACTTTCCTGGGTTTGAATAACATTTTTGTAGCTGAGGTTTTGCAAGTATGAAGCCTGAAGCCAGCTTAAGGAAAGTTTATGATGTGAAAATTAAGTTTTCTCTAGTAAGCTGCAGTTTGTCAAAACAACGGCACACATTCCTGTTGGGCTACAGTTTGGCAGGATGCAAAGACTTCATCTCTCCCTTTGAATATCCGAAGAAAATGTAAACCTGGCATTTTAATCGTGCATGGATTTCTACACATCCCTTTCAACAGCTGGGATAAGCTCCTCTGCTTTATCACACATTTTCCCTTGTGTTATGAATCACCACCTCCTCTCCAGGCAGTTCACATACAGGATTCTTCAGTCTTTGGAAGCTTGTGTGTTTGACTAAGAAGAGCAAAAAAGGTTGTAAAGGGACTTGCCCAAGGATAAGATGGATCTCAGATCTGGTTGTCTGACAAGAAGTGAATTGTCATATAATTGGAGCTAGTGCTAACTGGTATTTCAGCTTTTGGGGGAAATATTTTGGGAAAATTCACTCTGTTTCCCAACAGAGCTCTTAAAAGTGTCTCACAGAAAGGAAATTCCATACGTTTTTTTGCTCTGGAAGCAGAAAAAAAAAAAAAGGACTGGTTTTAGCTGATTATTCCAAAATGAAAGAGAACAGCTGTCTGCCCTGAATCCCAGAAAACAGAGCTGAAAGCCCCTTAAGCTTCATATAGAGCTTGAACTCATGGAGCTCACAAGTTTTCTGCTCCTGCCAGCAGACTGGGTCGGGCATTTGGGCTCCCAGATGCAGAAGGAAGTCTGTGAGGTTGGGCTGCCTGGGAATGACAGAAGCTGGGGAGTTTGAGTGTCTCCCTGGACAGCTGGTGAGAGGAAAAAAGCAGTGTTCTGACCCACCCCACGAGCAGTTACCTCAAACTGATGCACAGCCACAGACATTTCCAGTGTAGACAACCTGATGTTTTCCATTGGAAGCCCCTTGTGACAAGAGGCTCCTGACCTTTGTTACATGTGTGTTGGTGCATTACAATGTTTAGCATATTGCTAGTAAGGTTGTATAGAGGCATTAAGATTCAGAATCTTGCTGGTGCAGAGCTCAGTTGTGAAAGTTGCTTGGAAGGTCACTTTTTGGATAGGAGCTAAATGGTGGTACCCAAGCAGTTGTCAGCAGGGGATCAATAAACCAGAAAAATCTGAGTTTTTCCCTTTCTGTTTTGCGACCTCAGTGTTTTTAAGCTTTTCCCCTTATGAAACTCACCCCTGTGTGAATTTACTCACAGCTGTGAGAGCGATTTAGTTCCACTCATTAGTGATGAAGCAAAGGTACATAGTAAAAATGAAAGGATAATACATCACCGACTGTATTTTGTTCCTGGCCTTGATGAATATGGCGCACTTTAAAGTATTGGTTGTTTTCAGATATAGCAGACATACTGTTGTGTGTTTTGGAAAACCTAAATGTCTAAGTAATAGGAGACCTCAGCCATGCGCTCCACTATTAAATCTTTTCTGAGAAGTATGGAAAAACGTGTTTGCTCTGTGTGTGTTTGTGTGAATTATGGGCTGTGCAGATCAGCAAAGTGCAAATTAGCAGTTCTCTACTGTCCTGTCATATCTCGACTCGCAATAGCAGAGTTCAGAAGTTCATTGCTTGGGGGAGGCAAAAAAAAAAAAAAAAAATTAAGAAAATTTGCTCTGACTTACTTGTGCTTTTATGAAGACTGTCTGGAGCTGAATAACCCCTGGTGAACTTGTATCCTCCACCCCAGCTGCAGCCTTTCAGCTCCAACAAAGACCACTCACTAAATCCAGGAAATCGAGCGGCGCGTGGGTGAGTGGCTGACTCCACATTCACACCCGGCCCGCGTTCCGGGGGGAGAGCCGCTCCGCCCCGGCCCTGCGAGCAAAACCCTCTACATGTGTGCCTGGAAAAAATAATTCTTCACCATCCACAGAAAGCTGCACTTTCCATTGAGTTTTTCCAGCAGTGCAGCTTTTTTAGAAACCACAATAAAAACACGAGACTGCAGGATTTTTTTTTTATTCTTTACATTCCTCACTGCACAAGAAGCGGCGCCAAATGTTTTTCTGGAAGCAGGATTTCCAACCATGAGCAGTGATTTAGGAGGGTGACAATATCAGTCTCAAGAATGTTTCGTTTGGAAAACTTTGAGATGTACTTGAAACATCACTAGCCTATTTCCTCTGCTTTGATTACTCCGCTTCCATATACATCTATTTAGCCACTGGCTGTTGTTCTTTTACCCTCGAAAAATCTGTTTTGATGCCCTAAACATTGTCTTCTTTGTTATGCTAAGGCGGGAGATAGAGCGGCATGCGGAGAGAGAGATAAAAGCAGTGTTGTTTTATGGATCCTACGCAGTGTACTTTGCAGGAACTTTAAAAATAATTTGCACAGTACTCCTTAGTGGGATAAATGTTCTCTAGGATCATTTACAAAACACGAACAAAACCATATTAACAAAGACGAGTAAGCACAGATTTCCTCATTTCACAGGTGAAGAAACAAAGCTCTGTAAAAGTTATTTGTTGTTACAGGGTCTGGTCAGGGTTAAAAAGGGTGAGGCTCAACTTGCAGGGCCATCACATCCATATATCATGGTAGTTGGAGTGAGATGGTAGTTTAAAGTGACTAAGGAAGAGGTAGTTGGGTCATTAGACTTTGCTGCTTGTGTAACATGACATATGGGAGATGTGTTTAGGTGATGTAGACTTCTATCACCGGAGTGTAAAAACAACCCAGAACCTCAACTGCCCCTGCCAGATGCTGCAATATTTTGTTATTAGGGAACTTTATATTTTAAACAGAAATTTAAATATTGTGGTTCTGGAAGATCAGAAGTTTCTTTGGGAACTTCAGCAGTGCCGCCTGAAATGAAGGAAGTGGGGCTGTTGGGCCAAGGGGGAGAAGGTCCCCAAAGGAGCAGCTGTCATGGAGGAGTTCCTTACTGGCCCTGGCACTATCTCGTTCACAGTTTTGTTAAAACCAATGATTAGTGGTTTAAAAATAGTTACAATAAAGCTTGTGAGAAGAGGTTAATGCAGAGTAGTTAAAGCTTTGCACATTTCTTCCTGACTGTGCTTTTCTCCAGCTGCTACCTGGTGGCCTCTCTTGGGAAGCAGATGACTTTCAGACTCACTGTACTTGGGGCAGTGCTCGTGGTCAACGGAAGCTTTGCAGGGATGTTGTCAGGATGGGACTCGGAGCCCACATCTCCTATCTGGAAACCATCATGAGCTCCACAGTGCAAATGCCAGCCTTTGACAGACTGAAAAGTTGTCCCAGGTGTTTGATGGAGGCACATTCATGCGCCTTTCTGGCCCCTCCACTCCCACCAGGATTCCCCAGTCTTTGCTACTCATGTGAGAGGATGTATTTAGGATTTTTCCTCTGCAAGGTGTTGGTCAAAGGCAACTTCAACTGATCCGGCTGTTACAATCCTGTTTTCGTCTTTACCCCTCTGGCACTCATGTGATCATGCAATATACACATTCAGATGCTGAAAACTGATCTTTTTATTTCTTTTTTTTTCTCTCAGAATCATGTTTTTGGCTGGATCAGTTCCCTGAGCTGATTGACATGGTAATTGCATTAATGTGAGCACAGGAGAATGAGAGGGAAGATGGGGGCAGGCGGAACAATGGGATCACAGCATCCCAGGCTCAGTTTGGTGTAGACTGTCTCCTTGGCTGCTAGAACAGGCTGCATTTGTGATGACTGGTGAGTCTTAAATTTGAAGATAATTTGTGCAGGAGTGTACAGCAAAAAAATCCATTGATTGACGTCCGAGGCCTGTATGTCAGCTACTATACAGCCTAGGTAATACCATCTCTTAGATTTAATTTATTTCATTTTTTAAAAATCAGTTGGTTTTACAGTGGTTTCAGTTTACGTCATCTGTGCTTAGTCTTGCTTCTGCAGAGTGATACTGCTTATCAGTAACTGGGCTTATTCTGCAGCTGGAGCTGCTTCAGGAGAAGAGCTGGTCCCCAGGGACTGGTCTGAGCAGATGTAGACCAAGAGTTTTGCAGCCTGCAAATGTCAGGCTGATGTTTTTTCCTTTTCTGACTGGACATTTCTATGTTCTCATAACTGTAGGTAGAGCTGCCTTTTCTTCAATTACCTACTGCATCGAGACAAAAATTACTTTGGCTTTCAGTGCTTCTGGCTGGGTGATTTTTCTCCCTACTGTTTGCATAAGCATCCTGGGACACAGACTGACTGTCCTGTCCTGGTCTGTCTTTGAGCTGCTCCCTGCATGCTTTTAACTGTGGTTCAGTCATGTGTCCCAATGGGCTTGACAGTAAACTGGAATCATCTGTCTTGCAAATGGTCTTGTCTTTAATTAGAAAATCTTTAATGTCTGCAAGGTCACATGTGGGTGCCAGAGTTTGCAGCTCTGTAATGTAAATTCTGTTGCCTTCCTGGTTTTAGGCGTAAAGTTTTTAAAAATAATCTCTTTAGCCTCAGGATAACAGTATCCATTGAACCCCACTAGCAGATGTTCCACAGGCTAAATCTGGCCAACAGCCTCCCTCCCCCCATTCATATTTTTCCCCCCAGTGAAGCACCAGAAAGGGTTGTCAATTAATTTTCTCATATTTATCCCCAATGGCCATCTGTATGTACAGACTATTTATTTTCACTGTCTCTGTACAAGTGCTAATGTGTTTTTTGTTGGTGTTTGTTTTGGGGTTTTTTCCCCTGTTTTGTCCTGTAGTCAGGTATCCTGAGCCTGTTTCCTCTGTATCAAGCATTAGATTGTTTTTCTCCTAATGACCTGCTCTTCCTGGCTGTAGTTTTGCTCTCTGGCTGCTGCCACCAAGTTTTGTGTATCATGTGCTGGGTAGCACTGAGAGAGCAGTGTGTGACCCCAAACTACAACCTCTTTCTGATGAGAGGGCTCTGTGGGAATGCTGTGACTGCAGCCAGAGCAGAAACAGCGTAGGCTTCTTGGTGTACCCTTCAAATCTCTCTTCCGTGTCCATCCTATGTTATGGGAACCTATCTTGCTCCACGCTTAGAAGGAGCCACGTCAAAGGGCAGGGCTTTGAGTGAGTTCTTTAAAAATAAAACCCTTGAATATTTTTTCCAGCTTTGTAGGAACTAGAAAAGCATAACCATGATTCAGCTCATGTGGGTGTGGAGAAAAGATGTAGCCCAAGCCTGGATGGACCACAGGTGTTCTGTTTCCTTTGTCTTTCCTATAAATTAATTCTATATGTTGCAACACCAGGAAAGGATGCTGCTTCTTTCCAGACTACTGGATACTCCCAACTCTGGGAAGCACTTTGTGGACAAAGCTTGCTGAGCTGTACAGAGGAGACTATGAACGAAATAAACCAGCTTCATGAGAAGCAACACTTAGTGCTTTATCTCTGAAGGAATCAGTCTTTTATGAAAGACTTTGTGTTCCCCTGATTTATTTATTTATTTTTTCCATTGAATGAGCAAGATTGTTTAAAAAAGGTGGTGGGGAAAGTCACTGGGGAAAAGCTCCTTCCTCTGCTCACTCATCGATTCTTATAACATTAAAAAAATTAATTTAAATTGCCACTTTCCTCAAAATGAAGTGTAAAGCTTTCATAGTTCTGTTGTTTAATTTCCCAACTGGATATGAAATTAAGGAAATTGTAATTGTTTGACCTCTCGCATCAGGGAGTCTAGGTATTTTTTCATCTGTTTCACAGGAGTACATCTATATGAGCATAATGGCTTCCCTAGAGGCTCCATCTCTTGTAAAATACGATCTAATGAATTAAAATATATCTCCTTTTCTTGGTGCTTTTTCACGCTACCGTGGGGTTTGAGTTCGGGGTGGCTCCTGTTGAATTGTCTGAAGGCTCTCAGCATACTTCCTCCTACCGAATTGTTCTTCCTGAAGTTTGCCCATTGATTACATCCTCTGGATTGGGTCGGTTGTCTTTCTTACATGGTTCACTAATTTTAACTCACTAAGCATTGCTAATGTGCCTTCCACAAACTTGCAGCTGTTTAAAGCTTTGATCCAGGAACCTTTCCAAATTCAGCAAAAAAATACTAAAGAAGCTGAACTTTTTTCCCCCCCCTTTCTTTGTGTCCTTTGTTACTGAAGAGGGCTGCAGATATTTAATACCATTTAAAGCCAGACAAAAAAACCTCCTCTCCTTTGGTGATTTCTCCAAAACACCAGTTGATTATTGTTGGCAAGGACATCACACTGGAAAGGACTAGCTGTTCTTTGTGGTTTTGAGGCCAAAATACTGCTGGGATCATCCCTGGTGGCTGGGTGGAGCTTGCTGGGTACCTGCCTGAGAGAGCAATAGTGTCACCACACAGCAGATGGGCCTCTCTTTGTGGGGAGGGAATAGTTTGGCACCAAAGAACAAAGCTCTTCTCCCCCAAAGGGTGATAAAAATTATACTGAATATCACTGAGGAAGCAGCAAACATTGGTCTTGAGATCTCTGTGCTCTGTACATCTGATCAGCTGCATGTGAGATTTTTCAGGGGATCTGATAGACCATCTTTTAGAGAATAGCTGGACATGTCAGAGTGTGGGGTAAGGTTCCATTAATTTTCAGGCCTCTTACAGAGAAATTTTTGTTCCAAAGTCAACACTTAGAGAGGTTTCCCATGGGGGAACAGAGGCTGAGCTGACTCGCCATCAGAATAAGCATATTTTGGTCTTGAGGAGAAAAGGTGAGCAAACACCAACCTCACTGATATATTTAGCTCTCAGTGATTGTAAGGATGAGTTCAACTGGATCCACGATCCCTTGCTTAGCTCTCTCTTATTTCCCAAATGGGCCACACAAGTGGCCTCATGCACACCCGTAGCAGCTGGTAAAACAGCTCCACTTGCGTAATGGAAGAAGTTGGCAGGAGAGGACTGTCAGGAAGGTTTTGCCAGGATTTCATGGCAGAGAGGTGACTTTGTCAAGACCGCAAAAGAGTTGGTCCAGACCCGGTCAGAAGTCAGGACCTGCTCTGCCTCATTTCAGGTATTAGAAGCTCTGTTTCATGTAGCACGTGTAGCTTGAGTTTTTAATACATAAAAATCCTTGCATTCATTTCTCCAATCCCGATTGCTTTAAAAGGGGAGGAACTTTTCAGCGTGCCCCAAATAAGAGAGGGGCAGAAAGCAGAGGGTTGGCCGAGGTTCAGGGCAAGCCACTCCGTCCCGGGCCGGCAGAGGGGACTTGCAGATGTCGGTGCCCCTGGGAGCAGGGTGATGGCCAGGGCTCTCCATGCTGTGCTGCCAGACCGCACCGGTGCGCGAGCCCATGGAGGGAGCGGGAACGGGAATGGAGCCGTGCCTGCACCCGGCAGGCAGCTGCGAGGCCGGCAGCGGCGGCCAGCCCACTGACAGCACGGCTCTGGCACCGCAAAGAATCAAGCCCTTTGTATCTAACCATCCAGACCTAATATACTGACATGGTCGTCATCAGATACAGTTGACACATGTTTAAATGGTGTATCTCGCTGCTTTGAACAAGTGGGAAAGTGTTCTTGGACTGCTTTGCTCTCCGCATTTCTACGGAGTTTCCCACTGTCCATTTTCCATAGTTACTTACAGCAATTAACTGGAATCCAGGGCTGCGGCGGCTGCACGCATAGCCTCTCAAACCACACCTGTGGCTTTTTTGTGTCACATATAATTCATGACTGAGTGACGCTTCCTGCCTTGTCATCTTTAGTCCTGGATGAATGAATGGTGTAGCTAAATCAGCTTAGCGCCGAACTAAAGCGGTGGTTCGTGTTTAGCTGTGGCTCTCGTACAAGTCGTGCAGAAACTTATTTGTGTTGGTACGGCTGGGTGTTCACTGGAGGCTCCAGCTCTTTTGATATCGGATCCACTCACAGCTTGCATGTCCTGCCTCAGCTTTATTTTCCCTTCCAGAGGCATAGATACTGCATGAATCACCGTGTCTTTGCAGAGGCTCCAATGAGCGAAGGTATTTGTGCTGAAACCTCACCAGGCTGTAATTAATCTGTAGACGAAAGGAAATGGTTTTGTGACAGCTAAATGAAGACCAAATAATGCAATGTGATGAAAGGTATGCGCAGCAGACTGATTCAGGATCTGAAGTTATATGCATTTAGCTTTATGGCGAGCTGAAAAGTGTTTGAAAAAAGAATTGCCTCAAGTCCCAGTTAGTAGCAGACAAAAGCAGAGGAAAACCTGCATGTAATTATATATTAATATGCAGAAAACAGGGATTAAAAAAATTGCACCCTGTTACTCCGTGTATTTGAAAACATTTGGAAACTTACACATAAACTGGGAGTGCTGTACACAGAGAGGCACGTGCTTTCTGTGTTTGATCTGTGAGATCAGGGTATGTTCCAGTGAACAGACTGTCTTTTCTTTGGGTTTTAGCTATGCTGAGATAGAAAACATCTGATAATTTAAAAAAAAAATATTGTAGACTTTTGTAAATTAAGCTGAGGGTTTTTTTGTTTGTTGGTTGGTTTGGGGTTTTTTTCCCCAGATTTGGACTGTTTTCGGAAGGAAAGAAGTTTTGATCATCTTGTTTGAAAGTTAAATGCTTCTCCAGTGAAAAGTTTGGGGTTTTTTTGTTGTTTTTTTTTTTTGCTTTTAAATTAGGAAGTAATATTTTGAATTCATGTTTCAGCTTGTTCATCATCAGTTACACCTTTGATGCAGGTTCTCTCACATTACTTCAAGTGTAGCTGGGATTGGTTTTAGCAAAAAGACACAATGGTAAATGTGGCAGCTTCCCTGTAGTTTGGTGACTCTGACCTTTGGAATAGGCGCTCTGAAATTGGTTGATGCTGAACATTTCAAGCAGCAGCAGCAGCAAATCCTTACCTAACTGGATGACCTTCCAGAGCACTGAGATTTCTCAACTCCACTTGTGTAGAGTCACAGAATCCTAGAAATTTCAGGTGAGAGAGACCTGAGGGGGGTTCTAGTCCAGCCTCCAGCCCCAGTGGGGACTGTTGTCAACACCAGGTCAAGTTGGATGTGGCTTGTCTAGTGGAGTCTCACAAACCTCCAAAGTGTCTCAGCCTCTTGGGGGTGACCTACTCCAGCATGACTTTCCTAGAGAAAACTTTTCTGAACACCCAGCCTGAACTTCCTAAGCTGTGTTTTTGCTGGTTTGGGGGTTTTTTTTTGGTGTTTTTTTTGTGTGTGTGTGATTTTGGCTTTGTTGGTTTGGTTTGGGTTTTTTTGTTTATTTTGGGGGGGTTTTGCCACTACCAGGAAGCATTTGGCTTTATCAGGGTTATAAGTGCAGACTGTCATATATTTTCACTTTTAATCCAAGACTTTGATAATGAAATTGTAGTTAGGCTATCTGAGCTAAAACTGCTATTTGAGCTAAACCCACGTCATTATTACAGAATTTTAATGAAATCTTAATTTCACTATGGCTATATCATACCTGTACCTTAGTAGCATTATAAGACTGTGACAATATTGTTATTCTGACTATGATTGTCATTGTCATCACTATCTCTATTCTTAATATGAACATACCATTTTAGGTTGCTATCCCTATTTTTGATAGCAGGAAGCAACATTTTTTATGACTGGAAAGAGTTGGATACTGGTAGGAAAATTAGTTGGATTCTGTTATGACTTCAGCATCATCAGTAAAATGATCAAGTACTGTAAATTTACATTATAATTATGATGTCAGTCAGGAACAATATAACTTGGTTTTCAGATTGACTGAGAATGTGCTCTGGGATTTTGGAGGGAATATATTCCTCTCATTTGGAAGCTGAATAAATCCTAACGGAAGTATTTCAAGAATATATATGTAGTTCAGTGATGTAAAATACTCAGCAAGTATTTTATAATTAGCTCAGGTTTTAAGGCCAGAACATCTCATTTTGTTTCCTGTTTTATTTACTTGTCATAAATGAACTCAGGACTCTGCACCTTTTTTTCATTTCAATATCATTTGCAGCAATACTCCCTTTTGTCTGAGATGTGAATTATTCATTTAAGTAAGCAGGTTGGAGACAACTTGAATCTTGAGAAATGAACATTGGAGGAAAAGCTGTTTTCTATGCTTTGGTTAAGACATAGGATAGTATTTTTAAAAGAGTATAGTGAATTGACTGCTGAACTTCATAGGGACACTCTGGAATACCTTGTATGTGCAGAGAAGGACCAGAAGGACTAACTCCTCCTGGCTGTATAATTTCTTTAAAATGTCTTGTCATGGACATCCAAAATGCTGCACATGTGATGGCAATACCTAAGTCATACTGATGTTAGTTCTCTGTTAGAGATGTCCAAAGCCATACAGGACCCTGGCTGCTTCTCCAAGTTACCTGGAGGGAACTATTCCTCTTCAAACCAAACCTTTGTACCTCTAGTGATTTGGAGCTTCAGAAGGGCTTTGTCTTCAAGATCTTTCTGGTTCTTCCTTAAGGAAGGCCTCACATGGTCCTTCTCAGGGTTTTAGGGGTTCTCCAGGATGTCTTCAAGGAGGTGATGAAAGCAAGTGGCACAGTGACTTGGAGAATGATGCCATCTCTCATACCCCAGCGGGTATGTGAACTCATCTACTGTGGCATGAAGCAATAGCTCTTACAACAGCAGCTGGGTTTGCTTCTGTTGGTGCTGGTATCTGATACGAGTCACCTGCTTTTGAAATAAACAGCATCCACTGGAGCTGTGTGTTCTGGCTGGGCAGCAGCGTGGCTCTGTGGATTTGCTCTCTTACCTTCATGCCTCTCTTCTCCCCTTCCCCCACAGTTTCCACCACACTTTCTCTTGTAGACGGCAATATAGGATCAGACTGCTTTTCATTTCCATCACTTTTCCCTGCTGTGACTGAATCTGTTGCAATTAAATTTTAATTGAGATGCACACTGCTTAAATAGACACAAGACAGCTACAGCTATCGCTAATTAATTTTCTTCCAAAATGACAACATTTAATAATTATATTCCTTGTCACTTACATTATTTATACAAGTTTAACTCTGGGAATTTTTTTAAAGACACGTCAGCTGTGAAAGTGCTTTATGGTGTTAATCTCCTGTAAGGCAATTGTGATTAACTTCAGAAGTGGAAGTATGCTTATAGTGCATTTAGTAAAATAACATGTAGTTCTGCAAGTTACAGTAAAGATTGAGGTATTTCTACAATAAGGTAATAGTGTTTCTGGTTACAGTATTCAAATCTAGGGAAGACCTAATGATAATAATTTGTGCTCTGTATCATCTTTGATCTGAGGATCCCTGAGTACTTTCTGCCTATGAACAGATAAGCTCACACCTTCTGCAAAGATTCCTTCCCAGTTTCTCACTTCACCTGACAGAGCACAAGGAGATCATCTGCTGCCCCAGCTTGCAAAAGTCCTTGCCCTCTACTACCTTGCTCTAATACCAGGCAAAGAAAATAACCTGTTCGTATTTTAGTCAGAAGAATCCATCACTGGTTGCTGACAGACAGGGTGCTGGATGAGTGGGACCATTTGTCTGTTGCTGCGTGACAGTCCTGAGGCAGTGCTGTGACAATTTGGGGATTCTGTCTGTGCGTTTGATACATCATTGCTGCTTCGTGGCATGACTTCGGTGTTTGTGGAGAAGTACATCAACAACCTCCAAACTTCAAATGTTCACCAAACAGGTAGAAATTTCTTGGGACAGCTGTGAGGAGAATTTTTCCGGCCTCTCCTGTGGGGATGTAGAATGGTGACGCTCCCTCTGCAGAACAAAGGAGCTGACTGTGCAAGGTGAGACGCATCAACCCTGGGGTTTTACTGGCAGATCAGGAAACTTCAGGAATGACTGGAGTGTTGGAAAGCCTTTTTGTTTCCTCAGTGAGGATCCTGTCTAAGGTGAAAGTTTAAGCTGGAAGCTACAGCAGAGGGATTTTGTGGGTCAGAAAAATAAATGTGAGAGGGCAGGACAGGTAAGACTTTGATCTCCCGGAGGACCTAAGACCAATAAAAGTCAAAACTAGATGCGAGAAGTGACTGCAAGTGCCTGGGTGTGCATATTTTCTCTGCTAGCATAGAGTAACTCTTTAGAAATCTCCACATCTTTCTGGTTATCACTAGGAAAGTAAAGCTGCTATGGGAACAGAGCTCTGGGAAAGTGTGTGTTTGCATTTATTAAGGGTGTTGGGGATTAGTACTGATACTGCAGAGCAGGAGGAGTTGGATGGTACAACCCCATTCCAGGGAGACACAACAGAGAAATTTTCCAAGGATGGCATGAAAAGCAATTGTACTGTGTGCTGCTGTGATCAGAGGAGGTTAGGGTGATATTAATGTAAAGGGGTGATCAACAGGACATTTGGAGTGTCTCAGTCAAAGGGAATTTGATTAAATGTGTTAAATGTGTATATAGTAAAACTCTCGTGTTGGACATATGGGACTGTCATATACTATTTACCTTACATAAATTTCGGTGTCTTCCTGAAGGTAGTCATTTCAGTTCCTTTTATAGTGAATATGTAGCAAAAAAAGTACCTCCAGAACCTTTAGATCTGTGTTAAGATGAATTTGAATGACAAGCTGTCTGTCTGGTCATCTGTCTATTCTCATGTACTGTCACAGCAGCAAAATTGCATTACAAAAATTTTTTTCATTGTCACTTTCCCCTCAACTTTGACAACAGCAGAAGAGACTGAGCAATAATTAGTGCTATTTTGGTGTCTGTGTCTAGTTTCCTGTGCAGTGTTGCACAGTGGCAGGGTTAGATATGCCAGGGAACTGTATCTTGGATTTTTTAGAAGCAACAGAAACTTTTTGTGCTTTTATTTTATCACATCTCTCAGGACGTTGTAGATTACTACTCTCTTCCTAAGCAGGTACTGCAGTTAATTATATACAGATTTTTGTGCTTATTGTGACCAGGAGTCCCAATTCTTGGCAAAGACGCAGGTCTTGGCAGCACAGCAGGGTGGGACAATAGTGCATGCTGCCTGCTTTCTCCACAGTGGGCCTGTCCTGGGAGCCAAGGTCTGCTCTATTGCACCTGAAGAGACAGGAATCATTTATTCCTCTAACAAATAGATCTCTTCCTCTGTGTGTTTTCCCTGAAGTTATTTACACACCATGTTGTTTGCTTTGAGGTCTCGCATGCTCTATAATTTGCATGTGGTGCTGGAGTTGCTGACGGTTTGTTGCTTTGATTGCCAGTTCTCACGGTCCTGAAAAATGCCTTTAGCTGCCAGTGCAGTTGGGTAGCTCTGGGGGCTGGAACCCAAAAGGCTACAGGTCTGGTAAAAGCTGGGAGAGTTTTCTGCATATTGCACGATATGAGTGGTTGTGTCCAGGTCCCAACCAAAAGGCAGGGCAAGAAGCCATGTGGCTTTGGGTCTATGTCGTAGCATTACACTGACCAGCAAAAGGAAGGCCTAAACATTAATGCATGTTCACAGCTACCAGTCCTCTGCTCTAAAAACCTCAGCGGGGTGCAGTGATAAAAAGCCAACCCACCACAAGCTTCAGGTCTGTTTCTCTGAAGGCATCTTCCTGGATATATTTGTTAAATAAAGACCAATAAAGCTATGAGAATGCTGAGAGAAGACATCTACTGTTTCCTCAGTATGCCACTAATGATTTGTGGATGTCCAACAATTTTTGTTTTCAAAAGATACATTTTTCTCTGTTGTTTTTTATTAACATTTTATAAGTTAGCAATAAACCTAAGCACTGAGTTTGCAGTGGAGATAATGACTCCAAAACAGAAAACGTGTTGAGCTGTTTCCCTTACTATGCATAAAAGGCTGGGAAAAGCCCAAGAGGACCAAGTGGTACCAAATGTTGGGTAGCTATGGACATGGTTTAGAGACAAGAAATTGTGCGGTCATCTATAGCTGGTGATAAGTCCACCATCCCTGTGCCTTCAGTTCTATGAAAGTCTGGGCTCGAACAAATGACTGTAGAGATGGGAAAGAACATATGTTTAATTTCTTCAGTAGAGAAAAAGCTAACGGGCTTTTCAGGTCTAGGTTATGACAGCAGTTAGAATGAATACTTGAAGAGGTGCTTCAGTATTTCCAGTGTATAATTTTGAATGTCAAGGTGCCCTGACACTATGTGTTATGCAGAAGAAGGGTATATAGGAAGCATGATCTTTCTTTTAGTGAGGGACAAATCAGTTATGATAAATTAGTTATGCAAGTAATTATTGCCTTACAGGAGGAAAACTACCTGTAGAACCCTAGTACTTCTAAAATGAGAACAGATGTGTTTGCTGGTTCCTGATTTTCCGAGGGGATCTGATTCTCGTCTTTGCAGACCTGTCATAGAACAGAAGGCAGCCCAAGTCAGTAGTTTCACTGGTGAAAACTAGTTATGAATGAGGCTGGGATTGGACAGATTTCTCTGGTCTGTATGACCAAACCCACTCAAAGAACACATATTTAGGCTCTGATGGAAGCAAGTGCATATGCATTTGCTGAAGTCTTCCTAAAGCCAATGAGATTGAAAGCATAGTGTGGTAGGCTTTGATAGGCTTTGAAAGAGGAGACAATGGTTGAGGCAAAACAAAAGAGCATGCCATCAAAGGATGTAAAGCAAAGTGACAGGACTGAAGTGACAAGCTAGGAAAATGCTCTTTGCTCCCACATTCTGAATGGCTGTGAAATCAGCTTTGTACTCATTAGAGCCAATGTAAAGGAACTTGCTGTAAATGAAAATGAATGGCTTAGAAGCTGGTGTTTTGAGTTCAGCTGTGTAGGTGAGTGGCAGGAAGCTCAAGGAAGTGCCAAACTCTGAGACATTGTGCAAAAGGAAGAAGCAGGAGTCAGAGGTGGCCCAGTGGCAAAATCTTACGGTGAGGTTGGAGGAACCTGAGGACCACCCCAGGTTTCAAACTTGAATAACAAAGAAGATGCTATGCTATCCACCTCTACAGCATGGATACCTTCTAACCATGTCCAGAGGGCTATTAGAGATATTTGAGAGGCAGACTGAATTTCCTGTGTGATTGGAGGGAATTGGGTCTGAACTATGTCAATATGAGAGTAAAATGTAGGTATGATTTAGTGGAGAAAAATCCCAGGGGCAACCAGGTACAGAAGATTGGATATAGCTTAGCTGTGAATGAGGAGGAAGATGGAATGAGAGTTACAGACACAAGTGGGATTTTGTTTTTAGAGAGAGGCAGACCAGAAAAAAGAGAGAAGGGACAAGGAGAGTAAGAAAAGTGTCTGTGACATGGTTTAGTAGATGATTGTGGAGTAGTGAGGCGATTAGAGGGAAAGAGGAGATTAAACTTCAGGGTCAGAGAGGGAGTTGTAGATAGGAGGTGAAAGACTTATCTTTTTCTGACTATTTTCTCTAGGAAGAACTCAACAAGCTTGCATGCAGAAAAAAAGATAGAGGTATAATTATATGCATTAATAGACAACAGAAATAATGTACAGTAACTGCAAGGTAAATGATAACTGTAATTAGCAGTACTAAAATATATATATATGTGTATGTGTGTATACACACATACTCCTATAAAAGAGTTCTGTCCTGAAGAATTTATATTAATCCTTTGTGTTTTGTCTTAAATTAGATAGTATCAAGGAACAAAAGCAAATAAGGAGAAAGTATTTACAGGGTCTTTTCAGGCTAGCCTTGATGATTTGAATCTTACATAACGAAATAGTAAAAAGAATCTTTTTTGGGTGTGTTGTCTGATGGCCACATCAGTCACTGCCCCAAAGTCTGGTATAGCCCCTGAAAAGCTGTGGGGACCCAACAGAAGCACATGCAGTTTCCAGTGCTTGCCCCCTGGCCTGGTTACCAGCAAACACAGTTCTTCTGCTTCACTTGTTTCAGCTGTGCAGTCACATACACACAATGTGGTTCCTGAACTTTTCCTCTGAGCCATAGCAACCTGCTGACATTTGCTAAAGGTTCACTGCAGTCTTGTGTTTTGTTCCAGTAAGTTTTGTGGACCTGAGATGTCCTGGCATGTCAACCCAGCTTGTTTTGTATGTGAAGCAGACCCTACAGGGCAGCAGAGGACCAGACCTCCTCATCTTTCCTGTCTCCTGTAGACTGTGGAGACACCAGTGCTGGGGTGGAGAAGGGAGGTCTTCCCCTTAGCTTTTATAGCAAGAGAATGAAATAGATTACAGTGTTGTTTCTTTCCTTTTTTGATGATGGCAGCTTCTTGCCAGACCAAGAAACCAAGTTAATTCTTGTAGGCTGCAAGGTGAAAATTGCATGATATTCTGTTGGTGAATGGTTGTCTCAGTCATCAAAATACTTGTAGCATAACTGCACAGTGAAGGAATGTCTACTCAGCATCATTGCTATTGGCAGGACACATACACCTGAGAGTTTGTCATTGTTCTGGGAGATGTTTATTACTTGACTCTGGCTAAGTCCTTATCATGAAAGAAAAAATAGAGAAGTTGGAGTTTGCTTGTCAGTAGAGACAGGCATGGTAAAATTTAATCATTATAAATGCAGCTGTTTTGATCTCCGAGGGTATGGCAAATCAACCATTAATACCATACTGATTCATAGGTGCACAGAGGATCAAGGTGCTGATCTAGACACCACCAGAGGTGTTTCTCCGTAACACCATCAAGTACTTTCCTGTACTGAAACCCGTCCACATCCCGTGATGAGTCTTAGACTATAGCAAATCTTCTGGGAAAATACCTGAACAAAATGTTCGCTCTTCCATGCTAGAGAGGCTGGCACCAGCGTGAGACTCGTGCTCTTTTCTGTTGAAACTGGCAGCCTTGTTTCTAATCTGAATTTCTCTAGTTTAGCTTCTAGCTTGTAGCCTTTGCAATTGTTATTAGGTAACTGTAATTGGTTTAGCCATAGATTCTTTTCATGTCCCTTACCTCTGTCAAAAGGAACATGTTATCAAATTTTTGCTGATTGTCTGTGTATTAATATTGCTGATCAAGTCATCCTGCAAGTGCCTCTCTTTCATTTTTTGAGCTCTCTTTCATTTTTCTCATGTATGGCACTGGAGCCTTTGCAGTTTTCATCTCTCTGCTTGGACTATTCCATTAACAGTCAATTCAGGGTTAGGCAGAGAGGCATTATAACCTCCCAAATTCTGTGTAGACAAACACACATTGCTTTAATTGTTTTAATACTGGCAACTTCCATAGAGCTTGTCAGCCACTGTTTGCCCACCATAAAACTTCGTCTCCAGTCAGTGTTTCTCAAAACACAGTCTTCATTTTAATCAATTATTTTCCAGATGTGTGGCCTTGTATGTGGTTGCTTTAGAACCTATAATCTTTGTATAAAAGCCCATCTAAGGATGGAGAGCATGTCACTGGTACAAAGCAATCATCTATATTTACCATGTCAACAGTCATTTGTCACTGACAGACTTCATGACTCTGTATTTGTTTCCAGTCACTGATACACAAAATGATTGTAGCTCTCCAATGATATGAATGTTTCCACCAGATTCAGTAATACTCGTCAGGATTAATTTGTGTACTAAATGAGCTATTCCACTTCTTGTTTATTACTCGTGTTCGTAGCATTAGAGTCTATACAATTAAGGAATCTCTTCCCTTTGAGTCCCTTGGTACCTTGATTAATTTTAGTCTTGACATCTTGATTTCTGGCTAAATGAGTGCTCATTTTCACCCTTGTCTTTTGTCATTAGCTTAATACCCTCCTGAATACTTTAGACTGTCTCCTGAAAGACTTATTCCCTTCCACTGAAATGACAGCCAGCCACATCTCTTTTCTCTGTGGAAGATGGACCTGCACTGCTGAAAACTTAGGGGCTCTGCCATTCACCACTTACCTGTTAAATTTTGGAAAAAATATATAGCCTTGTAATTTGAGCTGCACATCACACGAATGAGTACTGTTCAAAGCATTGGTTTCATTCTCCGGTGTATAAAATTCCTTGCAAGGATTCTTAGCCTTGAATTTTTCTTCACCACCTTGCTTGTGTCCTAGCCTGTGTTGTGGTTCATGGTCCATATCATTCTGACCCCTCCTATTACAGCAACTGTCAGATATTTCAGCAGTTTTGGGGTTTTCAGATGCTTTGTTAGTTGTGAACAAAAGGCTGAACTTGATGACCTCTATAGGTCCCTTCCAACCCTAAATACTCTGTGTTCCTCTCAGAAACTCTTCTCCCATTCTCATCTGGATGAATTTTTCTCCCTTCTCTTGTTTATGAACTGCCAACCATTTTATGTGGTCTGCATCCTGCCTTCAGCTGGCAACTGTAGTCTTATAAAGACTATGTGAAGTGGAATAAAGTGTGGAATAGCAGCTTGTGTGGTGTATGTGTTCTGCAGAGGAAAACGAGCCAACTGAAGTGTTGCTTTTTTGTTTTTAATTACATTCTTGTTTCCTTCCCAGGCTTCTCTCTTCTGCATACTTACACGTGTGCCTCCAGAGGGAGGATTCAATAGGCTGATGAACAGAACTGGAATGTTTAAAAATAAACCAAAATTTTGTAATGAAACATGTTCTGAAAGAACCTAGTTGCCATAGGGATTTTTGCAAGGATGCAGTCCTTCATCTTTCAATGGTCAAAATAAAGGTTTTCATTTCTTGAACCAAATGAGGGGTTTCTTATCCAAGCTTTGGAGCCTGTTCAATGTCATCTGGATGGACTAGTCACTACAAGACAATATTACTCATACCACCCCTTCATAAAGCAAACCCATTAAACTTCAGTGCATGTGGTTTATATTTGGGGTTTCATTCATCAGAGTTGAAAGTGCCCAAACTACTGCAGCACGGAAGTGAAACCCTGAGAGGATTCTCCTTCAGTCACCACCAGCCAACAAAACATTCACTTCTCAAAACCTCCCTCAAATCTGATTTCAAGGCAGCTCTTTTCCTGCTAGCCAGATCTCACACGTTAACCCTTATCTGTTCTGTGGAATCTGCATGAACACCTCTGTTGAGAAGCAGAGTTTCTGCCCTTCTCATAGTATGTGCAATTTACTTACTTAGAATTTTTTACTCATAAACCTGACGAAAAGTCAATAGATTAATTCTGATTTGCAATTAGTCTAATTTTGTTGTAAACAGTTTAATGGTCCTCCGCCCTGGTCTTAATACAGTCAGTTACCCACCCTGTTTAGCCGTAACCCACCCTGGTATAGCTGCCAAGCACCACAGATGTTTTATCTGACATGTTAGTTATTAGGAGTTTCTGCTCTTGTTGGAGCATGAAGACTTGATGAAGGGGTTTTTTTGGTTTGTTTCTTCAATTTCTTTCTTTTTTTTTTTTTCTTTTCCTATTCTTGTGGGCAACGGTTTCCTAAAATGAAAACAATACTTCTTCATTAGATACATGTGTGCACACATAGGTAATATTTGTCTTTTTGGTTTTGTTTTTGGAAAAAACCCAGAAAATTCCATAACAGGAAATTGAAAACTTCTTTGGACTTACATCAAAAAAACAAACTTAGACAACGGTTCACCACAATTCTCTCACTCTTGCAACAAAACCAAACAAATAAACAAAACCCAGGTGAAGATTTAGGGACCAGTTATAAAGGTGACGCATCACTTTTGAGCAATTTTTGTTTACCTGGTGGCATCCTCACATATTTTTGCAGCATGTTAATGCAGACTCTGAATGCAGGAGTGTCTTGATTATCTTCTTTGACGTTTTTTCGCGTGTTGGAATTCGCTTAGTAGAAATTTTCTCATGATAAGACACGTAGGATTGGCTTTGTAAAAGTACGAGCATGACTTTGTTTTCCTGTTCAACCACAAAAGGCTCTTCCCTCCAGCTCCCACTCCTCCATCTTCTCAGTTCTTCCAAAGTCAGAAACAAAGATAACTTCTGAGGGAAAGGAGGGAAAGTCAGGTACCCCAGCCTGCATGTCTCGGCATGGACCAATGCTGATTGTGTGTCTGGCTTTGAGCTTTTATGTCTGTTTGTATGTTTTGATGATGTATTGTAATTGTAACCCAGCACCTGAAAAATAATTTCTGTTCAAGGTTTTAAGGTTGGCAACTTGAAAATATACTCCAAGTGGGGAAACGATTCAAATTTATCTGGTATTTTATAAATTGGTCTCATTTGTAATGAAGCAGCAATATTAAAGTGACGTTAGTGTTTGTGCAAAATAAGAACAGCAGGCTAAACCTGAAGAATGGGTGAAATGTGAGTTTGTTTATTCAATGCCTTCTCCTTTCCAATAAATGCAGCCCAGAAAGTAAATGGCTTTAGAAAGGAAAAACCCGGGTATGTTACAGTAGAGTGGCCTCAGTGTTGTCATCTGGTGCCACAGAATATCCTGGGATAGCCTGACCTGTTGTTGACATTCCCGAAGAACACGTCTCCCACAGGTCCTTTGCCACATCTGTCAGCCCTGCCCAGGACCAGGGGTCCCAGGGGGCTGGGTGCCCCAGTGCAGACACCAGCATTACTCCTTTGCTGTCCAGGACCCATCAGTGACTGGGCCCTGCTGGAAGGTCTCCAAGGAACATCCAACTGCTGAATTCTAGTTGTGGAGCAAGTAGCTGAATCCTTAAAGACCTTCTATATGGTGGTAATTTCTGATTGCCACCACTAACTCCACTGTCCTTTTTATAGCCAGGTGGGGGTTGGTCTCTTCTCCCAGGCAACCAGCTGTAAGACAAGAGGGCATGGCCTTAAGCTGTGCCAGGGGAGGTTTAGATTAGATATCAGAAAGAAATTCTTCACAGAGAGAGTAATCAGCCATTGGAATGGGCTGCCCAGGGAAGTGGTGGATTCTCCATCCCTGGAGGTTTTCAAGACGAGGCTGGACGTGGCACTTAATGCCATAGTCTAGTAACCACAGTGGGGTTGGATCAAGGGTTGGACTTGATGATCTTCGAGGTCCTTTCCAACCCGTCTGATTCTATGATTCTAAGTGAAAGGCTGCTGTGGTCGGTGACAGTGTAAGGGGGCACAGCACTTGTGACTCTGAGGTATATCTGACATTGTTTCCTTGCACATGTTTCCTTTTGCCTGGCGCCATGTGAAGCAGTAGATTCTTTGTGTGCCTAGCTACAAAGTCTACATACTTCTTCTGCAAAGAGTGATAGACCATGCTGCAGGGCTGCATTCTCTGAAGCTGTTTTCAGGGCATATTTCTTCCACCAGAGACCCTTACATCTCAATTTTTTTTTTCCCTTGTGAGTTGCCTTAATGTTTTTTGTCTCGCTTCCCTCTATGCCCTGTTCTGTCTCTGCCATGTTAGACATGTTGTGCCTTCCCCTGGCCCAGTAGAACATGGATCTCTATCTCCTATGGTACCAGCTCTGTCTGCAATCTGTTTCTTCCTCTTTCCCGTGATTCTCTTCTCTCTTTCCACATGATTTGCCATTGCCTACCTTGTGCCTATACTTCCATTCACTCATGTTCTTCAGTACGTCTGTAAGGTCATCCCTCTATCCCCTTATTTCTTATTTCTTGTTCCAGGCTCTTCTCCGTCTTGAGGAACGCCCTGTTCGTTCCACATCCATCCAGTCATCCTTGCAAACATCCCTCCCTCATGCCTCCTTCCCACCCTGCATTTTTCCTATCTTTACCTCTCTAGACAGAGTTATGCCTGGAATATCCCTGGAACCTCTGGAGCTGGTTGGAGGTGATGTTATTACAGAACAGAGAAACACTGCCAAGCACCAGGCAGTCCTGGGTGCCCTTTGACCCCTCACAGTAATGCAGAGTGGCTTCTTCCTTATGCTTTTGGTTTGCTGTTGCCATATGGAAATGGCAGATGGTGTTGATCAGGAAGTTAATCTAGAAGCGTATCCGTTTCATGCCGTACGCAAAAGATTTGTTCATTAAACTTAGAAGTCTAATTTAAAGCCAATTAATGGAGTGATTTGAAGAGACTTGTTGTTTTTGAAGTTCAAAAGAGATTCTAAGTCTCTGATTTCAGCCTTTGTACATTCCAGAACCTGTATAACTATTGCAGTGTTGCCAGCTCTACTGGGGTTTTTTGTCTCTCTCTCTCTTTTTTTTCTCTTTTTTTTTTTTCTTTTCATTTTTTTGAGTGATGCAACTTTTGCCATGGGCTGGAACTGTTCGGTGAAGCCTTGTTAACACCCAGCTTTCTCAGCAATTTTATCCTTACATTTGGGGTTGGGTGGGCAGAACTTGTGTGTGTTTCTATCCTCTCTGCTGGAAGTCAGCACAGCTCCCTCCTCCCTCCCTTTGGCAGCCTGATACCACTCTTCTCTAAGCAGGAGTTGGGGAAGGGGGTAGAAAAGCAAAATAAGTCCTGAGCAGCTCTGTGCCCTCCTAACATGGCTTCTGTCAGCACAGATTTGTCTCTGCTTCCTTTCCTCCCTCCCCATGATGTCTCCCAGAAGCTGGTAGGGACCCACCACAGAAGGTTTCTCAAGGGGAAGGGGCAGGAGAGGCCCTGGGACAGACAGTGACTGCTCTATTCATGCATGGCCCAGCATACAGCTCTGATTTCCATGTGTAATCAACCCTGTAGGATTGGCCCAAGTGGACCATTCCTAAGAACTGTCAAGATGGGAAACCTCGTGTCAAGAGGACCCTGAAAGTGATTAGTTCTGAACTAGTATTTATGCTGCTTTTACCTGAGACTGATATTCTGTAAACACTTGTAGGTCCTTCCACAACAGACAGCATGTTTGGATAGTCCTAACATTTAGTAGTGGCATGTGGACAGAGAACTTTCTTTAGTAATTTGAAGCTGTTGCTGATATAAAAGAAAATAGAGGGGTCAAGTTTTGCTGTGGTATAGAACCTATGACTTCATCGGGTTAACTGCTGCTACTTCCCTGTAATTGAGAACATAATTTGGCTCAAACCCTGGGAGACTGAAAAGGATCACAGCAGCCACTGTATTAAGCCAATGTTCAGAACAGTTGGCTCACACTGAATTTCATAAGCAGATCATGTATTCAGAAGGCTTTGACTGTATGACACAGTCCACTGCAAAAGAAGAGATGGTGGAAGTATCTCTTTGTTTATCTTAACTAAAGCAGCATGCCAGGAATAGATATCAAGGCTGGGATTGCCCCTGTGGTTGTGTGAGAACAAACCTGGTGAGAGCTGTGCAAAGGTTGCCCTTGGTTATCCCAGCTCCCACTGGTCTTGACAGGAGCAAGCAACACTGGAGCTGTATCCTGTCAAGATGGCTTCTGGAAGCATACTTTGGAAACCCTTTTCTGCCCCTTCCATGGGCCTGCCGGGTTTGAAGATGGCATTCAGGATTTGACCTGTGTCACAATGCTACTGGCAGTACCTGCCCCCTGCCAGAGAGGCTCACTCCCATGGTGCTCCTTAGCTTTGAGCAGAGATGGCCAAAATTGGTCATTCATTTTTCACAGAAAAACAAGTTTCCTACCCTGTCTAGGGGAAGAGATGGAGGTTTCCTGACGAAAGAACAGTCCTGAAGAAGAAAATAATGCCTTTTCAAAAAAAGGGTGTGTGGGGGCAATGGCTGATGAATGTCTGCTTATTCCTATGCTTGCTAGCAGTCCTGCTCCAGCTGAAGCCGTCCAAAAGAGACAAGCATTTTGGGACAGCACTTTTGACCATTCCTCAAGCACTTAGCGGGAGGGATTGTTTTATTAGGAAAGTTTACAGCTTCTTGTTTTCCCTCAAAGGCAAATGTGACTTTGTTGTTTTTAATTCTGTTGGGATTTCTCCCTTTTAATATACAACACAGCTGTTAAAATAGCTGGGGTTGTCTAGGGCAAATCATATAGCACTTTCCTTGTTCAGATCTCAGATGGCTGCCTTTTTAGTGTCACTGCAGAATTATATTACAGGGCATATGAATAGTGCTGGTATTAGTGTCAAAATCAATTACCCAACCCTCCTCCTGCAGAGAAAGCTACAAACCTTAGGAAGAATCTGAGTAATCCATTCTGGTTTCTAATTCTGAGTAATGACGGAGGGCAGAGAGTTGTGCTTGAATAAGTGCATAGGGTCTTTCTCCGTATAGTCACTCCTAAATGCATGCTCTTTACAGGAAAAAGCAAGCTCCCTATGAAACCCTTTTTCATGCCAAATGGCTCGGTGCTAAGATTAATCTGTCATTGAATTTATAAATTCTGTGTGGCACAGAACAGCAAAAAAAGTTTAGCATTGAAGAGAAAGCAAAGTATGTATTGCTTAAAAAATGGATGCTGTGCTACTGGATAGTGTGGATTGACTGCCTCCACCAATATATCTTCTTATACTGGTAATAAAAACACTTCCATAGCCTTGTGCCTCCAAGGATCTCAAAGCACTTTGCAAATAGGGCAAAGTACTATTTCCTATTTTACGGCCGTGGAAAGCAGCTGCAAGAGAGGAGTTAAGCTTTTTGCCCAGGGACACAGAGAAGACTGCAGCAGATCCATGATGGGAACCTAAATCTCCAGAGTTCCAGCCCTGTGTCCTGATCACACATTGCACCAAAGCACTGCTGGGAAGTCTGCTGGTCACCAGCTCTCAGCCACTGCCTGTGAAACTGCAGAAGGTGGGATATGAAATCAGTGTTGGTGCTCCTTTGCTCACTCATCTCTGTCCCAGTCTGTGGGTGAAGGTGCTGAGCAGAGCAGGATCTGGTGGGAAGGATGCTTGTGTCCTCCTAGGCTGGGATGATAGGCTCTGGTTGTGGGGTGCTGTGGAAGGAGAATGACTTTTGGTTGCTGCTGACTTGGGGAAAAGTTTGGAACCTCATAGTCAGCCTGCTTTGCCCCAGGCACCTTTACAAAGCAAAAATAATTATAGCCTTATTACCCTAAATCCTGTGAGATTAGAGAAGTTGAATTATTTATTTTTTTCTAATCCAGTATTTGAGGATTTACCTGTTTAATAGAACCACTTATTACAAACACTTGACTCTTTTTTTAATTCATAATTAATACACCTGTAAAGACCAGATTTTCAAATATGGGCCTTATCTCCTGTCACATTCCAGTTGGATAAATGACACATCTAAAAAACTGGGTCCCTACTGAGGTGTCTGTGGCAGGGATTTAGAGATTTTGCTTCAGGCACCTCTCTGGAAAAAAAGCATGGCTCTAACCTGCATGTTTCACAGAGCAATTTCTGTTACTAGTTCCTTCCTTCCCCTCGCTGGCTGCTGAGCTCTGCAGTGCCCCGAGGAAGATCCCTCACCCCTGGGGCTGCCCCCAGGGTCAGGGTAACCAGGGAAGGGGGGATGGGGGTGCGAGGGACAGCGTCTGGTTTCAAACAAAAGTGCAAAGCCTTGAAAGGAGGGACTAAGAAGAAACAGGTGGGGGGCTAGTAATAGAGCCTCTGAAGTTTATTTGCTTAACGAACAGAAGCCCAGGCTGTCAGACCTAGGTCAAATACTCCTCCAGTTCGAGTGTATTTATTTCATATGTGGTCTGTAACCCAACCTGATTCCTGGATTAAACCACTGTAAAGTCCTGGCCCCCAGGAGCCCATCCCATGTTTGCCATCAAGCCCAGCACATGCCGGGGCAGGACCTTGAGGGGCCACCTTGGTATTCACTGGAGCCTTGTGTCATCAGTAAAGCCTGTAATTGTGGGTCCTGTCATTTCCAATGGAAGCTTCGCAGTTTACAGCTGCAAACTGTGACTGCAGATCCATCACTTAATTGTCCCATTAATGCGAGCCATGCCTGGAGGCTCCTGGGATGAGCCGCTGGGGTCACAGCACACAGCCTTGGTGGGACACCATTCTGCCAGAGCTGCCACATCCACCACGCACCAGGTCCCTCTGGGGTGCCAGCAAGGCTGGGAGTTCCTGAAATCTTTGTGCTTTAAAGTTTTTAGGAGAGTTAACTTTTTAATCCAAGATGTTCAGGAGTCAGTTAGTCCTCTAGAACAAAGGGAGAGAAGTTTGAGCTGCCACAGTGGCAATAAAACTATCTGCACACACAAAGAAGTTTTCTGATTTCCGAGACGTATTTTGCCTGATCCCATTAATTCTGGTGAGGTAAACAGTCAGTGTGCTCCAGAGTATCTCAGGAGCTGAAAAATTTGCATTTGAAAATTTGCATGTGAAAAATTGCAGATCTGCATTAAAATTAGAAAGGAAAGGAGGAATTAGCAGTGGGTTTTCCCAAGACCAGCCTGAGGCCAGTGTCAGGTAACTGCGGGTTCTGTGAAAGCAGGAGTCGGGTGGAGACGTGAAATAAAACCAGTTAAAACGGGGCAAACAAAAGTATTTGCTTCAGAAACAAAGTATGCCCCTTGGGATTCTCATATGTTTGCTTTTGGGAGACCAACTAAGTCTGAATCATGCAGAACAAACGGTCAAGCTAACAAACTTCAGGAGCTGCTATGTTTCATCAACCTAAGTTTAGAAAACCAGGTTATTTGTGCTTTGGTATCTTGTTTTGTGGATCTTTCACAGCACTTATTCCACCTTTTTTAATGGGGGTAAAGCTGTAGCTGATTTTCAGGTGCAACTGGTCAGAATAGAAGAACTTTTTTGGGAGAGAGAGAAATTATGGCTGTTAGTCCTCACCAGTGAGAACTGGATGGGCTCTGGCAGACCTGCTGTGGCTTATCTGTAACCATTTTGGTCAGGACACTGGTTCCAAACCAGCACACAGTGTAAGGGCCAGCTGTGGTAAAGTAAAAAACCACCTTAAATGTATGTTTATCTGTATTATATTGGAAATTTTTAGCTGACTGAGTTTTTTTTTTCTTATGATGGGCTAGGTCATGTATAGGATGGACAAATGGGATTTATACATGCTAAATTTTTGCATCTCATCTATCCTGTACTCCTGAAAAGCCCTTTGGACCCATAAGGTTTATTGTGTAGCCCAAGTTTATGTGGGGAAAAATTGCTTTTTGATCCTTTTAGGTCTGTGAGAACACCCATCCCTTCACCTGGTTGTGCCTTTTGTGCCTGTGACTGCTGTAGTGGCTGTGCCACTGGAGTTAGAAATCCAGGAGTACTTTGCTGCTCTCCATTTACTCTTGAGCTCTGCCGAACCGTCGGCCGCTTCCTTGTGGAGCTGATTTTGCCTGGTTTGTGAGTGGTGACCAGAATCCAATTTTGTTTTATGTCTTGTAGGGTTCCTGAGCTGGAAGATGCCCGTCTAAGATGGAAACCTCTGCTTCAACGGCTGCTGGGAAAAAAGAAGGGAAAGGTGCCGTTCTGGAGGGGAATGGCTTTACAGAGACGGGGAAGAAACCCACTCCTTTAGCAGCTGCAGGAGCAGCAGTACCACAAGGAGGTACTTTATGTTTTCCACAATTTGAAAGCAGCAGGGGTGTTTTTCATTAGACTGTAAGAATTTAATAAGTATAGTGGCATCTGTCTTCCTGTGAACACACTGAGTTTATTGGGGTTCTTGGCCGGCGGGGTCAAAGGAACGGGAAGCTGTGTCACCGTGCAGCATCCAAACGTCACTGCACCGAGACCGGTCCTCGCCAGTCCCAGAGACCTGGGCCGGGGTGAGGGACAGATGGGTGGGGAGAAGTGGCTGTGGGGGAGCTGGGGCATCCCATCAATGCTTGCCCCCATCTGACTGGTGCTGTGTGGTGGTGGCAGCACGGTGCCACGAGGTAAAGAATGGCTGGTGAGGCTGGCTGGTGATGGAGAGCACCCTGTTACCATGGTCGGCGAAGGGGTGTCGTGTGCCAGCTGTGATCTTGCTAATGAGCTAAACAGACTGCACAGTCTTTAGTAATTGCTGCTGGGATTTCGTGATTAGGGAGGAATTTGGGAATGTCCAGACCTAACGCAAGAATGTTCACAAAGAAAAGCCCCTGCTTGTGCCATTCCTGTTAATGTCAGAAACAGCTCAGGTCCTGATTTCTTTTTTCATCAGTGTTTTAAGCAAGTTTTGGTTTTGCTGCTGTTGGAGGCAACTGGGAAGCTCTTATGGACACCTATGGGCATGAAGCTATTATCGGTGGATGTGCAGGGGGACATGCAGGGATGTTGCTCCTGCCTCCTGTTGCTCTCTGTGGCAGGCAAAACACACATCCCTCTTTGGCACACATGTGCTGGTGGATCTCCAGATTGGTGCCAGGTCCCATCACGATGGCACAGCTGTGGGCAAGGCTGTGCCTGCTGCAAGGCACTGCAACTGCTCTTGCTGAGGGCTGGGTGTCCTCTCTGGACAGGGTATAAGGAGACAAACTTAGAAGGGGCTGCACCAGTTTGGATGTGACAAGAGACATCCCAGCTGTGTAAACTTTGCAGGCAGCTTTTTTTTTTCCTCTTCAAAATATACATTATTGCTAGCCAGAGTCTACCTCAAAATGAACCTTTCCCTCCCCTTCCTTCACTACAGGGTGGTTTTTCATCACCCCAGGAGAACAGAATGACTCTTCTGAGAGCTCTTCTGTTTCTTACCCAGCTCAGCTGGAGAGTTTGAGTTTTCTGTTGGCTGAGTTTTACAGATACTTTCCAACTCAAATTGCTTAAATCTGCTTTATCTCTCCTCCTTTTTCATAACCTTTATGTCTCAGTTTTCATTTCCCCATTGACCCGTGAAGATTCAGATGCACAGAATAAGGCAGCAGTGGCTAAATTATAATCTATCAGATTAGTTCATGTATTTGATGAACTTTGTTAGGTTTTGTTAGCAGAAAGAAAGTTTTTCTTAAAAAGCATCAGAAAATGTTTTATGGAGTTGTTTGAAGGGAAAGACAGTTTCATGTCGCTGGATGGGTCTGAGGCACCTTCATCATGAGCCCTACTCAAAGTGGCAGAAAGGAAAGGTTGCCAGCAAGCAGAAATAGGGAAAAGGCAGAGACAGCAGCATGCAGAAGTTTGCCATCCCCCAGCAGATCCCTGCTGAAGAAGCACAGGCTGTAGGAACTGTTGAGGCAGCACACTTGAGGTATCACCTTAGTGACTGGCAGATCTGAAGGGTTGATTGGCACCGACATAGTCCAGGCATGTGATGAAACTCACAACCCATAGATGTGCTGTTTATTCATAAATGCCTTCTCCCGACTTGCCACTTGCCTTGGGAGTGCCTCCACCGAGGAAGCAGTCACCACATTTCCAGACATCCAGTGGAAATGAGGATGCCCTGAGGTGGAGTGTCCATCAGCTCATTTGGCATCCCTGGAGACCTAATTGGTTTTTAAACGTCCAGTATAAAGCATCCTGTTAGCAGTGGTCTCTCACCTTTGGGGAAAAAAATTATTTATGGGCTCAATATTTCTGCTTTTATTATGAGGAAGTGGAAAAGTAAGTTGAGGATTGTTTGAAGATGTCAGGAGAATTGTGATGAAAGCATTGTGTAATGAGATGTAAAGAGTGAAATCTGTGTCATGCTGTGAAGAGAAGTGCTCATAAATGACCCAAAATGGCCAGCAGCGAAGCAGTGTGTGATCGGACACTGGCCCCAGGACTCTGCAGGTGATGCACATGCTCATGTGGTTCGGAGGGCTTTCCTTTGAACTATGATTTGAGACATAATACGGGCTCCTGAAAGGGAGCAGCATGCTTGTGCATGTGCTTGTAAGCAGATAAATTAATACAGAGTTTTCTTCTAACGTGAGTTAACTGCAAGGTGTGATTTAACAGGTGATAACAAAAAGTTTGGGTGGAGAAGAGACTGTACTTATGTTGTATTCATGCTAATATAATGTTTGATTCCCTAAACCAGAGCCATTACTCGTAACAGGCCAGAAATACACATATTTATGCTCATATTTTTACGGAAGAAAGCAAATGAGGCTTGGAGATTAATTAGGAAGTTCAGCTTGAGGAGGGGATCAGTTTTAAAGGGTGGCCCCCTGAGCTCCCCACCCTGCTTTGGGACCATACAACCAAGTCTTTATTCTCATCCAAGACAAACTCTTGATTTCATTTATTGCAGAGGTTTTACTCTTTGTACTAGCATATGAGAAAGTGGCAGTGAGGCTCAGCTAGTGCTGCAGATCACCAAGCTGCTCTCAAGGGCCAAACAAATGTAATTCACAACACATTTCTTCTCCTTTATTCTACTGAGTCACACAGATGGAGTGCCAACACAGCATGTTTTGCATGTTTCTCAGATCGTAAGGCTTTCTTTTTTACTTGTAGGAATGAATAGACTCAGAAGATTTTATTTATAATTAAGGTAATTGAAGCAACAAACAATATTAGCTAAATAATTGAAGAATACTATTTAGTTATATTATTATTTAGACTACATTATCATAAGGTAATATGTTCCCTCTCCATTTCTAGTTCCCCTGCTTTGGATATTTGTCCCAAATGTTTCCAGCCTCTAACAAATGGTTAGTAGGAACGGCTGTAGGAAAAGAGATCGATATTGTTGATGCTGGCAGTGGAGAAGAGCCCTTTTGTACAAACAATCTGCATCCCATATTTTTACTCTTCTGAAGCTGCTGTTTTAGGGATCTTCTGTGACAGTTTTTTTATAGTAACTCATTGATCAGATGTTCAGAAAATTGGCCTCACAGAAATGACATCAGGGAAGTGTCTCCTAATTTTCTGTTTTTCCATAAATCATGTTGGCCAAGGAGTCAAAGCTCCTCTTTTCTGTTTCAGTAGGGGCACATATGTATGTGTGACTGAGATGGAAACTGTTTATAAATGATGTATGTAGGAGCTATAGACAAGTCAAATCTGCAGAAGATGCTCTCAGTTTTGGTGTGTCCACTTCTGGAAGGGCAACTCGTAACACTTCGAGTTTAGAGAACCCTTTTGCTGAATGCAAAAGTGCATATTGCTGCATAGGGGAGGAGGCTTTGGAGTAGAGCACCACATGGGTGAGACTGGATTGTGTCCTCCAGGCTGGCACTGCAACATCCTCCATACCTGCATGCACAAGGAAGCCCCAGACACGTGGCTGGAAGGGAAGTTTAGACGAGCCACTCTTTCAAAGGCAGAGATATTTAGGAAGATGGGTTTCTCATCTTGTAATAAAAATTAAATACGAATTCTCCTAAATGCTAACTGCCTGACTTTAACAAGGCCCAGAATGCACCTTTCCCTCTCCACCCCACCCTCTGTGTGACACAAACACCAAGTTCCCAAATTGATGGTGTTTATGTTTGAAACATTTTTCTGATGTCTGGCTCTGTCAAGACTAATTTTAGCATTTCTAAAGCTGGGTAAAAATACAGCCTCATTACTTTGATGTCAGAGCATAGTTTACTATTAGTATATTCTGGGGTTTATCATTTTAGTCATGTTTAACACGGCTACAGCAGGCGTGCACTATTAAATCTGGCTTATTTTACATTCCTGTCCGAAATTATTTATTTGGAACAATTTCCTCTCTATCAAAAGACACGGCTAATGCTGAGTTTTAATGTGTTATTTACACACAAAATAACCTATTTACAACTCAGTATCTGCCGCAGGGAGAATGAATGGGGCAGTGCTCCCTTCATCCTGTTGTATCTGAGTTTAACAATCTGGATTGCTAATAGAACCATTTATCACGGGGTGGTAATTTATTTTATGTTAGCTGCACAGGTCTCCCTGCCTCTGATCTATGGAAATACTTTGTATATAATGAAGTTCAACAAGTCATTTGGTGTAAACATGGGGAAGCCAAGCTTCAGAACTAGTAAGGTTGTTGGTTTTTTTTTCAGGAGGTAACGACTCTCCTCTTATATTAGGGCTTCATTTGATGAAATACAGCTCTTTGCCCTATGTGTGCTGTAAAGGCAGAGTATGGGGCTTTTTTTTCAGTGGATCGGAGATTGGGATGGAGTTTGGTCACTTGATTTATGGGCTGGCAGGAATGCTCAGTTCTGCAGAATTAGCACACTCAGCCCTTTCATAGGCAGAGGAGAAGGGCAGGGAGCACCTCCCATCGCTCTCCAGAGGTCTTCCGTAAGCAAGCCCCAAGTGGCATTGGCAGGGAGTTCAGCTTGTCTCAGTGCTAGATTATGGGAAGACCATGTAAATGAGGAGGAGGAAATGCCAGCATCTCAGCAGACCTCAGTGCACTGAAAAAATTTATAGTTTGTGTGGCCTGAGACTCAGACGAATTAGAATGAGAACAGCCCCTATGAAGTCATCTTCTCTGTCCATCCTGGAGGGGCAGGGATCTTCTCCAAGGAGTGTTTTTCATTCAGTTCACATTTTCCAGGAAAAGGAACATAACCAGTACAAGCACATTCTTAGCTTCCCTGCTTTGCATTACTTTGCTGTATACAACTTAAAACGCTGAGAGACGTGTTTAACAGAAGAGCTGGGATTGGCTCCAGGAGGGAAGGGGGCAAGTGGTTAAAATTGAATAATGGGAAAATTCTGTAATTTAGACTGCAAAATTCTCTTGACAGCTGCTGTCTCTTCTCATGCGTCTACTGCATATAGTTCAGTGGTCTGCACCTTGGGTAGGGCTTCAGTGCAACGCTGCCACAAGAGCAACAGCAATCAAGAGTGGTATTTCTTCTCTGACTGTTTCTGTCCTAAAACTAATTTTGTTGGATCTTAAAGTGTATTTCTTTGCTACCATAGGCATTCAGAATGGACAGATTGCCTGCAGGTCTCTCTTATATACTCACTTGTGTCCCTTTGGGCAGCTGGAAGTCTCGGATGCTCAGACTGGTGCAATGCTGAGGCTGTTCCTTAGTCGCAGGATATCAAGGACTGACTAGTTGCCAGCTTTGAATGATGCTGGTCACCTGACACCTGCACTTTGGGATCATTTAGAAGGATCCATAGAGAGGTGGATGAAGTTAAGGCCATGCTACACCAATTTTGTGTTCAATGAGCAGTATTTGGTGTGAGGACATATCAGAGAGCACTCTGGGAGCCGCAAGTTTATTTCTTCAGCTACATGTGGTGGAATTTTGGTAATTAAGTGATTTGGTATTTAAGCACAAACTGCCACAAAAGCACCTTTTCTTCTGCCTGCCCTTTCTCCTCAATCCATGGTTTGCAATGCTAAGTCTCTCTAGTCCCTTCTTTAAAATAGTCAGCAATACATCTTTGCCAGGTAACCCCTTGCTTTGCTTAAACAAGTGAAAGTTTGACTTGGAGTTTGACTTCTTGGGGTTTTTTTCTCCTCATGGGGAAACCCCTTTCCTCAGCCTCTATAGTGGGTTTCTCTGCGATAGCCAACCCTGTGGACAAAGGTGCCACTTCAGAGTGGATAACCATTAATGTTTACAGACTTTTTGCATGGTATTTTGTAGCCCTTACAGATGAAGCTAGAGTCCATATTCCCAAAGGATTAAATAACGTAGCAGCTTTATGGTTGGGCTCGATGATCTTAAGGGTCTTTTTGAACCTAAATGATTCTATGATTCATAACATCAACCAGTATTCCCTGATTGTGTACAGCTCCCCCAGATTGCCATACCAGGAGTTCCTATAATTTCAACCCATTACAGATACGGAGGTACTTTGAAGACAGAGTAATTTTATCTCATCCCTAACCACACTACAGGCTTGCATGCCAAGTTGGAAAACTTTTATGATTTTAAAATAGAAAAAGTTGTTCTTCACAGGCTGGTTCTGGCACCAGTGATTCCAACCATTAAGTACCACAGGAAAGACCTTCGTATTTTATGAGTGTATTGTTGTTACCATTAATAATAGCTATAATAATAATAGCTTCCACTTTTCTGTTTTGTAAGCTCCAAAAGTTTATTCTGGCAAGTACTGGTATGCCTTCTTTTCCATGGACCCAGCTTAGACTTCATTAAAGTGCCTCTCTGAGGGTACCTAAATATAACCTTTTTTACTGATGCTAAACTTACATATTGTGGATTGGTCATTTATAGTCAAATGAGAAAATGCAGTAAGGATAACGGATTATCTCCTGGACTCTCTCCTCTTCCAGCATGTCCCCATAGTTTGAATTTTTAGTACCTTTGGCAGCTTTTTGCCTGAACATCTGTGAATTTGCACAGGATTTGTAAATTAATTCTCCCAACACCATCCATTACCATGGCATTTGAATCTGCCATAATCATGGAGGACCAGGAATGGGACTTGTTTTGTCTGAAGTTGGCTGTCTAAATGTCAGGTGTTGAGTTTGGGATCCATTTGCATTAGGGTAGAGTAAATAAAGTGGGCATTGTGGAGATGCCCACTTTATTCCCTTGAGGGCTTCATGCCTGATCTAATGTTAAGTGGGAAAATCCCAGCCTTCCCAAGCTTGCCAAAATTGCAGAGTGGGGTTAAAGTAAGGAACCGAAGTGGGACTAGATTAATGCTTTAAAGCCTCTCATTTATGTTCATCAGCCTGTTCAGTTCTCAGACTGATGAGCAGTTTGAGAGCCCTGACTATCAGCTCTAAACTTAAATCTCACCCCATGGCTTCTCAGGTCAGAGGCAACCTTGACACCCAAGTGTGAACAGCCAGGGAAACTGCTTTCCAGAGCTGTTCCAGCTTTACACCAGCACTGACAAAACTGGTGTTTAACAGCTTGTTCAGAGAAACGGGAAATTTAAAGTCCCCACTAAAAAGACAAGGGAAAAAAAACTAGTAAATTCTAAAGGCTACAAAAAGCTCCTAAAAATAACCCAAGTGGAGGAAGGCTATTAATGCAAAAGTAAATAATTGTGTTAAGGGAAGCAACTAGAGAGGCCAGTTGTGTAAATCACTTTAAGGGGAACAAGCCTTAGATAAAATCCATTCTTTTATCACACAGATTAAGTCTACCTTTTGATGCTAAATAATTGATAGTGTTTGGCATGGCTGCCTACACGGAGCAGTGGGACTGCTCCCGAGGTCAGACTAGTGGCAGAGAAAAATGTTCCTAGAAATGCTGTGCATCCAATACCAGCACCAAGAAACAGGGCATATACTCCCAGCAGTTCCTAAAGAGTTTCTTTGTGGCCTTGAAAAGACATCCATGTACCTCGGAGTGAAAGGAGGACTTGGCATTGTTCGTCACCTCGTTAAACTGCCCCTCATGAAACCAGGTGGTCTGTTTTCATGGTTTCATGTGGTGATGAGTGAGGTGCAGGGACCTGGGAGAACACAGCCTGTTCCACTGCATTTATTATTTTTTTTAATTAGAGAAGATGAATTGTGCTGTCTGGTGGCTTCTGGGTGCCTAGGTCCTGTGGGGGGTTCTCTTGTTTTGGTCAGCCCCAACACTGCTGGAACACTTCAGCCTCTCTCTGCACATGAACATCCTGGCAAGACAGGGAGATGTCACTGCCCCCATTCTGCAGACAAGGAGCACAGAGGATTTTTTCCAAGGCCAAAGTGCCTGGAATGGGTTGAGCTGTTTCAGAGGGATGTCAAGAGCTGATGATCTCTATGACTTCGGAAGTTCGTGTGTGGTGTACATCGGACATCCCTGATAGTACAGAGGTCTTAGCCCAGGTTCCTTGGTTCACCATATCCACTAGCAAGTCCTTTCTCTCCCAATGATACGCCTTGTAATCATGGTCAAATGACTGAAATTCTTATGCCCATCTGCCAAACGGAGGCGTTGTTTCGTTCCCGAGAGGAGAGCTGAGCACAAGTTGTCTATGCATCATACCAAGCTTTTGAGAACATCACGATGCAGCAGTCAGTTTAATTCCTTTTGGTTGCATAAGGGTATGACAATGTTCAGTAGCACAGACAGGATATTACTGAATTTAAACTAGTGTAGCAGTGCCTTTGTCCAGAACCTCGCACAGTGGGCTCGTAATTAGGTGCTACAGTTTTTTCCAGAACCAAGTGGGACATAAGTTGCAGAAATGTTACATTCTGAAATAAATCAATATCCCGTGAATTCTGTGTGGGGACTATCTTTGACAGGATCTTAATGGTAACGACAGAGAATAAAACCTCAGCCAAAATTGTAAGTTTAGCTTTTGAAGAAATGAAGGGGATATAGTATTTTCTTGCAAACTTCTTTAGGACTGTGGTAAACTTGATTTTACCTGTGTTGGAAAATTACCTATACTGGGCGTTATACAGCTCCCATTGTGGTGTTGGGTTGAAATCATGGAAACCTTGCTGGAAAGAACTGAGCAAAGCTTTGGTCACATAGGCTGACTTAGTCCAAAATGAAAATAAATAAAAAAATATCAAGTGTGATCCCACATGAATACAAGAAAGGTTTCATACAAACTTGTCTGAAATCAATTCTGCCTTTTCTATAGTTTGTTAGCGAGCTCAGTGGTGGTTTTCTCCTCTTTTTTCCTATGCCTCCTTCCTTCTCCTAGAATCCCACATCTTTTTAAGACCATTCCATTGAAAATGCTTCCAATTGTAAATAAATTATAAATAAGAACAGGAGTATTTTAAGCAAAATATTTATATATACTGCAACCAATATCTGATTTTTAAAATACACCAACATTTGCAGGGATTGAGTGGTGCCATTTTGGCCAGAAAGCTGTTCTTTTCTGTTCTCTTACAGTGATCAACTCCTGACAGATTCTGACAGATTTTCAAAAAAAATCACAGATTGCAACAGATGCATCCTTAAGTAAACAGTTGAAGTAGATGTTTTGATGACTTCAGTTGTATTGATATAGAAGATCAGTGTGTGACATTCCTGAAAACTGTCCAGTAGAGGAGGTATCTTCCTGTAAGCCCCTGGCCCTGTGTGTGCTGCTTCAACAATAGTTTAATCACTTGAAGAAGGCAGAGATATTTATTCACCTAAGGAGATGCTCTGAACCTAGAGAGTGTGCTAAGGGCTCAGCGCCCTTGACCCTGGGGCCAGAGTAATGTTTAGATTTTTCCAAAGTGAAATTTTTGTTCACCTTGGTTTGTGGCTGCTCTTTGTGGGGTGAACCAGCAGTGATGGGGGAACTAAGCAGCATCCTCTCCTATGTCCTGGCTGGCATGAATATCCCTGTCCTGTGTGAATTCATACAAAGCGCCTTCTTCGTCAGGCTAGAGGGTAAGCTAAACCTGTTCATGTCGTTTTGCAGGTACAGCTGGTGATGTTCTTTCTGAGGCATTTACAACTACACTATAAAATAAAAACAGAGAAACTCTGAGGTGAGGACTTTAGGCATTGGTTTGCACCTCCCATTTTAACGAGAGGAATTATTATGTGTTGTGGGAAGCTGATCCGACTCCCAGAGGCTGCTTGTGTCAAGATACCCAATTTTTTGGTGGCTCCCTACAGTGAGGGCACAGCACTGAGCCTGGAGAAAATTAGTTTCAGTTCCTGATGAAGTCCCAAACTTCCTTCATGATTTTGGGAAAGCTGTTTGACTTCACTCCCTCATTTATATAATGAACCTGGGTTGTTCTCTGGGCCTCCAGGCCCATCCATCAGCATCTGGTTAGCATGTTTATGGCATCGGTCACACTGAAACACTTAAGGGGTCAGACTGTGTGGAGGTTGCCATTCTCTGCTCCCCACTGCATGCAAGAAGGTGCTGCTGCCCCTGGGCCCTGTCTTACAAGGGTGACCATGCCTTAGGTGTCACCCTTGCTGCTGTCAAGGTGGGGGGACAATAAAACAGATTTGCAGGGTTGGGGAAGATAAGGTTAAGTTCTTATAGTGAAGGTATTTTCAATACCTGTAGTGGAGAGACTGTTTGGGGATAAAGAGACTGTATTCCAAATGGCCATTGTGTGCTCTAGAGTAGTAAAGTTTTTCCAGGTCCAGTTCCCTGGAACTCAGCTGGAGAACATCGTGTTGTTAATAGCTATGCAAATACATTGTATCAAAACAAGAGAAAATTAGTTTTCTCAGCTTAAAACAGTTTCCTGCATACATAACCTATGGGTGAGCTCCAAGTACCTGGATAGTTTTGGACACACCTGGATGAATTTGTAGAAACCATGGAGAGCTTCATGGTTTCACCCTGACCCAAGCCATAGACACCCGATAGACAGTCATAGACACTTATATTCACCCAGTCAAGCAACAGACAGTGGTCTTAGTGAAATCCTATGTAATTAGGCTCTCAGAAAAAGTGTTATTCTGGGTGCCAAGTGATGGAAGGAGAATAAAATCACTGTCGTGGGGTGACAGCTTCAGAGAGAAACTTAGTTTCATCTTTCGCTCCCATTAACCTGCTGTGCATATGCACTCTCTAATGCTGTAATCAGCTGCAGAGGAGCTGGCAGTACTGTTGCGTGGTGCAGTTTTTTCCCTTTGAAAACTCCAGAGAAACCTTTGTGTGCTGATACAAAGATGTCAGTAAAACATCTTTACTGCAGGGTCCTGTATTTCAGCTGCTGGAGCAGCAACTCTTAAAATAGGTATGAGATGACTGATTGTGTGAAAAACATTTGCATCTCTTTTTCTGAGCTCTGTGCATTCTGCATCACTTCTGCAAGCAAGCTGAAAGGGTTGAAAGTTTTGCAATTTTTTGTGCTGCTTTTAATTCTGCTCGGAACAGTGTCTTAGCAGATGAAACAAGATCCAAGGCAATCTTTTGGTCACATAATCACTGACACTTGAAACAGGCTGGATTTATATGTAGTTACTAAAAAATATAGAGCAAAATTAAAGTCTCAGACACTGAGTTCATGTGCATTGGCCATTGTAAAGATAAGTAACGGCTGTTATAAGAACACTTAAATGGTTACCTTTGGGACATAAAAGGGATCTTTGAAGACAGTAAGTCTTAATACAGAAATGTTTACTCATAAAAAATACATTTGGAATGGGGGAGGGGAACACATTTCCTATTAATGTGGGTTTTGCCTTTTATGGCAGGTTGTAGCAGGTCTTTAACCTCTGTAGCACTTGAGAGAGGATAGAAATGAGCTTCTCTAAGTATCAACCCGAAGGGCCTTTCCTGCCTGTATCTGCAGTGTCTCTTGTAAAGATGGTTTTAGTTTATTTTTTCTGTGACCCAAATGAAAAACTGTTCTTTTCCAACTTCAGAACCTTCCAACAGTTAAGTCCTGAGGGCAGAAGAGAAATGTCCTCCTGGATTTGCTTCACTTAACCTTGTTTTGTGAGGTATGGGGCTGATGGCCCAAACCATACTCAGATATAGTGGGCATTTGAAGGCAATGTCAGCTGAATAAGGTACAAGAATAGAAGAGGGAATTGGCCTTTGAATGTCATGTTTGTAGGTGCCACAAAGAAGAAATAATGTTTCTCCAGACTCTTACAAAGGGTGTAGGTGTGCCCAGCATTCCAAGTCTGCCTCTAAGTGCAATCAAGTGGGTGATGGCTCATGTCACCTCTGAGTTTTCTAATAACAGTTCTGCAAGTAATTTTGAAATTCTTTTTCTAGGCAATTATTATGCTTCTGAGTGAGGCAAGAGAATGTCAACAGTATTTGATCAGTGTGAACCCATAACCAAGACCGTGATTTCTGCTTCAAAGTTTTGCAAAATTGTGGCTTGGTGGGGTAGGACACAAGGTGCCAGTGGTCTCAGAGTAGTCGAGAGAAGCTGAGAGTCCTTTAAGAAAACTATGTCAGATTATGGTCAAAACACTTTACTCAGACAAGACAGTTTACAGAGCAGCAGAAGTAGCCTGGACCATTTGTGCAGGAGGAAGGCTGGGTTGTGCAGAAGGATTGGAAGGCCTTTGACTTGCTGCTGTCCAGAGACGTGAGGAACAGGAATGTAACAGCAGGGTTTGAACCAAAAGACATCGTTTTGTGGGATCTTCAAGAGGAGAACTTGGTAGCAAAGGGAAAAGTTAGGAAATGTTACACACTTACAGAAGTGTAAAAATAAAAAAAAAAAAAAAAAAAAACAAACTGTCTGGGTGCAGAAAAAGATAAAAGGTAGAGAAGCCAGAAAAAAGTACATGTTGTCATGAAGATAAGGTTATCGAGGTGAGACAACTGCATTTCTGATAAACCTTTTCTCTAAGCCCATGGCCCAGTGCAAAATTAGTTCTTCATTAGCTCTTCACATGCCAGTGAAGGGCAGAATTATTGGTGGGCTTTGTTATTCTTATTCCAAAACATGATGCTCATCCAGGCAGTAATCCTTTAGGTAAGTAACAGAAATTAGGTTTTGAGTCACATACTGACCTGTCTTTGTAGTTAGTTCAGCGTGTTCTGGTCACGTAATGAGACAGAAGACAGATTAAATGAAAGACAGGCAGGATTTTCATTCAGGAAATTGGTATGGTAATGACAGATATGGGGTCTTGGCATGTTTCAGATAGGCTTCATCTAGCCTCTTCAGGTAGCAGATACAAGCACTGCTCTCACTTATATTCACCCAGTCAAGCATGAGGAGGTAACAAGTTCTCCTGGGAGGCTGGTATTTAATATCTGCCAGATGCCTGCTGGAGAATACTAATACAGATCCCAGATTTAGTGTGCCCTGGGAATGCAGATGGTTGGTAGCAACATGCCTGGCCCGACAGCCACATCTCCCTTAGCTCCATGGCAAAGCTGCCTGGATTTTCATCCCCTGCTATTTGGATTGTAAAAGTGATGGCTTGGTCAAAGCAGCCTTTTACTGACTTCCTTGGGAGGAGGGTTAGTAGACAAGAGAGGGAATGATGCTGGAGTTTTGGTCAGGGTATTACACTGGTGGATAAAGGGAGCAACAAAATGGATTGCACTGGATGTCACTTGGACCATTCTCTTGGGCAGCACAAGCCAAGTGCTGTGACGCAGCGAGTGCCACGGGGAAGGTTTGTGCTTGGGGAGAAGGTTCAGCTGGCTCCTGTAGTGTGTTCATTCCCATCCAAAGCAAGGAGAGAGGCAGGGTGGCAGCCCTTGTGGAGATCCCACAGCTTGTCCTCAGGCTGAAGCGGGAAAAGAACTCCTAGGAGTTTTGCTTTCTTACCAAATAAAGGGAAGAAAAAAACCCCAAACCCCTGTGAGGCTCCATATAAATCAGGGCAATAAAACTGCCTGTGGTCACAATGAAATTATATGGTCTAAGTCTATATAAAAGAACTGGAGCAGGTTCAGTCCAACGCTAATGTCCTTCTTGCTGTAAACAGTGTACGGGGGTGAGGAGGAAGAGGGAGGGCAGACGCTGGGCTCCCAACACCAACACACCAGGGAAACGATTTGCTGAGGTGGTTGAAGTACATGTTTTCAGAATCTGTTTGTGTCCATAAGGGTTTAAGAAAAGGATGTCATCTGCTTACTCGGTAACTTGTGTGTGGCCTACGAGTGGTTTCAGATACTTTGGCCAAAACCAAATGATCTCCCCTTTTAGGAAATTTGAAAAGTATGTGTGCATCCCAAAAAAGAACAGAGATTTGCTCTGATGTCCCATGCTCCTTCCACAATGCCTTGTGTAATTGTGGCACTGTGTGCTGTGGAGATGGGTAGAGAGAGATATTGCTGAGCCCTCTCTGCTAGAAACAGAGACCAGATATTATGATTTGGGCTTTCATGAGACTCTGAGTTAATAGATTATTTTTAATGGGAGAAAAGGATACCAGGGTATGTCGTATATCTTTACAATTCAGCTGAATGCTGCAAAAATGCCCATATTAGGACATGGTACTTACTCGAAGTGAAATAACAGAACAGTGAGCTTTCACAGAATGAATAACTTGCAGATGAAGTTGAAATTTCTGATGGTGTAGGAGATTTTTAAACTGAAGGCTTTGGCTTCTTTTCTGGGTACCCTGGTCACGCTGACAAGTTTATAAATCTCTGTGGTGTTTGACTAATATCCCAGGGATCTGTACTGTCCTACTCGAAAGTGGTAGCTTCCTTCAGTATTAATTAAGGGCTGTATTAGGGAAGAGCAGGGGGAGCCAGAGGGGTCTTTCAAGTCCAGCAGCCGCCACTTTTGGAGGAAATGAGCAGAGACTGTACCCGCACCGCCTGAAAGCCAGCGGGACTCCCCACAACTGCACAGCAGCTGTACGGGGCCACCAGAAGGTGTGAAAGACTCATGGGCTTGGGGGGAGAAACATTAAATCTCCCGGGACAAGACAAGAGGGGAGAAAGCTGGTAAGCTAAAAGCAGTAGCAGGTTTAGGCACAATGCATTGAAGACCACTGCAGGCTTAGATAAAGGAAATAGCACCAAGAAATTTGATAACCTGTTATATTTATGTAGCACATTTCATCCTCAAAGCATTTTGTGAACTTAATGATGTGCAAACTATGTGCACACGTATCCTTTCATCTGCCAACCACTGTAGCTGCCTTCGGTGTGAAGCTGATGATGACTGCTCTGCCATCACAGCAGTATAGGCCAGCAAGTGGAAAATGCCTGAAGTGCAGGCAGATTTTGGGAGGCAAAACTTAACCTTTGGGCAAGACAAAGGGATTGAGAACGGTTGCCCTGGTAAAGTGCATGGATGGCAATATCTTCTGTGAGTCAGTGATTAATCTGTTAGAGATTCCAACAGATAGAGCTCTCTTTAGGGAAAGCTGGAAATCCACCTTAGGTCTGGAAATCTGGTACAAGCTTTCTTTAGTGCCACTTGGCAGTTTCCCATCTCAAAAAGTACTTGCTGACTCTGACTCACGTGAGCAGCTTTTCCACCTGATATCCAGTGGGATCAAATAACAAAGTTCTATGAATGGCATTGTGATGTCGTCCATTTCTTAAATTTTTCCACTTAATGGAATTCTTGTCTCAAAAGAAGGGTGTTTATTTTTAAAAAGGGTCAAAAGTGAGAATTAGAGATCCTGAGAGATGTACAAGTTGATAGCATTTCAAAGTTGTCATGAAAGAAGAAAAACAGCCACACCAGCACCTTTGCCCCTATTATCATCCCAAGGAAGTTCTGCACTTTCAGACATGATAGTTTTCAATGTCACCCACCCTGTAAGAGTTTTGGTGTACTGTCTAATCCCCCAGCTTAATGAGTTCTGCAGGGATGCACCATGATAACTAAAGATCATTTACCTGAATTACTTTTTAATTTCTGGAATGGGAAGCTGCTTGTGCAGCAGGATAATTACATTATAATTTACAGCAATCCAAAATCAATAAATTTAGTCATATTGGGATAGAGAAGGAGGATGAAAAATTCCCCCACCATTAAATTATTTCACATTCTATACTTGATGTTCCAAGAACTCAATAATAAACTTTGGGGGTTGGGAGAGACGATTGGAGAATTACTGGCTTAGTGAGGCTGGTCAGTAAATCAGCTTTGTCCGGTGATTTCTGCAGTGAAATAACACATGATGTGTTTCCAGAAGAGGGCAAATACAGCAGATAATGTCCTCTTTCTGATTTATTTTAATTCCAGAGTATTGAAGGAGAGAAAATGCTTTGTGCTCTCTAGCCCCTTATTCCAGTGGGGAAAAGCTGATGAACCATTGCCAGCTGCAAGGTAAACCTGGGCATCTACCTGAGCCTTGCTCCCAGCCAGAATGTGATAGTTGGAGTTGAATAATTATTGGGATAAGCCACTAAAGGAGCTGGTGGGGTTTCAAGCTCTTGATGTCTTCATCAAGATGAGATTGGAAGCTTTTCTCCTAGTTAACTTTTTTGCCATGTACAAGCCATTGGGCTTGTTGCAGGGAGAAGTTAGTGAAAGCCCATGAAGTGTCTTGTAGGGAGAATGACCTATGTGGCATGTTTCCTGAGCTTCCCTGTCCAGGAAGGACCACACAAGGGATGGGTTTTATCTTCTTGAGAGTGTTCAAAACTCAGCAGTGCTCTGACTGCTGGAAATACGAAGGGAGGAGGGATGATCTTGCAATGAGAAGGTTGGTGTCAGACCTTTATACCTGCTGCCAGCACCTCTTTGTTTCAAGCCAAACCCTGGCAACACCAGAGCTAATGTAGCCTGTCCCTGGGCCTCCAAACCAGCAGCATCCACAGTGCTCCATGTTTTCAAAGGTCCGCCCAGGAGTCGGTTTGGTTCTGGCAGGTGGGGGGGAATGGCGAAGAGACACAGATAGCCCAGACACACCTTTGCTTGATTTAAGAGAAATATTATTTGAGCAGACAGTTCAAAGGAGTTCAGTTGGGCTTATGGAGATTGGAGCTGTGGTTTTGGTTGTTTTTTTTTTTTTCTTCTATTTTCTTTCAAAGAAAGCTTCCTGGTTGTATTAAATCCCACCCATGTCTTCACTGAGGTATGGTCTGCTGAATTCATCTCACAGGAAGATGTATTAGGTGTTTCTGGACTACTCTGGCTCAAGCTGACTCAATTTTTTGTTTTTCCATTGAAACCACAGAAAAGCTGTCGATGCTGCACCCAAAAAAGGATGTTGTATGAAAAGGAAATCGCTTTGTCTCTTGCATTTGAGGAGGATTATGATCTGGCATGACCTCATTATGGGTTAGGCGAGGATATTTCTGGAAATACTAATTAAATACTTTTTCCATCCCTTGTGCCCTTGTAGCAAGTGTAGACTTTATAACAAGAAAAAGGGGGGGGGAAGCTGTCTGCAAGGAATTTTTTCAAGTTCTTTCTCCAGTCAAATGAAGAAAGTACAGTTACAGTAACGGTAGCAATATTAGAAGCTATTAAACAAAGTTTTCTTAGTTGTGATGAACTAGGAGAAAATAATTATCTGAAATTAGAGAGTAAAGCTGGGATTCTCCAGATGCTTTTGTCTATGCCTGACTTCAGGAGTCTGAATAATTCTTGTAATTTCAGCAAGATCACCATAGATTGCTGAAAACATCCTTCTTTCCACAGTTTTTTTTTTTTCGGCTTTAATTTTTTTATTTGCCCACATTCAGGTTCAGTGAGCACAAGCAGTAGTACACAGCCCCACAAACCATCCCGTTGGCAACAGCTGGTGGTGAGCTGTGGCATGGGTTGTAAATCTGTTATACTGGCACAGTCAGGGAAGAAATTACATGGTACCATGTCCTAATGTATTTATTAATGGCTATTCTCCTGTTATTTCTTATGATTGTGTTCTCCTCCTGGTTTTACCCATTTTGCTCTAAGAGACATGTCCTCAACTTGCAGCATTTTCAGTGAGTTTTAGCAGCTCCGAATCCTGCCCTGACCGTCTGAGCTGTTTCCTATTGAGATCAGTGGGAGTCTTCCATTCAACTTCAATGGAAGTTGGACTTGGCCACTGACAAAATGTCTTTTAAAATTGCCTTCAGCAAATAAGCTTGTAAATGTTAGCACTAAAATAGCAACGTGCAGGCCCAAATACGTCTGTATTGAAAACACATGCTGTCAGATAAAAAAGCGTTCTTACAAAACCTTCAGACATCATCATCACATGGAGGCTGTAAAGATTTTTAATTTTTTTTTAAATTGTATATTTAGCACTTTGGTTCTCTAGCCTGTTGTGTGCCAGTTCACATAGGGTTGAGTCTAATGAGGCAAACACCAGACTTTTCTGAAGGAGTGGTCGGTGGCTTTTGTTTCCAGTTATTGTTCTAAATCCAGAAACATGGTTCTTCTTTTTCTTGTGAATGTGAGATTTTGTCCAAATTGCAATATTCCACTGGTATGTAACAAAATCCAGTCCTGCATTTTGTTTGAAGTCTGGTTGCCCCCATGGATATGAAAACAGGACTGCTATATTTTAGCCAAATGAGAGAAATGGACAATTGCTCATGTTAAGCTCAGGAATTGCTTCTTGAGCTGCAAGTGGCCAACTTTACATTGGAACATCACAAATGGAGAAAAGATGTGGGGAAATTGCCCACATTTTTACACTTCTTCTCCCTTTGTCCTTCACAATGGTCAAGGTAAATGAGAGCTGTGGTTAGGGTGGCTTGGGGCAGCTGATGAGTGGACCATGGCTTGTCTGTCATCAGCATTCTCAAGTGCTGTACTTGAGAGAGTGATGGTTAAGGCAAATGGAACTGGGTGATGGCTTAAATGCCCGTTGTAAATTGTTGATTCCCAGGAGTAGACTGATAACAGATAACTTGATTCAAAGCAAAGCAGGGGCAGCTGTGGAAATAGTAATTCCATCAGCCATCCCAAGCCCTGCTGCCTCTGCCTGCCAGCGAGCCAGCGACACCTGGCCTTTGGCAGAGGGAATTCAAAAGATTTTATCTGGGCTCGTCTGAGATGACTTGTATAACCTTCTCCATCCTCCAGATTCAAGTCAGTTTGAAAAGTCCTCCCAGCCACACAGGTGATGGAAACTCTGTTTCCTTTTTTTCTAGTTCTCTTATCAGAAGTAGGCCTTTCCAGGGGTCGAAATCAAAGCTCTTCCTATAAAGTCTAGCCTCGAACAGAGAAATCTTTGGCAGGGTAAACCGTCTTGGGGAGCTAATGGAAGCTGGAGCTCAACAGATAAAACATTAGGATGGGCTGGAGTTTGCCAAGACAAGCACTTGGTCTTTTTCAGACCATGTGCTTGCCTCCCGTGGGATATACTCATATCAGGCCTTGATGGTCCCTGTGTGTAGTGGCAGAAGCATGTTTTTGGTGCTGTTGGTTTGGTGTGACCCCCTTTCCTCTTGAAGAAGGACTGTTGAAAGAAAACCTTCTGTAAGTCAGAAGATTTTGTGTTATTTTGTGTTGGCACTTGTGTTATCTCAGAGAGGCCTCTCCAGCCTCATCTGCGTCAACAAAGTACTCCAGTGGAGAGCTCAGTTTATACCAGCAGAAGGTCTCCTCCAGCTACAACCCTTTCCCCAACCCAGTACAGGCTACACAGGAAAATTATATTTTCCTGCTCTCTCCTTTTTTTTTTTTTTTTACTTTTTTTTTAGTTGGTTTTTTTTTTTGGAGGGGGGGGAAGGGAGGCTGTGGAGTTTGGGGTTTTTGGTTGTTGTGGGGTTTTGTTTGTTTGTTTGTTTGGGTTTTGTTTTGTTTGGGCCTAGTGCATCTGTCTGTGCTCAGGACTGCAGGAAGGTAGAGCAGGGTATGGAGGAAAGGTACCAGGACCCATCCCCCTGTAAGGGAGCTGAAAGACACGTGCAGTGCTTTGCAAATTTGATGCTGAGTGGCCAGTCCAGCTCATCATCTTAGAGGGGAAAAAGCACACAGAGGTGTCTGCACAGAGATCTGTGCACACCACGACATTTTTGGCTTTGCAAGAGAAGGGGCCCCATTCTTCCTTTTAGCATAGGAGGCTTTTGAGAAGCTCTGACTTTCTTCCTCTCCAACTCCTGAGCTGAAGTAGGGCTTTTCCTTTGGGTAAGTGCACTTGTAGGATAAAGGTGCAGATGGTTCAAGTCCTGGTCACTGCTGTTGCAGTGTGCTGTGAGACTAAAGCACAGCTTGGCACAGCCAGTGAGCTCAAGCCGATTATGCGAAAAAGTAACACATGAGCAAATTCAGGATGAGGCAGAAGAACAGTATGGGATTTAAAAATCTCAGCCCTGTTATTAATTTCTCTGGAAAAGGTGAATTAATGATTCTGCTTTTAATTCATTAGTATTTAGGCTAAGAATATGTTGGCTCTGAAAGAAAATTATGAAGTAAAGGAGAAGCTGTAATAAAATCTCCCTCCTCCTCCTCCTCCTCCTCTTCAAAAAATGTTTTGCACAAAGACAATTCACTGATTAGAAATGAAAGTTGTAGTCCCGTGGGGCCAGGTTGGAATTACTGCATACCACTTGTCTTTGAAATCAAGGCCTCCAACCTTCTTAATGTCCAGGTGGGGAATTCCGGTGGCTTTACTCTAATCCAGGCAAATCTGAAATCCAACCCTGTTGGGAGGAAACAATGTGGGAAACAGATTCATCTTGATCTCGGCTTTGTGCCTTGGAAAACGATTAAGACCAACTGTTAAGCAGCTCCCGATAGAGTTCACAAACCTGCCGGCCTCTGTGTGACACAGATTTCTCAGTTCAGGCTTCACCCCTTAAAATAACAGATGGAACTGATCCAGTTAAGCTACAAAGTGGGTTTCCGTTATTCCCCAGTTGTTAAAATAATATTTCTGTAATTGCAAATGATTTTTAGTCTGATTGCTTTACTGCAATTAATGTTTTTAACTTTCCATTATTACTTTAAAAAAATCAAACCCAAACAATTTTGTGCTGCTGACAGGCAGCCACGCTGACTTCTGTGAGAGTGATGTCCTGAGACTAAATCCCGTGCAGCACTGCAGAGGTCACACACATGGTCCTATCAAACTCACGCAGTGGGGTTCCTTCTATACCCTTTTTCCTGTCCCAGTCTCAGTCAAGATAACTGGTTTTATGGCAGCTTTTGAGGATTTCAAAGTGATTTAGAAAACCAAGCCCTTTGAGGTAGAAAAGTATTCATGTTCTGCACATAAATAGAAGGGGGAAGCAGAAAAGCTGCTCTTTGTTAAAGCTTATTTTGGCAAATCCATGAAGAAAACTGAGGACTCGCAAGTCCATTTACTGATACAGTTGTTAAGAAAATGTCCTCCAGGGAACTTTCTTCCATAAGATTTCAGACCTGGTGAGGGCTGGAAGAATATCCTGGCCTTGCAAAAGCCTCCTGAAAATGAACCTTAGAAAGTGTTGAGGTCTTTATTCTCCTGCAGCACTGGTTAAGGGAGGGTTGTAAGAAAATAATTACTAAACATTAATGTAATCTTTGTTATTTTTCTTATATTCATTGCATGTGGTTACAACGGGTAGCAAAACTTGTTGCTGGTTTGGTTCTTTGGTAATTTTGCTAGTAGTTAATAGCAGCTTTATGAAGTTTGGCACCAGGCTGTGCTGTTTAAGGGTGGGATTTCAAAAGCTTCCAGTGGAATTCAGAGCACAGATCCCTCCATTTCTCCCCTGCAAATAGACATTTTATTCTTTATAGGGGATTTATCGTTACTGCAGTTTTGCCAAGAATTTATCAGCAAATTTTCTTTAACACCATTCCTCAACATTCCGTTACTTAAAAGGCACGGACAGTTCCGTTCTTCTCCCTTTCTTTTTAGACAGTCTGTCCAAGAGGTGATTTTTAAAAGTATGATTAAATATGCAGCATTGTGCATCTCTTTTACACTATGTCAAGGATAAAGGGATTGATTCTGCTTTTTTTTTTCTCTATTGGAAAATTTCACTAAAACCCTCTCTCTCTCTCTGTGTGTGTGTGTGTGTGTGTATATGTGCTTGTGCTGGCCACCCATCCCACTCCATGCTGTAGGCATGATGGATGACTCTTGCTAGGACCAGTAGGAGCAAACAAACCAGAGGAACAGAATCTTAGAATCAATAACCAATCAAGGAATGGTTTGGGTTGAAATGGACCTTAAAGATCACCTAGTTCCGTGTCCTCTGCCATGTGCAGAGATACACTCCACTAGACCAGGTTGGTCAAAGCCCTATCCAACCTTGCCTTGAACACTTCGAGGGTGGGGGCAGCCACCAACTTCTCTGAAAGTCCCTTTCAGCCTTAAAATTGGGGCAGAAAGTTTTGTCTTTTTATCTTGGGGAAACGTTTCTCTCATTGGTGGGTTTCCTCGACGTCAGGTTTGTTTTCTTCTTTATGAGCCCCATTTTCTTCAAAGATTGCCCCATTTCACCCCTGGGAGGCTGCCCAGACACCACTCATTTCAGCTGAAACTGGAGCTTTCTGGTTTGCATGATGACTTGGAGTCATTCACAGCCCCATTCCCGGTGCCCAGCAGGGATGAGCAGGGTAAAGCCTCACACTGATCTGTTTTAGGGTGGGGGACAGGCTGCAGAGCACCCTGACCCCCCTTGCTTCTCATCTGCAGGGCTCCAAGCCCCTTCATCACCAAATAGCATCCCTACTCCTGTAAGCATCAGTGCCCTGCTTTCAGTGCACTCTGCTGTGGTCCCTGCAGAGTTCAATGGTATTTAAGCATGTCCTTGAAGTTGAATTTGAGTGCAAAAATTGGGCTGAATGGGGATGTCAATGTAAAAAATAAACACTCTAAAGTTGTGACTGATTTTGCTCTTCACCTTTGCAATTTTGTGGGGTTGCTTGCAGTTAAGAATGGGTATTTCCTTCTTCTTACATGCTGGGAATGCAGTAAAAAACTGAAGAGCATAAAAGGGAGCTCTGTTAGCACCAAGCCAGAAGCTCAGTCAGGTAGTTGAGGAGGAATTGGAAAGGGTTTGAGAAAAATTCACATCTGTAACAGAGTAGGTTTTCATGTAGCAATATACATATTTAATTTATGCTTGCAGCGACAGCAGTTGTATATGCAAAAGCAGGCGTGCAATTACATGTGCACTTCTGCTTGGGATTCCAGGACTTAAGAAAGAAGCGATTATGATCATGGATGAGTTATACTGTAACGGCTCTTCATGTTGTATAAGGAGCATCTGTGTGCCATATTATGCACATGTGAAACTACTTTTATTATTTTAATTTGATTTCCATGGGAGATTGCATACTAACCATTTGTGTTTAATGGCTGCATAGAAATTTGTCTTGCAAAGAGTTCGCTGTTTGTGTGCATGGCTCTTGATAAGGCAGAAGTTACCGAGATGGTTGGCATTTACACACTTAGAGTTAGTATTTTTACAGTGAGATTTCCAGTTGGCTTGCCCCAGAGGTGTTGCCTGGTGAGATTTTCATTGTAATTACAAGCATGCAACTTACCAATTATTCTATTCGGGTACATTTCTTAATGAATAGTAAATTTGTTTTGATAAGAACTTGTCCTCTGTTCACTGATTATGAGAGAATGATTGGAGAAGATCAGCTGTGAAGGAGCTTTTGCAGTTGCCAGTGTGAGATCTCTGCTTCTCTTTATTTATTTATTTATCTGTTTTGAACAGTCATTTCCTCTTAGACTTCTTCCCATGATAAAACTTACTTTTCACAGATTGTAATTTCCTGCTTTTCCTGGTTCTTCTAAGGCTTAGGAAACTATGGTTCAGCAGTTCAACCTGCTATATTGAGCTACCTTCTTAAAAAAAGAGATGCACAAGACCCTGCCTCAGAGGCAGTGCAGTATTTAAACTTCTCCCTTTCCCAGATTCATCCTTTGTTTTTTACTGTCAGTGGTGTTATCCAATCCGATGCACTCAGGTAATTCGTGATTTTTCCTGAAGTCTTGTCCACGCTAATTTCTTATGACAAAAGGTTCCCCTGAGAAGCCACTTGTTAAAATCTCTTAGTTTGCTGGCAGTAGTGAGTGGTGTGTTACAACTGACCATCTTGATTTCCAGTGGAGACTTCAGACAGTGTTGCATTTGAACAACCACCTTAGCTTCTGAGTGGTTTTTTTCTGAGGCATACAGTTTGCAGTTTTGAGATTGCCTCTGACACAACCAGGAATTTTTTAACTCCAAAAAAAACTTGGGAGGAGGGTGCATGGATGATCAGCTCTTCATGGTTTTCATTCTTTGCAACACAATAGGAGGATAAAGAAATTACACGGGCAGAGATGGATTCTAAATAATTATGCTGATTCAGTACACAGAGATATGCCAAGCCTCGCCGCAGAGGTACTGCTGCTCTTTTTTATGTGGCTTTTACATAGTATAGAGGGAGCCCCAAGAACACCACAGCAGGCTTTCAAAGTCTTCCAAGGGCCATTCCAGTATCCTTCCAGTCCCCTTCCACAAGAAATGCTCAACGGGAAAGGTGAGAACAGAAGGCTGCTGAGGACTGCAGAGAAAATTCATGCACCTTAGCTGAGTGTAGGATTTTTTGGTAAAGAGTTAAGGGTTAGTTTTGACACTGGTAAATGTTCTTTGAGTTTTGTTAACAGAATATTTAAACTGTAGGGGTAGTCCAGTGTTGATATATATCTCCTTGGTGGGGCTTTTCCCATTCTTTTTCAGGCTCTGGGTTTAATAATAGTAATGCTCTTCTCATATATTTTAGATAATGGTCCTCATATTTTCTTGTCTCCTTAGAGACACTGTGAAAATTAATTAGCTAGTGTTTTTAAAGGAGGATGCTCAGATCCTGTTACTCTGACTAATTATTCTCTGAATACCTGTATTGATTTATAGCAGGAGTGTTCCCAGGGTGGGATGATGTTTTGCAGGGAGAAGAGCATCTGTGTCTGGCCAGAAGTGCCTTGGGGTGACATGCTCCTGATTACCCAACCAGCTCTGACGAGTATATTGACAGATACCTGATACTTAAGTATGTCACCTTACCTTCTCCAGGCTGTGCAGGATGCATTTATTGCAACTATTATCTCCATGGTTTTTTAGACCAAATAAAACATTGCTTGAGGGGGAAGTCCCCACATTTCGGGGTCTGAACGTTGGGGAAGGCAGTATCTGCTGTAGGCTAATATATTTATGAGTGCGTGTGTTTGGGTGCATAGATAATGTGTCAGATCAGGAGAAACGTGTTTCATTATGGTTTGTGGGGTTTTTTCCTGATCTAACAAGTACAAACTTCAACTGGTTGTAAAAGCACCACTTTGTAATTGTATTTAGTAAGGAGACGGCTTGGAGCCAAGCACCCGGTGATTCCAGCACTGCTGGGTTTGAGAATGAAGCAGGTCTCATTCAGGGCTCTGTGGTGCAGACACATCCTTTTCCCTGTACTCCATCCTGGCAAGAGCTCTGGCACCCACTTTAGGTGATGGGTATGACAGCTCCAGCTTTATTTTCTGGCCAGAGAAACCAGGGCTTTGGGCAAAAACTAGTCCAGACGAACATGAGCTGAAAGGAAAAATCTAATGACTAAACAACCACAAAGTTCAGTGGATCCATGAGTTTAGCATTTAAACCCATTGTTCAGATAGCAGCAGCAGTTGAGCTTTAGTGGCCCAGACTGCAAAATTCACACCAGATTGTGCAGAATTACCCTGTCCTGAGGCCAAACTACCACACTTTAGCTTGCTACCCAAACGAAAGGCAGCTTGTCGTGACCACCTTGTGGCTACTGGTACAGATCAACAGCTTCTCCTAGTAAAGGACAAAAGCCATGCACTTGATCCAAGGGGCTGGAGAGCAAACACCAGTCAGTGGTGTAAAGAGTGGACTGTTAGGCATGGACATCCCCAGTTTCATGACTTGTAGTGCTCCAGATCACAGTTCAGACAGGAAAGCAAGAAGACCAGCTCCTCTACCTGACTTGTATCTCATCCTTCTCCTATCACTGGCCTCTGAAATGAAGGAGAGTTTATCTCAGGCCAGCTATGAAGCGAAGGATACACATTTCTGCTGGCTATGACTCAGAAGCAAAGTAGCAGCTTTAGTCTGGCAGAGGTGGAGCTGGGTATATGTTGCAGCCCAAGTATAATAAAGGTCTGGAGGGTATAAGTGGGGAAAACCATTCACAGTCCTGACTTGGCAAAGCTCTTTAAAAAGAGCTCTTTGCCCCAAGCCACAGAGCCTCCCAAATCTCGGTTGGTTCCCAGAATTCAGACACCAGTGTTCCTACAAGTGAACACACACAGTTCGTTTTAATAAAGATTGAATTGGCAGCTGCATGGAATATTAGTTGCAAGAACATAATAGACATGGTAGAGGGAATCTTTAGCCTGCTAAGAGTGACTACGGGGATATCCTGTCACTCCTAGAGTCTTTTTCCTTTGCCTTCTTCCAAACAGTCACGCAGCAGAAATGTGTAATTCCGAGGAGGTGAACATGTGAATACCCTTTTAGTGGGATAGTGCTGCTCTTGAGGCTTTCACCACTTCCTATATTGCATTAAGGGATGTGCTTTGTTGCAGCTTTTGATATCTTTGCTTCTGTAGACCCTTTCCATGTCTGAATGTATCCTGAGTGTTGTGACCTGTCAGCACAGTGTGGTTTTTGTGCGACTCTTGCGATATTGCCTCATTTAACAGTAATGTGGCATCATCTCATCTTCGCAGCCTCAAGGGTCAGATGTTGTGATGACTCAGTTTCAGCAGGGACAGTACTGCTCACCATTATGGAAGTTTGCTCCTGCAGAAACTCTTTGGGTGTGTATGTGTGCATACGTACATTTTCATGTTTTACTCTTTAAGCAGCCTGAAATCTTTGTAGATCTCTCACTAGTTGCAGGGAAAGTATAGATGTGACTCAGTTCTGATTTTCTGTGGGACGTAATGGCTTTGCCTGTTGGAGCAAGATGTATGTTGTAGCAGAAAGTCCTTGGATGAGGTATTATTTCTGTGCAGCTGAGCAGAGAAGCTTTACTGAAACCACATAAAATCTGTTTGGGGCACACTGGTGGTGCTGTGCAAATGAGCAAACTTAAGGTTGGAGAGGTTAAGATCATGGCATTAGAGGAAGAACCTGAAAACTACAAGTTTCAGCCCATTTGACAGCATAGAAGAGAAGAAGTCAAAGTTACTGGTTCTCCTGATTTGGCCCCTAAGCACAACTGCTCATGTACTGCTGCAGCAAAGTGTCTTCATCGGAGGTGGTCCCCTATGTTGCCTGGATAAACCACTGAGGATTTAACCACAACAAAATATCCTCGTCACTAAGTCTGCAGATCTGAAGGGGGAAGAAGTGAGGGATAGAAACAATGGATGTTTTTTGCTGGTTGCCAAGATTTATAATGATGATTACGATGATGATGACTAGCTGAAGGAATGTTGCTCACACTGTAAACCACTGATCTCCTGACGCTCATCAGCAGAATTTCAGCTCTCAGATATTTCAGTGCTGGGGTGTTTTCTATCCTTATCCAAGTGGTTTATTTAATACAGCTGCAGACAAACACCCAGCGTGGTGGCTTCCAGCTGCAGAGCCTGTGATCCCCCTTCCCAGGCCCCCGCCTTGAGGGGCTGCCACGCTGAGAGCCCAGCGTGGAGAGGAGGAGAAGAGGTGGATGTCACCATGCAACATATCTTGTTTATCTTTTATTTATTGCAGGTATTTATACAGGGCAGGTCTCTCTGCTCCCAGCCCACAACTTTGCACCAGCGGCGGCTGCCTCTTGCCAGGTAGAGGCAGGAGAAAGGCAAGGGAAGGGGCATGAATAATGCAGCACAACATATTTATCGACATTGTCAAGTTGAGCCTCAGATCAAGTTTAGTGGGTAAAGAAGAGGCTTTGAATTCCTGCTGTACTACACATTAAGATTCAGATAACTTGATTTTGTAAAATAAATGAGTCCAAGAGGCTGAAACGCAGGAAGTCTGTGTACAAAATGTAGCTGGTTTTTTCCTTTCTTTTTCTTCCCCCACTTCTTGTGTCACTAATGTGGGGTGGAAATTGCCTGAAAAAGATTAGCTGGCCATGAACACACTCCTCCTTTCTCCACTGCACATCTCTCCCACCCTGCAGGACAGCTGCTGTGTGCATGGAAAGCTTGTTCCTGTGCCTTCCCAATCCTCATGTAAAGTGTTGGCACTTCTTTGATACGTACCATTGTTTGTAATTTTCTAGGCAAAGCTATTCCAATAAGTATGTGGGTATGGCACAGCTCTGGGGGATGGCCATCTTGCTCCAGCAGTGGTGGAGCAGACCCATCTGCATCCCTGTGCTCACAGCAGCGTGGGCTTCCCTCACTGCCCCAGTCAGCTGCAGGAATGATTACAGACTGCTCAGGCTTAGAGAACAGTGATTTATCTGTTTATTTATTTATCTGTTATTTATTAGAACACTGGACTTAGACCTCAAGAGTTATGTTCTGTCACAAACTACTCCAGTTGTTTTGAATGTGTCATTAGGGCTGGGATTTCCTTAAAGTAGGTGGCAGTCGTTCAACTTTTCTGCTGTTTGAAAAGAATGACAGTAAGTCATGAAGAACATCAAGGGGTGGGGAGGAAAGAAGTGGAGAGCAAGTTAAATTGGCACTGAATACTTCAGAACGCCCCTACCCTTCATGTTCCTATTTTCATCCCTGTGTGACATTTTCTTACAGCGCAGAGAGCCCTGGAACGTAAACCATCCATAGCTGCAGTGCCTTTGCAACTCTGTGGACACAAATAACTTATTTCTGTATATAAAAAATTCAGTATATTTTTATATGCACAAGAGCATATGTAATCTCATTTTAACATGAGTTGCTGGTAACCTAGGTTGCTGTTGTGTTTTGGGTCCTGGACGCCAACAACCCTATGCCCCATCTTTTGATGTTACTCTTTGGTTTGTCCCCTGCATTTGGGGAGGCAGATGCTTGTCCCTTGCTCTGAGGTTAGGAATTCATCTGCAGCTGCTTGCCCACAGGTAGTCAGTCATTCCTTAAGGCATAATTCAGGAGACATTTATTGATTGTTATTACTTTTGGCTGCAAATAGTAATTGCAGATGAAAAAAACCCCACCAAACTAGCAAAGCTAGGTAGAAGCCAGACTGGCCTTTGTGTGTTGTGAGATACTTACAGACTTATAGCCTCTGTTTTTTAAATGTCTGTGCAAGGACACCCTGTTGTGTGTATGTGTGTGTGAAATTAAAATGGGATTGTTATTCAGCCTGCATTTTAAGTGCCTAACCTCTCCGTTTTGAAGACATCTTTCTGCTTTGTGGGAAAGCTCATACTCCTTAAATCATATTTTTCGCTGGTGGGGGGAGAGGTCCACAGGGAGTTTTGTGGACAGTTCACACTGTCAACTCAGCATTTTTGCATACTGAAAAAACATAAGTCTTCACAGTCAAAAAAAAAAAAAAAAAAAGAGCCCCTGAAGAAATTATCTTAATTCCTAGCGATTTTTTTTTTTTATTTAAATATGACGGGTCTGGGATTTATTTTTTTTCATTCAAACAAATAAATATTTTCCAGAAAGCAAACATAATTTCATTCTGTATACTGCACACAAGGGAAAGAAATAAATGATTACTTGACCCCAGGACAACACGATGCTCTTTTTTTTTTCCTGTTGTCTGGTTGTGGTGCAGGAATGTGCAATCTGCAGTCTGAACTGGCAGATGCACAACTTTTGTTTGTAAAACTGACTTCATTATTTCTGCTGTAGGGGTGGGCTGGACGAAGACGTTTGGGATGCTGACAGTTTCTGGCCTTCCTGTTGAATCATCCGTATATTTGGCCTGGACTGAAGGAGTAGTAGCGTTGCTAAGCTCAGATCCAAGGTCTTGGGAACCAGGGAGCAGCCAGCATGTTTTAACCATAGCTTTTTAGCACAAGTTCTCATTATCTCAGCATTATCGTGATTTTACTCCACCCCATTCCTCCGTCTTATTTTGACATCTGCTGAGACTACAAACAAACTTTTTGGACCAGGGTCATCTCCTCACATGGCATGCAGAGAGTAGAGTGGAGATGTTTTTTACTGGAGCTTTACATAGCACTGTCACATTACAAATAACTATGATCTAATGTTATATATCACCCTAGAGCTAAAAATCCCAGCCGCCCACCAGTACTTAGCCATATTTTACTTCTGATGGCTTGTGCAGTGCTGCACCTCCTGCTTGTATCACTCCAATGACTGTCTTCCCTTATTTACCTTCTCTGCTCTAGTCTGAAGTGATTCCCATAAGGCTAAAACAAAGGCACTGGGGACAAAAATGATGTGTGATTATGTAATTAAAGCCTGTATTAACTTATGCAAGGTAGTCTGAGCAGCCCAAACTTTTGTATTTCTTCTGGAGTTCTTGAATCAATCTTCTTATTTGTCTAGTAGGAAAAACTTTTTTTCATGATTTTCCAAAGTGAAATTTCTTTGTTTTCTTAATAGAAGATGCCAGTTCCACTATTCCCAAAAATGATTTTTCTGTTTCCTTTGCAACCACCCTTGGGATTTGAACCACAGACCTACAGCACTGTAACAGAGGTCTCTAACGTGTGCTAATTAAAGGAATTAAAACCAAAGTTAGACAGAAGGGGAAAGCAGCAGCTTGGGGCCAGGTGTTAAAAAGGGGGTTTGAGGCAGGGACACATCACATCCCTACCACAACAATCCCCAGCTGATCATACTGTCACTGACCTTCCCCATTTGTCGCCTGTTCCCTTCCAAGTCTCAGCTGGAAACTTTCCTTTCCCAGTGCTTTGGGACTGGCTTTCTCCTTCTCTCTCTCTCCTGTTATTTATCCCTGTAATTGTGTAAAATGTTTTGGACTGTACTTTCTGTGGAGGATGCTATGCAGAATAAAGTTGGTGCTGTAGACATGAAATTGTGATCTGTAATTTGTATTTTCTCCACTGTATAACTCAAGTTTATTAAATAAGGATGTGACTGGATGTAGTTCTTAATATCAAGTAGACAATGCAATTTTTTTTTACCATTTCCTTTTGTTTATTCCTCTTTATTACTTCTCATCTCACTTGGAGGCACAGAACATTTGATTTGTGGTTTTTTTGAGCATAATAACAGTGGGTCAGAGATGCTGGAGTTGGAAAGGAGGTTAGCAGGTGTGGTTTGAGTGTCTGTGACTCAAAGTGACCAGCAAACTCCCTGGGGAAAGTTTAGTGTCTGTGAATCTCATTAGTCTGTTTATTTTGTTTTACCTTCCTAGTATTTGGTTATTGCTAACACTTAGAAATCTTGCACTTCTGAATCTTGTTGGCTTGGGACCTAAAGCACCGAACAGCTCATTACTATAGCAAAGCTCAACTCCGTTGTGTCTCGTGACACTTCAACAGCTCAGTGACCTGGGTGGTGGCCCTCACAAGGCCTCTGATCCTACCTTTTTGTTAGTACAGAGAGAATAAGAAAAAAGAAAAAGGCATTAAAATTAAAGTCTCATGACTGTAATGAAAAGGTTATTTCCTCTTCTCTTGCAAGTTAAGTTCTGTGCAATTGCAGCTCACTTTGTCCTGTCCATCTTGTAGTCTCATTAGCTGCTGGGCCACAGAGGAATTGAGGAGAGAGAGTTGGGGGTTTTATCTGCATGCCGTTCCAGTGTGGAAGATTCAATGAGATGATGGCTTGTCATTTTTTATTAATGAGTTGGAGCCTGATTCATTATAGATGTGGGGAATGAGCTCGGTGTGGCTGCAGGGGGAGGGGAGGGACTCTCTCAATAAGGAGGTACCCCCGACATGGATCTTCTCCTGCTTAGTTCTAAGCAAACTGGCTTACCAGTTCTGCTTGCCACTGTGTTGCAGGGCAGCTGAGTTAGTGTGTGGCTCCGTTTTCCCACTGCCAAGACCACATTTCAGCATATGACAAGTAACCCCAAAGGAGATACAAGTATTTAGTGATGCTCAACAATTAGACATTACTAAGAAGTTTCTAAGGCACTGTCCCTCAGGGTCTGTCTTTCTGCAGGTTGGTGGCTCAGAAAGTCTTCCAAAGTTTCTGTTTGAGGGGGCAGATTGGCATGGTGGATTAAATCATGTTCTCGCCAACGGAAGCAAATAGCTGTGTGTCCTTCAGTCCTTCCTTGAATGCTGATGAGTCATGTGTATCGTGTGACATGTGTATATATAAATATATATGTTAAAAAAGTATGAAAATATTTTTGTCGAAAGCCATGTGGTCAGAAGAAAAAGCATTTGTGTTCAGGAGGTATGTCAAGTGCTGGGAAGGTTGAGGGCAGGTGACACTCTTGCCCTTCGCAACTCCGAATTAACTTGAGTAGAAGTGGTCACCGACACTTTGAGGACCCCCCTCTCCTCCCAGCCATGCCAACAGAGGACACCTCTCTTGGCAGGCACAGGCAGAGGTTGGGTTATCCCCTCCAGCTCCTGCCCCTTCGCTGGCAGCTCCCGGCTCCAGCGGCTGCACCCGCAGGCTGTGCCCGTGGTGTCCCTGAGTGACCACACATGCTTCTGTGAGATGCTTCCTAGGGGGGAGAAGGAATTTGGGTAGCAAGAGCTATTGAATGTTGGAAAACAGGATTAAATACTTAAAGAGTATTTAAGCCCAGTTTAAAGAGTGTTTAAACCAGCTTAAAAAGCCCAGCACAGGCTCTTCTTGCACAAACTTAATGAATTCTATTTCTGCTGCTTCTGTATTTCTGCCTATTGCTAGAAGAAGCCCTTAAAAGCTGCAAGAGGGGCTCCCCTCTCACACTTTTTGTGTTATTTCTATGGACCAAAGAACTGCAAGTAAATATCCCGGCTTTTGGAAGTGTCTGTGACAATAATCTGGCCTTTTCAAGAGCAATAAAATTGTAACTAGGGGCAGAATGGGCATAATTTAGCTTGCCTGTTGCGTTGTGTTTATTATGTCTTTAAATTTGTAAGCTCTGTGCTCTTTTCAGAGATAGGTAACCATTCAGCATTAATCTCGGTGCAGACTGTCAGAGCGAGCCATGCAGTTGCAGTTGTCTCTTCTTGATCTAAAGCGAAGGTCATGGAGATGGAAGTTATCTGGCTGCTCTTTGTAAACATAAATTCTATGTGTTTGGCAGTGGTCTCCCACTGGGAAGGTGTGGTGTGTACCCCTGTGCCATGCTGCTCACCAACTGGTGCAAGAGTTTCTTCTCTATGTCAAACCAACAACTGAGAGCAGATAAGGAAATATTCTTGAGTGTCTCAGAGGATCATTAATTTAATAGCTCTTGTTGAATAAGGGAAATTTTTCCGGCTTTGCATTTACACTTGCCCTTAGATAAATTCTGGCTGAGGTTATGTTCTCGTGATCTGCAGAGGACAGAACACACTGTTTTTCCAGGCTTATTATTTTTAATCATGCAGTGTGGTTCAAATATTTTAGAGGTAGCTGCACGACTGGGTACACATGGAAATAAAGATATGCTGCTCCTGTCTTTGGTGAGAGCTTTCTTTTCCAACATTTTTTTGGGACCCACAAGTATTTTGAAATGGTTGGGTGTACTATATAGAAACTTAAATATAAACTCAGTGTGCTGTTTGTTATTCTCTGTTTGCAAGAAAAATAAAAGATCAAACTGTCCTTGCAGTAGAAGTGCAGTCTTGAATGGGTTAATGCAACAAACAGACCTAAAGGAATCTTTTCCCCTTGTAAAATATGCAGCTGTAGTGACAGCAGTATTCCCAGAGTCAAGTTATCTTTTACATTAGTGAATGTTGTTCCTAAAGCTTTAGCTGGGGTAATAAATGATTCATGGTAACCACACCTTTGTGCACAGCCGTCCACTTGATGTTCAGTCCATATGCAACTTCAAGAAGCCTTGTGCAGGAGCTCCACGGCTGCAGTTCGGCAGCTTTCTCCCAGTAACTGTGACAGGGAGAAAGGCGTTTGAGTAACAAATGGTAAGTCGAAGGGAAAGGTTTCTCTTCTGCCTCTTAAAGTGTAAATTAGCAGTGTTTGTTTGTGCTTTCTGTGCAACCTAAGTTTGATGCATGCTCCTGAGAGTCTGGATGTGGAGAGGAGGCTAAGGAGGAGGTGGCTGAGTCTATTCTCTTTGGAAAAGAGGAAGATAGGAAGGGAATTTTAAAAGTTCTGTGTGTCACTTCTTCGAGCACATCCCCAACATGCAGCTAATGAGACCTCCCAGTAGGTATGTACTGCAAGATGCCCTTGCAGATGCTCCAAGTCAGATGACATTCAAAGCTGGGCTGGAGAGTAGGTCTCTCACTCCCTGACCTTCTGCTCATGCTGTTAAATGACCAAGAGTCTGGGCTACTCTCAGACCTTCTGTGCCCATATGCAGCTGTGGACCCAGGCTCCTCCTTCTAGGAAAAGGTGGCTGACCCAGATGACTTCTCATCTCTGGGTTTTGGGAAGTTAAGGCTCAATCCCTATCACCTCTGTAGTTTGCCCTGCTGGGTTAGTAATTCAACAGTTAGTTGTGTCTCTTGATATGACATATTAGATCTGTTAACTAGACCTAACCAGAAGCACATGGTCGATGCTAAACCAGTTAAGCTACTGGCATAGTTATTTATAGATGCACATCCAGAGGGTTCTTCATCCGATCTGGAGGATGGATTTGTGAAATGGTCAGGAAAATTGCTTTTGGAAGACTCTTTCCACAGATGGAAGGGAAATAAAAAGAAGTTACACACACAAGAGATGAATCCTGTCCTTACTCTTCCTGGTTGCATTTATGCAAGTGAAGAGATCATTTTCTCTGGCCCTGCAGGCCAGTTTGACAACACTGCTCATGTCCACGCAGCTACATTGCCTTCCTCCCCAAAGCAAAGTGTTCTTGTCTGCGCCACATCCTGGAAACAGTCCCAAGCCAGTGTTCCCCTCCCAGATGTGCCCTGGGCACTGTCTCCCAGGCACAGCAATGGAGGGTGGTTGTTGTCAGTCAAACACAGGATCGCAGTAGCTCCCTGGTGGGACTACAGCCCCACGGGTACTTCTCCTAGGGAGTTGACTGAGAGGGTAACCGCACCATTTTGAGATCCTGTGATTACTAAAGATAAATTTGTCCAAGCAGTAGGACTCATGCAAGATTAAAAAAAAAAATTTAAAGAGTCGTCCCACTGGGAAAAATAAAGTAGGTATGAGGTTTGACCCAATTAAAGAGTGGCTACTGCTAACAGACCATTTTGTCAGGACACTGTACAGTAATGTATAACACTCATGTTTTGAGATCCGATGAGAAGTGAGTGAAAGAGGAGGTACTGAAAAGCAGTTTTGGACTAGCCTGAGAAGTTTCTCATAAGCTGTGAGAGGAGCCTAGAATTAGTCAGGACAGCAGACATCTAGGAATGACAAATACTAATGAAGGGAATTTGTCACAGTTCATTGACTTTTCTTCACAAAATTATGTGGGGGACATTTTTGGTTTTGATCTTGAGTTGACTTCCAAACAGCCCTCATCTCATTCCTCTTAACGACTGTCCCCTGCATGAGCATGAAACGTTGTGCCAAATGTGCAGCTGACTTTCCCAGAGCCTCCTTTCAGGGTGCCACAGCTCTCTGGAGCAGCAAGCGTAATGTATTGGAGACCTGCATTTTATGTATCTCTCCCTCCAGCAGTTCATGAATAGTAAGCACAGTGGGTTTTACAAGGACAGATATGGAATAGTCTCCATTGCATTTGAGTAGAAAGTGCACCGTACAATTGACATAGCTCAGTCTTGGGCATTTGCTGGTTTAAAAGAAAAAACAATTTCCAACAATTGAGGGTTCTTTTCTTACCAGACCAATCACAAACTTTTGAAGCATGAAATGAATTTCACTGGTCCTTGCCAATAAGCTTCTTTCTCTGATATTGGTTTTTATGAAATGGCTATAATCTTTGTAGGTAATGAATGAAAGCTACACTATGAAGTCCCACCTAACATTCTTCTTCTTGATTTATGGTGTATTGGGCAAAATAGTAAACTGATAATGATTGCAAAATAGTGATAAATCACTATGGGATGATGTATCAGAAACAATAGAAAATGTTCTGGAGGAAGAAACTTGGAGGCAGTTGGGGAGCAGCTGGGTGTTCTACAGATATGAAAGATACCAGAGAATCCACAAAAATACAAATTAAAATGCTCTCTCCCTTTGTTTCTGTCAAGATTGGGCTGTTCCTTGCTTCTGTATGAAATGAGCTTAAGACATTTATGATGAATTAAGTTTCCCACACCCCCAGTGTATCAAATCTAATTAGAAAGTGCTGGTGGAAATCAATTTAGGCCAAAATCCTGGCTGGATCTGAAGTTGAGATCTGGACATGATCATTCCATTTTGTGCAATTCTGCAGAACACTGGTATTTAGATCTCACTCCTGCCAAAAGCAAAAATGACCCTTGTGGATAAATTTATGTGTATGAGCAATTTTCTAAAGATGAAGCAAAGTGATTGCTGTCTTGTATTGCCTAAGTTTCTACATAATGCACCTTTTTTCTTTTCTGTCCATTAGATGTGTTAAGCCAGTCTGTATTTTTTTTTGTTGGCATCATATAATCGTTACACATTCTGACTCAGATGTGCTTTATCTAATGATGTGCCAATAGATAAAATAACAGATGGAGCAAAATCACCCCTGCCTAAATGTAGTTTGAGGAGACCGTGATGTCTCCTGAGAACCAAAAAGTTACCCGATCTCTTGGGGACCTGGTCTATCCCAAACAGATCTTCCGAGAAAGGTTTTGGGTTGAATTCTCTGTATTGTCTTGTCTCGTAATGGAAACTTTCTTTGGACTTGGTGCTAATCATACCAATGAGCCAGCTCTGATTGGTACTAGCTTGCAAAAGGCCTCTTTTGTTCTTGTTAGAGTATCTAACCTCTAAATCTATTTAATACCCTTTCCCTGGTTGTCCATCATTATGACACATGATTTTCCAAAGGATTTACTATTAGTTAGCAGCACAGGGCTTTCTCCCTGGGGTAGCAGCTACTTGCAGTGAAGAAAATGCATGTTCGATGTAGCAATTTGTCTTTTTTTATATATTTATTATAAGAGTAAATGAGTTATTGTGGGGGACTTCAATATTATTGCAAATTAGGTGCTACAAGCCAAGCCATGCACATTTGTTATGTTTCCAGGCATACACAGCATGCATAGCAGTTCAAAAATCAGCAGTCGTATTATATCTAGGCCTTTTCCTGGGCAGCTGCTACTTTGCAGGTATTTTTGTAGTGTGACTGTTCCATAACTCTGCCTACTTCAAATGAAGGGAGGGGGGAATCTGTCACAAAAGTGATTGCTATAAAAAACGTTTTGATGAGCATGAAGGCATGAATTATAAAATCTCTCAAGATTTAGTTTCGAAAGTAGGTATAGGCTAATGAATATACAGAGAGCATTGCTTGTCGTATATTCCTTCTATAGTAGTAATTTATTAACTGGGTTTTTTTTTTCACTTGCACCTTTCTGGATGTGTTTGTGAGCTGGAAACATCAAAATTATAGATTACTCCTTTATTCAGAAAAGTGTACAGAATTGAGCAAATCGCACAGATTCAAATTCTACCTGACCTCTGCTTCAACAAGGGGCTTAAACTAATTGCTGAACTTCAAATCAGCAGAATTAGTGCAATGTTTTGGTTTCAGCAGCTCACCAAAGCTAGGGTCTCTGTGGTGGGGAGGGAGAGAAGGGAGTTCTGCCCCAGGTCAAGTTTCTGAGTTTCTGGTTTGGGGAAAACAGACTCTCAGCGGAAAAATCTCTTCTCATGTAATTTCATCTCACAAGGATGCAGAAATGGACAACCAGGCAAGAGACCCATGTTCAGATCCTCTGCTTCCCAAATTGAGCCCTTTTTTTCTAGTTTAGCCATCAGCCTAATCCTGGATTTAGAGACTAATCTGGATTCAAACTCAGTTTCTTTTGATGTTTCTGCAGGACGGGTGGTGTCTGGTGGGAGGTGAAAGCATCCTGTGTGCAAAACAGTAAGGAAAAAAATTCTGAAAATCTCCTTGGCTCCAACAGCTTTCGAAAGAGAGGAATTGATAAGAATGGGGAGCCCTTCTGCACCTTTTCTCTTCCAATTTCCCCTTTTTTTTTTTTTTCCCCCAAGAAGAGAGAGCCCAATGTGTCATGTTTCGTGTAACACTGGATATATTCATCATAGGTGACCTGGATCATTTGTACTGGTGGTTTATAGTCTCTCGACATGCATTGTTTTCTCTAGCTTGAAATATAGCACATTAATGAGGTATGTATCTGCTCAGATGTACGCAGTCAGCTCGTGAAAGATGCTTTGGTAGCACTTCAACTAGTTTGTCAACAGCTAGCATTTTGGCAGCTGCAGAGAAAAAAGCATCCCAAATTCATACAAGAAACTAAGAAAATCTGACGTTAAACTTTTGTGAGCCATGTTTACACATGCTGCAGCTAACTGTGTAATTAGGCACATTGTAACCTCCCTAATCCAAGCTCCAGTGAAGTAGCTATCATTTTACAATTAAATGCACACCCACTTCTGATGTGCCTGTATCAATACTTCTGTTCCTTCTGTGTGGGGAGTGGACTGCAGCTGGTGTAGCTGACAGCGTGAAAAGGCACAGCAGTGCTGCAAACTAGCACCAGGGTTGTGTGCTCACAGAGTCAAGGATGGGTATGTTTGGTGAGAGAAACTAAGGATGCTGGCAGCGTGGTGGGACAGCCTGGGAAGCTGGTGCCTGTGTAGCTGCTGCAGCTGGCCCAGGTTGTGACCTCCAGCATGGGAGATTCACACTAGCCTTTGGTGTGTGTGAGATGGCCCATGCAAGCCGTCTGTTCCTCTTGCTTGGAAACCCCCCGTTTGTCCTGTGCTCTCCCTCTGAGCATGAGCAGCCAGTTTTTGGCAGTGCCCAACCGGGTGCTCTGTGGCAGCGGTTCCCTGTGTGCTGGTTGCTCACTAGTTCTGATATTTGCTGCAGTGGCATCTTTGCTCTTCCTTATTACAAAGAGGGGTTGCTTTTTACTATTTTCCTATGTAAGAGCTGGAGTTGTTTGGTAGTAAGAATGGAATTACTGGGAAGTGCTGGGAGTCCTAAATTTAGCTCTTCATTTGGCCCCAGGTTACTGCTATGTGTGTGCATGCTTTAGCAGTGCCTTGGAAAGCTGTTAGTATACCAGTTTATAGCCGTTGACTTCAGTAAGCATTGGACTAGGACCTATTTGCAACATGATATTAGATCCACAGGAGCACTGGGAACAATTTGGGTTGTGTTCCCAGTTACCAAGGCAAGCTGGAAAGACCTTTCAGACAAATTTGGGAAGGAAAAAACATTATTGCTAATCCTCCATCAGACAAAGAGAAGAAAAAGAATTTCCATACTGAGAATTTGTGAGGGTTAAGTAATTGTAGAGTATAGTTCTATCACTGCACATGAATGCAACTTTTTCTTATTAATATATTAATACACAATAATCCTAAAAGCTGTCTCAGGTTGGCAGAAATTATTTTATTTTCATGTTATTGCCTTGTGTATTAATGGATTATGGATACCAATCTGGAGTGGCATCTTAAGGACAAAGAACACAAAAAAACTACATCTTGAAATCTATCTAAGCTTGAATAGTTCAAATCTCAGGAGGCAAAACTCTGTTATAAGTATTCCTGTTGAGTAGTAACAAGTAGTCCCATTAAGCAGTAGCTAGAAATCAGCATGTCTCTGAGACAGCCCAGCAACATATATTCACAGACCGATTTGTGGGTGAGATGAGCGGCGGTGCCTTTGTAGTTTGCTCTGAAATACTTATCCCCCTAACATCCCTCTGAGCTCCTGGGTTTCCAGAGACCAGGGCTGCCTCTTAATCTTTGTTTGCATTCACCTCTCAAAGATCAGTATTTTCTCATTACAAATTGCTGTGCTTTTTAAATGACAATAAAGGTAACTTTTAGCCCAGAGATTGAGCAAGTTGTTTGGTTTAACTGAACTAGTGGTGTATATTTCGAGGCTTTCTGATTCACAAGAGTTTGCGTATATACATTCTTAGGAGAATCTTTGCTGTCACGGACCTTTTTTCCTTGTATAGAGACTCTTTATCAGAGCTCATGTAGTATGCTTTGTAGGAGCTGAGACCATAAGAAGTTTCTCCCAGCTGTACAGAAATCTTTATTGCCTTTAATCATTTAGTATTCCACAGAAATAGTATTGTCGTCATCTTTTTTTTTTTTTTCCTTCCCATGCACCACTCTGATATAAATGCATCTTTTATGTTCACAGATTTGGCCAAACCAGTATGTTATTTCAGCTACTTTTCATTAACAACTTGGGGTATTTTAGCTGTGTGGTAGCTTTTTCATTGTGTTTCTATGCTACTTTACTATTGAATGAAATTTAATACATTGCTTATAATTAGCAGTGAGGAATGTTACCCTCTCATCAGTTCGCTGCTATGAGGCTTGCTTAAAGATTTTAACAAAGAAAATATTCTTTACTCTTGAAATGCTTTGCAATTCTGCCTAGGCTGCTCAAAATAAACATTGTTTTTGAACCAACCCCCCCCCCCTTCCAAAACAAACAGAATATCTTCAGTGGCCATCAGATAGAAATTTGACCCTAATTACATGCTTTGTCTACTCATGCGATGTAGTAGAGGTCCAAAGAGTGATAGTTTGAAACTGAATGCACTTTAACGTAGCATCAGGTGCTGGCAGAAATACACAGCATGTGTGTTGAAAGGTATAATGAGAGTTATGTGCTCTTGTAAGCTTCAATTTGCATATGTGAAGTGAGGTGGGATTTTTTTTTTTTTCTATAGTGATTAGCTCCTCTGAGACAAGCCCAGAAATCCTTACTCAGCTGTAACTCCTGATGCTCGGTCATTGTTCATATATTCATAGTATAAATAAACTTTTGCATTAGTTGAGTTTTCAAAGACCACTGTATTTCCTACACCACTGTGAGATTCGGTCTCTGGGGCAAATCTCTAGTGCTCAGCACCGCAGTTTTACTTGTCACCTCTTTCTCCAGAATCAGGATGGTGAATTTCAGGGGTGGGGAGGTGTCCCTTGGAGCAACTACCCAGTTCTTTGCTTGTTAAGCCACCAGACCATTGCTCACACTCTCGGGCACTTCCCTGGGAGGTCTGGGAAGCCAGATGGCTTCTACTGTGTCAGTAGCTGGGTAACTTCAGCCCCCAAAGTACCTGGAAAAGGGTCTACACAGTCCAGGCTCTGCTCAATTAGACCCACTGTAGAAATGGCAAAGCATCGAGTGCAGTGGTGGTTCCATTGGGGTCAACTGAAGGAGCAACTTGGTAGATACAGACATAAATGGTAGCAGTGAGGATATTAATTTGACTGTGGCTTTGCTTATGTCTGTGTACGCCCAACTGGGGTCAGTTGGTGGCTTGGATCTGAAAGGTGTTACTGGTTGGTGCTGGTGTGTAATTACCCTCGTGAAGAGGTGAATCACTCAGCAGAAGGATTTTTGCACTTCCTGGGTTTTTATGACTTTGTCACACTGTCCTAGCTCTCATGTCCCAGCTTCTTTTACTAAGCTCAGTAAGCCATACTGAGGTCCTGTCCTTCCCTCACTCAGCACCTCTTCCGAAACCCAAATTAAAACGAGTAACATTAATTTTGTTTCATTTCCCTTTGGCGGTTCCTTTTTTGTTTGTTTATTTCCTTGTTTTGAATTCAGTTTATGACTTTGGTTTCTTTGATGTATAGGAAAATGTTGTGGTAGTCCTGCACAGACATTACTTCTAGTCAGCGACCTAAAACAAAACAAGAGGGAGAGAGAAAAAGGAGGATATTGTCTCTTAGTTACAGAACAGCTAGTTTGTATTGAAAAAGAGACTAACTCTTAAAGAATGCACTGTAATTGTAATTTGTATTGTAGATCTAATTTGTGTGAGGCTCAAGTGCAGCCATGCGTGTGTTTGCAAAAACTAAAACTTCGAGATGGGGAAGAGATAGAATTTAGTTTCTAATTCGTGCAAACATTTTAATGTCCCTCTCACAGAAGACTTGTCAACCTCCTCACGCCCAGAATGTTTAATTGTTCAGACAGGGCTTTTTTTATGAGTCCAAGGTAAGCAGGGACAAACTTGCAAATGAAAATCACATCCTTGGCCTCTGTCCCTTTTTTGACCAAACCTGCACTTTCCACCTCCATCACAAGAGCTACCAAACAAAAGTGCTGTGGTGGGTCCTGTGTGGTCCATAAGTGATGTCAGCTGCAGCTTCTGAAGGAGGCAGGACCATGCATCCCTGCCTATCTCATCTATAAATGACTTCTGATAAAGTGAAGAAATTATAAATACAGTCAGGGAGCCAGCATTATCACTGGGTCCTAGAATGTGAAGGAAGAAATTAATTAGTTCAGCAGCCATTCAATACTTACAAAGGGCCTACAAGAAAGATGGAGAAGGACTTTCTATCAAGGATAGGATGTAGTGGTTTTAAACTGGAAGGCCATATGTTTATAATGAACATGAGGAAGAAATATTTTATGATGAAGGGGGTGAGGCACTGGAACAGGTTGCCCAGTGCAGCTGTGGATGCCCCATCATTGGCAGTGTTCAAGGCCAGGTTGGATGGGGCTTTGTGCAACCTGATCTAGTAAAGATGGCAGGTGTGTTGGATTAGCGTATTTTTGAAGGTTCCTTCCAACACAAACCATTCTATAGTTCTGTGATTATAGGTTGTCTAGCTTGAGGCAGGTATGCTGAATTTTTCAGCAGCATGAGACATAAGCTGTCTGAAAACAGCACGGGGTCTCAAGCTGGTCTTTGAAAATCTCTTAAAATGCTCTTGAAATATTTCTGTGAGTGTGCTGAGGCTCTATTACACTCTCTTCAACCCAGTCCTAAAAAGATACGGATTCTGAGTGTGGTTTGCCTAAAGGCACTCTCCCAGACTGTTTGGATGCTGTGCTCCTGCTTATACTGAATGGTGTGCCGTAAACAGGCTATTTTATATTTTGCACACACCCAGTCATCCATGGCTTCCTGCTTGGGAACTGTGGTATTCAGACACTTCAGCAACAGCGAAGAGATGTAAACACATTTACACTTGTTAAGTCAAGGCCAGAAGAATGTTGGCCCATCCCCACTAAGAGTATAACCTGTGCACTAGCACAGGTCCAGCTCATGTACTGAGGTGGTTTCTGGAGTAGCCCAGACTGGTGGCTGCATCCCAGGGAAGATCACTGATGCTGGAGCTGTCTGAAGCATGGGGCAATTGCAAGACCATTGCTGCTTTCTTCTTTCTTCTGTCCTGTTGTATTCTTGAGGGACGTTTTGGTCATAGTTTATTGACAGCATAATGTTTATTTCCCAGACTAACCATTGGGTTGCCAATTTCACTATTCATGATGGAAGTGTGAGCAGAAATACGTTGAAACCCACCATCAGGATCTGCTTGGGCCTGTTATTTCATAATTAGCTCTGATGCTTTTGGCCCAGCTGCTTAGGAATTGGCTCTAATCGTCTTACAAAGCCAAATTTCTGTTTTTTTCTTGGTTCTGGCATTGCTCCTGCAGTAATATTATGGTGTCTGGCTCCAGTGATGCTTACAGTGAGTTTGTATGACTGAGTGCTCAGGGAGGAGCAATCATACCTAGACTGTCCTTAAATACAGGCTTCAGTAGAGTACATCACAGTGCTTTTGGCTGACAGTCTAAGTTCTGTGTCTGCAGCATAGCAGTCTTGCTTTGTATGGGAGTCAATATTTTTGTACCCTCATGTAATTGCCAGCAGGCACCACTTTACAGGCACTTTACTGTAGTATCACTGCTCACCACTGAAGATTTTCGGAGCACTCCAGAATAAGCTCCAGTTGGCTGAGAAAATGGGGATTGCAATCAGACTCTGTGTGCTTATTAGTTGATCTAATGGTTGATTTTTAGTGCGTTTTGAGGGTATGTGTGGGTTTTTTACAAGAGGCAACTTGCTATTGCAGCTCCAGTCTCAGTGGCCTTAGAGGACTTTTACACACATTTTGCAATAGGTGTTTGAAGGCAATGACTCACAAGTGGGTTTGGCCTGTCTCCATGGAAAAGTGATTTTGATTCCTTCCAACAAGGGGCACCACAGCCAGTCTGTGTCAGCCAGCACACGCTCTTTTCTCCTTCTGTGTATTCATATATCCCGTGAACCCATGACAAATCTGAGCATGTGTGTGGCAGTGTTTTTCTTTTCTAAGCTAAAAAATGTAGTAGTGATGGTCCAAGTCAAGCCAAACCTAAGCTCTTTGATACTTTGGGAATGTTCCCATTATAACAGATAGGAAAACTTCCATTGCACAGAAGGGATTTTGCAAATCCAAGTGAAAAGCAACTAATGGAAAGCTCATTAGAATATAATCATTAATTCTTGAGCTAAATTAACAAGGTTAAATACAATTTAGTGAGTTTCTCAGTGTAGGTCTGCCTGATCCATTAGCAGGAGTTTAAAGCAAACACTCTGTGACAACCACATTTCTTAAGAGCTGCATCAGAAGTGCTTTGGCAGAAGGTCAGCCCTGGATCTGTGATATTTTGGGCTACCCCATGCTCTTGGGACCACTTTCAGCATTTAACATGCAATGAATGCATAAACACTCTGGAACCCTATTTCTCATTTTCTTTGTTTTTTCTTCCCCTGAGTGTGAAAGGCTCTGAGAAACAATACTGGCAGCAGGAACACCTTGTGCAGATGAGAAGAAAAACCGCTCTTCTGACTTGAGCTGACTCCTGCTAATTACACAGCTGGAGATGAACCTTTAGGGAATCTGCCCCCTGGCATTGTTCTGGACAATTCCCACCAAATTAGGGCCGGTCAGGCCAAATGCAGAGAGTGGTGATTACCATGATCATTTTCTTTTTAAACTGGCTCCTTAGCTCTACTTTGCTGGGTGTTGGTTTTCAAAAGGGCCTTATAATAAATGTGGGCCATCTATATATAGCCCAACTTTTGTTCGTTTGCACAGTTCAGAAAGCCTACTGTTTGAGGTTAGCCTTGAGTAAACTTGCACCATTTACTTTGGAGCATTTCAAAGGGAACAAAAACACAAATCATGATGAGGCTAATAAGAAGTTTGGGTGTTTAGTTTAAATGTGTACACAGCAATCATTGTAGAGGAAGTCCTTCTCTTTGGGAGTACATTATTATTAAGCAGCATTGCTGTTTGGCTGGTTTTGTCTGGTCCGCAATTTGCATTCACTTGATGGATTGCCAGGGTCGGAGGTGCACTACTTGGGAAACACTGAAGTGCCGTCTCAGCAAACTCTTAAGAGGAAAAGAACACTAATACAAGCATTTGCCCGAACTCCTTGAGTCTTCTTAGACTTCCTTAGGCTGTGCTAGATCAATATGACAGTTTGCTAAGAAGCTTTGGACATTCATTCACAAACTCTCTCTGTTGGCTTTCTTGGCATGTTATTCAGGAGGTAGTTGCTAGTGAAACATGTCTGCTACCAGCACAGAAGATTTATACATGCATTTTCTTCTCCTGCTAAGTGATTTATTTACTAGCAATAATGCCTTGCAGAGCTGCTTGGTCCAGTTTGCAGAACTCATTATGTCGACCCTCAACAATCTATAGATGAATGGGATCTCTCTCTCTCTTGGTTTCCCCCTCCCCATCCCTTTTTTTAAACAGTGGTCACATGGCTCCAATCCTCCTGTTCAGTGGAGTGAGATGATCCCAAGCTGATAAACATTTCTTTCTATACTATGCGCAGAGGTATGTTCTCTTGTGCCACCTATCTCAAAGCTATAAGGGGTTTGCTTGTTTGCTTCCTTTAATTGTAGTCATTTGCTTTCTGACTGCTTACTGTCAGTTGCTTGCAAATGGATGGGCTTTTTGAGAGACAATTTATATAGCTTATTTCCTGTGATATACAATCCTTGCAAAATAGAGCAAAAAATGTAATATTGCAAAAGTTTTTAATGGCAAAAACTTTGCACCGGCCTATACTGACAGAACACTTAAATCTCTTGGTCTGCCAGAATCTCACACTGGTGCCTCTCAGCCTTCGCACTAAAGGCTAGCTTTAATTCCTACCTCTCCTGAGCACTTGGTGAGATTCAGCCCTTTTGCTTCCCACTGATGAAGGATGGGAATTGGCTGCTCTGATAGCTCTCACTGTCAATCCCCTCAGCTGGGGAGGTGATGTGGAGGTGAAAGGTGACCAGATTATTCACATTTTTATCTAGGAAGGACTAGTGGTGCTCCTCATGTCATGTACAGGAGCGATGGAGGCAGTCTGGGCTCAGATGCGCCCCGTGTTCACCTTCCCCTGGAAGCCCTGTGGCCCTGCACACCAGGGAGATGCTGGCCCAGCTGTGGCAGGGCAGAACTCCCAGCACCTGCCATGGCTGCGAGCAGTGGGGCCTCTCCATCCACTGTGCACCGAGTTTTCAGTGTAAAGTGCAATTCAAGATTTGGCTCATGTCATCCTTTTGGGGAGTGGGATCTTCCCACTTGCACTCAAGTCTTTGTTTAGAGAGCTCCCCGGCACTTCTGGTGCCGTCCCCTTCCCCAAATGCCTGAACAGATATATGATTCCTTGGACATGTGATTTAAAAATGTTCCAGGGCATCTTAAACTGTTTTGCATTATATTAGCCCTGCCAAGTTCTGAGCACACCTTGAATAAATTCATAGTTGGTGGTTGTGGCGTATGTACCTTGGCTACCGTGGGTGGATAAAAAATGTTTTATACCCCCGAGGAGCAGCGAAAGTGAGCGAGCTCCATGCAGTAAGGGGAGTGAAAAAGTTGGATTAAATCATGTCTGTCTGCCTGTGGTTGAACTAGCAATGAGGCATTTTCAATCAGAGGTCAGGGCTGTGGTCACATTTTCTGCTTCAGTTTTTGCTTGCCGTAATTTTCCCTCATACCAGATTCTCTGTGAAACTCCAGAAGGACTGAGACACTCTCTGTGTCTGACCTTTTGGGGCAGGATTTTTCAGACAGTCCTGTTTCAATTGAACTCACTGCCAGAGCATGCAGGAAGGAAGCGACATGTGTTAGTCATACGCCCTGATGTGTGTTTAGCATCCAGTTTGTGTACAGTCCAGGAATAACCCGGCATAATTCTGCAAAGCTGGACTCACGCTTAGATGTTTTGATGTTTGGGCTAGGAGGGGATTTCTTCATACATGAAACAGGCTTTCAGCACTCAGTAGGATCAATACCTCCCCCCAGGGAGCTCAGGCAATGAAAATATTTTTGTAATAGATGCCGGAGCTCAACCTGTGCACAGGCATCTCAGGCTGCGTGAGTGCATTTCAAAGCTGAAGTTTACCTGCCTTTACCCACCCAAGCCAGACCCACCACGAGGGCACACTGCCCTGGCTCCAGAAGCACATCACGCCCCAAGACAGCTCACGTACTCTGGGTCAGGGGAGCATGTGCCACAACAGGCAGATAGTGAGAGGTGTGGGAAGAGCCTGAGTGCACACGCCTTACCAGCCTTTGGAAACAGTGCTGGGAGCGGCTGCACCAGGCTTGACGTCTTGAAACAGCATTAATTAAAAGTAACTTTTTAATCCTTGAGGGAAGAGAAACCAGAAGTGACAGTCTCCTGGCTACAGCCCTTCAGTTTTAATCCCAGATTTGACTTTTTGCCTGGGATTGACAAGCCATAGAGAACAAAAACATATTTTAGAAGTTTCTTTCAAGGCAGATGAATGTTAATCATGAGGGTGGGATTTTTGGTTGGTTGTTTTTGGCTTGGAGTGGTTTTTTTGACTGCTTTTTTTGACCTTTGTCTGAAGGAGGTGGAACAGCAGAGTGCCTCACTTTTAATGGGTATCATTCTGCTCCTTTATCTAGGACAGCATTGCTGCTCTTCAGCACTTACAGTCATACATTCTGTCTGTCTATTTTTGGGACATCAGGCTGCTGTGCAGGATTGTCAGTCCTTTGTATCAAATGAGTATGGTGCTAGGAAGGTCTTTGTGAAGGGTCATTGACTGTGGTACTCTGTGGTGGGAGGGACTGGGATGAGCCAGTATTTGGATCCATGTATTTGTTTATCCTTGAAAATGGACTATTTGAAGCCACACTGCAAGTAGAATGATGCAAGAGAGGTTGAGATGCTGTTTCTCTTCTTGCTGCAGAAGACCACACTGTTTTCCCTCTAACACAACATGCTAGGCAGTAATCTGCTCCCTTACAAGGCCATGGCCTATTAGTAACTGGGAACACTTCAGCAGATCTTCTCTTCTCGGCTACCTGTTAGAGCAGCAAGCCCAGGATTTCCAAATAACCCATCCATGCAAAAATGTGCATGTGCAGTACCGCAATTAACATTCCGAGTGCCTTGCATTAAGCATCTCTGTATGTGTCTTGAAGGAAACCTCAGAGAGATTGTCTTTTATGGAGGAGTTATAAGAGATTTCTTATGGCTGAGTTCACCTATAGAAAATACAGAATTGTAAGTCTATGTAGTTCAAGAAAGAAACTGAATTAGCCAGACCCAGACAAGAATAAGTTAACAGTACTCACTAAGGAACCTTGAGTGGAATTAGAAAAGAGAAAAATAGCCTGCTGATAAAAACAAAGGCCTAAAAACTCGAAGAAACCTTTCCTTCCCCCATCCCCATCTAATCAGCCCAGGACGGAGTAGGAGCAGGGGTAGGAGCGAACGTGGGATTTACTTGATGTCAGTGGTATATCCTCCTCCCCTTCTTTATTTGACCCTCTTTTAGAGGAATGTTTAGCAAAGCTGTTTATTTTGCATAAACCCAAGTAATAATGTGGCCCTGGGTGACAGGACCTGAATGAAGATGACAGCAGTTTGATTTAACGATTAGCCACCTGACCCGATAGCACCTCTGGAATCTCAACTGCAGAATAAATTCCCATTCTTCCCACATGGGCTGCATGTTAATCAAGGGAAGAAAAGCAAAGGGTGGTTGCAATAGGGCTATTGTTCCTGGGGGCGAAGGCTTGAAAAGAAACTGCCCGTCCCTGCCTGCTTTGTGCTGGCTTCACGCTGAGTCTTGGACACTCAAGTTTCTTTTACTGCTTCTGTATCCCCCCTCCGACTAAATACTGGTTTCCAATGGGGCAGATTCAGTCGAGTTCATTCACCGAGGGACTTGCCTTCCCCCTGAATTATCACTATATAGTTTCTAATATTTGTTTCAGCTTAAAATTGGTGCTCACAGAATAGGAATCTATTTGCAGAGTTAGCAGAGCAAGTCACTAAGGGATCCCTGCTTTTTCCAAACATTCCCTAAAGCAGCTTAGCAAAGTGGTAGGGCTTTGTTTTGAGGGAAACCAATTTGGGGAAAATCTTGCTGTGCTTTTTGTTTCCTTCCTCCCCTCCCCCTGCCCTCCCAACTCTTTCAAAGCCCTTGCATTAAGCACGGTTGCAATGGTACAACCCTCAACTTAGCAGGCTAATATTCACTTACAGTTCAGCCTGCCAGCTTGGTAGCACAGGGAGAGATGTGGCAAAGGGGAATTAAAAAATGATTGCAAAGTCAATGGTTTAAAGAGTAATTACAGAGTCATTAAAGGTTATTACTGGGAAATGTTCAGCTGAGCGGCGATTAACATTCCTGATACCTCAGGTTCACCATGGTGTGGGGACACAAGTGAGGCGAGTTGCTGAGGTCTCTGCTGTGAGGGCATGGAAGTGGCACCCAGCCCTGCAGCTCCTCTGGGGCTGGCAGCCTCCCAACATGGCCAGGCACTCACTGCCCACCTCCTGCCTCCCCCACCAGGGCCACTGGCTCAGCTGTCAGCTGCACCAAACCAATCCTAACCAGCTCCAAACTACACACTGCCATGTTCTGTCCCAGAGCACCACTTGCTCGGGTTAGCTTGTGGCTGCTGATCCCGGCCAACCATTCAGAGCTGCTTCAGTCCTGTGCATGCAAAAACCTTCAGGTGCTGTCAGGATTCAGCTCTCACACAACACAGGTGGTGGAGGGTTGCATATCACCATTCACACCTGCAAATAATTTTGGAGGTTAAAACTCCCATCAGACAAATGCTTAAAGCCCTCACCTGAGCATTGCCCTTGGATGGTCACCAGGATGTGTGTCACCCCAGTGCCCAGAGCTGCTGGGATCTGGGGATGATGTTCGTGACATGGATGGGCCTTTCTCTGCCCCATTGAGAAGCTGGGAAAGCCTGGTCTCTCTCCATATTGTGATTGTGAAAGTCTTGAGGAGCAGCAAGAGCAAACAGAGCTATCTCTTGTGTGTTTGCATTTGTTCATATAGAGTGGAAAAAAAAAAAAGCCCACAAATCAAACTCAGGTCTGTTGTGTCAGTGCGAGAAGAGTGAAACACTGGCCACAGTCCCTGATGTTTTATTGTGGAGAAGGCCAAGTAACTATTTAAACAGATAAAACACGTAAGTAAAATAAAACTAAGTATTAATGACAGTATTAGCAAATTATAAATATTTAGATACAAAGCAGGTACCGCTCTCATTGCTCAGGCACTTGGCTTCTGGTCTGTGCTGCTATTTGGATTTTCTTTTGAGCCTTGAAAAGGGCATTAATATGTTGCCAGGAAATATTATTTCCAAGGTAAATTTTAAAAAAAAGAAACAGGCAGAGCAACCCAGCTGGAGCCCTGGGATATGCAGAGGCAAACTCCACCAGAGCCCAGCACTGGGACAGGAATGTGCTTGAAGGGGAGCAATGGATGAGTGCATCCAAAGCATGTCTCTGGGGAGAGTGAGGAAGACTCAGACTTCCTTCTTGGGTAACATAAAATGGGATTTGTTTTCAAGGTTAAAAAGAGATGTACTTTAAAAAAATCAGGGATGATAATAAACTACATTTTCGCCTGTGAGGGGAAAAAAACCCACTTAATTTGCTTACCAAGTGACACCTCAAGAGGAAAACACTGGTGCCCTTTCACCGCACCACTGCCTGTGTGTCTCCCTTGGATGGACAGACCGGGCACGTCCCGCCAGCCCAGCAGGCTTCCCTGGAGACCGCAAGTCATCCAAGGAGGGAGGCTGTGCTCTGAGCCTGTCCGGACAGCTGGTATTCATTTATGTTTTACAAGAAAGCCTCTTACTGCAAATAGCTTTTGCAGATCTCTAAGATGTCGGAGCAGCACAGGGAGGGAGGCCACTCTTTTGGCTGCGTGGGGCTCGCTTCCACAGCACTGCTCCACACCAGCTTCCGTGTTCCCCCCCTCAGATCCATCCTAGTCTTCCTGTGCCGGGGGGGTTTTCACACTGATGCGACCAAAGCTTATCCAAACACATTCTGTTAATTTTGTTCATTTAATTATTCTTGTAGGCGGCTTGCACCCTCTCTTTGTAAATCCTGTCGTACCTGAGATGGGGAGCAGTGGAAGCAATGGTTTGTATACTGGGATGTTGAGGCTCAGCAGGGGCAGAGAGCCAGGCATCATAGGTGAAGCACGGTGCATGATAACTGGTCTGCATCTGAGCTAGTGGCACATCTGAGGCTGTCAGTTCTGCCAAAGTATCAGGGGTTGAAGTGGAGCCTCTTGCTGTTGGTGCAGAAGAGCCAGCTCCCAGATCAAGAGCTGGTTTGGGACCAGGAGTTGGGGATTTGCAGCACAGTGTATGAGCAAGAGGCTACCCTTTAGCAAGTAAAATAGCAAAAGAGAAGGGCCCCCAGCTGCTGCAGGCATCTGGAATTATTCCTTATGTTTTTTATTCCTCCAGTGGTGAAAAGGCAGGCAGCTGTAGGTTAGCTGTTGCATTTAGCTGCACAAAAGACATTGCAGGTAAGGAAGACCTGACTCAAGCAAGCATTGCCATTAATGCCAGGCTGGTTTCTTCCCAGCCTCCCCCCTGCTACCACATGCTGCCAGGCTGTGTCAGGGAGGGGTCTGCGTGAAACTTTAGCACAGGAGCAGCAGCACCATCTTAGGTCAAGGTCTGTCTACCTCCGACTCCAGCTTTGGGAAGGGGGAGCTCTCAGTTGCAGAGCAGGTGTGCAAAGCAGCTTCCCAGTGGTGTTCTCACAGCCTCGTAAACCTTGCAGTTCAAGGACTGGCTGATTTGCAGGTGGCATCGCGGGATTTTTCTTCCGTGAATTTGTAGCCATTTTCTGAAATTATACATCCATTTAGTGCGAGCACCATCCTACAGCGAGGAATGCCACAGACAGGCTTTGAACTGTGCCTTTGATCGCTGTAGCCAGGGTCCTCTCCACGTTATTTGGGGGCTTGCAGGTTTTCCGTGAAAAGAGATTGTGAACTACCAAACCTGTAGTGTTGTCTTCATCCCAGCCACAATCTGCTGAACTCCTTTTAGTTTTGTTGTTGTTTTGTTTTGGTTTGGTTTGGTTTTTTTGGCAAACTGATGAGCATAGGTCTGCTCACTCTGCATTGAGCCTCATCGCAGTGGCAGAGCTCTGCGATCCTGATCTCCTCTGAGGTCTCAGAGGAGAATTCAGGCTATGCTGTCTTTTCTGTTGGCTGCTAATGGTATGGAGTCCTGTATTCATAGTGAGCCAAATGTATAGCTTCATGGTGGGAGTCCTTTCTGCATGGTTTACCCTTTCTGTTTGTGTTTTCATTGCAGGGAACTTGCAGTCCCTCCCTCAGACCTATCCTCCAAGGAGCAGTATGTTTTACCTTAGAAACAAGATGCAAACACAGGGTCGTGTTCCCTGCGTAGTTAGTAATGCTGATGATGCTCAGTGCACTGTGCAAAATGCCTGGGGCTGTACAGAGCTGCTTTGTGCAGACCTGAGACCTGCTGGCTGTCCACTTTTACTTTGAAAATATTTTGCAAGAGTGACGGTGCATGGGGAAAATGGAGGAGTTGGAAGAGGGGCAGTAGCCAGGTATATTTGGGCAGGGGCTCACCACATCTCTGCCAGCTCAGCCCCAACCTTTGCCTTCTCTTACCGTTGCCCGTCCTGCCTACCTGGCGGCAGCAGCAGGGCTGGGAATGCACACAGGCACCAGTGGGAATCTGCAGCTCCTCTTTGAGTTCGACCTACCCAGGCTCTGAACACGGGTCTCCATGGGTGAGTGATCAGTGCCTTAAACAATTGCACTGTGCTCTCCCGGCATCTAATTACCAGGACAAAACAGTGCGTAATAATAGATATTGCAGAATAGCTTATTCTCCTGGAGGATTTGATCCAAACCCCAATGAAGTTGGTGGAAAGACTCCCATTGATTTCAATAGACTTTAAGTTAGGCTGTTAGTGTGCAGTTGTCTGCTTTGCTGTTAGCTGCAATACTCTTTTCCCAGACTTTTTCATTTAAAAGATCTCAATTTCATAAATAATTTACTAAGAGCAAAGAAGTGCCATCCTTTTCAGAGCGACTCTCCCACTATCTTTTATTGTGATGCTGATTGCTAGAAAATAGCGCTGCTTTTGAATATCACCTAGTTTAACTGTAGCAATGACAACTGATAATTGCTTGCATTTTTGTGTTTTCCAGTAAGTAACGCTGTGCAGGAGTTTGTCCTAACATTATACCATTTCAGGAGCCTGGCAAAACATTTTATTTGCTTCCTCCTCTGAAAGCACACACAAGGGCTGACATATACACTACAACACTGTTCTCCTGTGCTTTCGCTCCTTGTGGCTTCAGTCTCATTAACATTGCTGCATGTAAAAGACTCCTAAGACTCTTTTTGTAAACTGAAAGTTTTTTCATGAGTATCAGGAAAATATTTTGATATAAAGTGGTGGAGAAACAGTGAAAATTGTTATAATTTGTATTGCATGCATATTTTCAAAAACATGTAATTCTTTAAAATTCTTATGGTCCAGTGGGCGTCCATCACTACTCACTGCTCTAGGGAAAAAATGTTTTGTGTCCAGCTAACACAGCCACGTCTCTTAAAATCGACCATTTTCTTCAGGAAACTAAAATTTAAAAAGTAGATGATGTTTCCTTGCTGCTTCTTCTTTTGACCCTGGTTAGCAAGAGGATGTGAGTTACCATGACTTGGCTGAAGGCTCAAAGCACAGGGAGTGAACCTCAGAAGGGCTGAGACAGACAGCACCTTGACCACCAGGGAGAAAATGTTGGGAGGAATGGTGCACATCTGGTAGGAAGAGTGCTTTGGGGTATCTGAGGGTGGTGCAGATGTGCCCAGGAGCAGTGGTGATGTGCCTAAGAGATAGAGAAGGGATTTGATGGGGGAACTTGCAAGTGCTGACACCCTCAGAGCTGGGAAACCCCTAAGGAAGGAACTGGAGAGAAGCCTAGAGATGGAAAAGTGGGACACCTCTTGTCATCATGTTTAGAGTGATGGTAGAAAGGCCAGAAATTAAGCAAAAGGAAAATATTGAGAGAAGGACATTCAGAGCTGCCCCCGAGGAAGTGCCTGGGAGACAACAACCAGTGGGTTACCATCAATGCAGGTTGTGCAGCTGCTGAGCACAGTCCTGTCCCAAACCCAGATTTTCATGAGCTACCAAAAATGAAGTAAAAAAGTACCAGGTGGGAAGGTTTCATTGCCTCTGTTACCTGCTGGGCCAAGGAGGAGGAGGTACATACACAATGCTCCCTCTTTGACCCCTGCACTGGAGCTCTTCCCAACTCAACAGGCAATATTGGGCTGTGTGTAAACTTTAAACTACAGCCATCCTTGCACATGAAGGTACAGGTGCCTGGGTGGTGTTTTCTGTCTGGAGGGCAGACAAGCCCGAGGGACAAGCTGTGCTGAGCGCCACGCTCAGCCTGACATGCCAAGTCCAAGAAAAACAACACACTTTGCTGCCAAGAAAGAGACAGCTAAATTTGTCTTCAAACTACAAAGATTTGGAGCAGGATCCCAGCAAGAGGAAGCTGGTTCGTCACGGTTCGGATGATTATTCAAAATGCATGAAATTTGCGTGGACTTTCCTTAATCTGCCTTTATAGGAAAATTCCTTTCCCATTTCCTGAGGGCAGGCCCATATTGTTGAAGGCAGCATTCTTTAACGGGGGGATATAATTTATTATAAAGGATCACAGGTCAAAGTATCTTAACCCAGATCAAGGGCAAGGTCTGTGGGGACTGCCTGAAGCCTTCCGTGGTAACTCACAATAAAGAGCCAATTATAGAGCAAGCGGCTGACACCAAACCCACGCTGTGGCTGCAGACAGCGAGTGCACCTACTTGGGCTTGCATCCTGTGTGGGGAGAAATTACTGCAGGTTCAAGTTCTTGAGCTGGGTGACCAGGGCTAGCAGGCTAATTATGCCTTTCCAGAAAGAGATCCATGTTGCTTAACACTCACTGTATTTTTCTCAGTAGTTTAACCTTGATATCTTTCCTGGGATTAGAGAGTGATGAAAGGTTGAATTATCTGTCTCTGAACTCACACCGTGAGTGGTCTGACTGCATCTGTTCAAGTTCCTGGTTTCTCAATATCGGTGTTGCATGTGATGCTCTGAGGGTGTTGGACACTAAGATTGTATCGCTCTAAACTACTACTACTCACTTAGGATACAGTTTGCTGGTTTGAAAGAGCCAGCAGCTCCAGGAAAAAAAAGAATAGAAAGGTAGGGAGTCCCATATAATTCAAAATTAAGGGGTTTACATATGCGTAGATTTCTGTCTGATGTTTTTTGAAACCATTTGCAAGCAGTGGTATAATTGTTAAAAGATTTTTGTAAAATAAAGACAGCTTTTTTCTTCCCCCCCCATTCTGCTGCTGGGGAAACTGAGGCACAGCTTCGAAGGGTAACCTCTCAAAGTTATTAAATAAGAAGACACATCTCTGGCTCAGGACCTGAGGTGGGAAATTGTCTGGGGGGAATACTCTGGAGTATTGTGGTATACATCCTCTGGACTTGGGGTCTTCTCTGGGAGATGGACACTATTGGAGATGGGACACCATGAACCTTGCCTGATCTGGTGGAGCAGCTTGGAGGTCCTTGGGTAGTGCTTAGTGTTGCAGCTTCTTGACAGGAGGTTGGGAGGACGAGGAGACTGAGTGTACCATCCTCTTCTAAGTAGTAAAATTTGCTTATTGTGCTGTTTTGCAAAGCTAAACAAAAATTGTAGGCCTGTATTTCATTCCTGTTTCGTGTGTACACTTTTGACACATGCACCTGGCCAAGCCAGGTGTTTGTGAGCACAGCCCTGGTGCGTGGAGAGCTCTGCAGGGGAGTGAGGGCTGCAAGAGGTTAGCAATGCGTGGGGTGTCTAAGTGCCAGGCTGAGCTAGGAGGTACGGTAACCTCTCCTATGTCATTAAGGCTTATCTTTGCCACAGACAGTGATTGGAAAAGGCTTTTTGCAAGGCTGAACTGTAAGCAATAAAACTTGCATTCTGATAGAGGCATAGTGCACTTAGCTAATAAAAATAGCCTTGGTGTCAAAAGGTTTCAGTAAATGTGGCTAAAGATATTAGCAGTCACTGTGTTCGCCTTTCATTTCTCTATAGACCCGGGATGAGGTGAGGTGATAAAAATGGGCATTTTGTTTCCACTGGGAGCCAGAGTCACAGAACTTTACTTAGGATGCCAGGGGAGCAGTCCTGATGTTTCTGAATGCAGATCATCTCTCTGCTCTTTTACCTCCTTGACAGACCAAATATGCTCCCCGCTATGATGGGTTCAGTCTCAAGTGTCCCAGTTTGAGCATCAGAGCTGCCTTTTCCTCTTGACCCAGGGTGCAGGGTTGGAGCACAGAGGATGTGCCTGACGTGGATGGATGGAGACCTGGCCCTGCCTTTCTCACCACCTCTGCATGACTGGGCTGAGATGCTGATGTTGTTTTGCTTAAAAGTTCAGGCTATGAAAAGAGAGATAAGTGCACTGTGATGGAGATGAGGACATGCACCATCGCTTTCCTGAATTGAGAGCTGTTTTCCAAAGCCCGAATCTGCCATCCAGCCCCAGCTGGAGCTCAGGTTAGTCAGTGGAACTGTTTGCACACTGTGGTGTTACTGGACATAAGTAAGTGTAGCAAAACTTGACTTACAACTAATAAATTAAGAGTATTTTATGACCAGACACTGATAAAAAAAGAAACATCATATAGTTGAAGATAAACAACAATTAATGTCCCTTATTTGCCCAACTACTACTTTTTGCCCAAAAACAGATTTCTTTTTATGTCTTTTGAGTCAGAGGAAAATATATTAACCAGTCTGTCTGCATTTCCCAGTTGTATGTCAACCACATGGTGTTTGCCAGGAGAGGTGATAGGGGAGCTGTGCTTACAAAAGTTCAGTAATAATAATTAGCAGTTGTATGTACTGTCAAAACTGTGTTTGGCAATTCTTTTGGGCTGTGGATGTGGCTTTCATTGATAATAGATGAGATAAAGTCAGGAGAAGGTAAGAGAAGAATACATCCTGAGAAATGGAAAAAAACCCAGTAATCTGGAAAATTGTTGTGCCCACAAACCCATTTGTGGCCAACCAAGTAACAGAAAACCTTATAGGGATAAGTGTGAATAATTAAACATGCCATAGACATTTGTGGCCATTGGCATTCAAGTAATAGTTTGGAAAGGCAGCTGCAATAACCTGTTGTCCCCTTCCTTCACATCATAGCTTCCCCTGCTCTGTTTCTTCTCCCTCTTCTTCTCTATCCTTTACTAAGTGAATGTGTCAAGACCAGTACCAGCTGATTCCTGGAGAAGTATAATAAGGCCCTGTGAACCTACCAGCATGGTTAGGTGTGCCATCAGCTCCACCAGTTGTGTCTTTGACAACCCAAATGATGCCAATACGGGTTTATCTGCGTACTTTCCTTCCTCTTCCTCAGCAGCCCCAGTGATGTTTCAAGATGCTGGTGCCTACCTGGCACTGTTGCTCCCTGAGGAACAAAGTCACTCTTTTGCAGTTTGGTTTCTTTGTCTCTCCAGTCCATGACCCAGATCTCTTCTCCTTTTTAGCACACACAGGTTGTTGCTTACGAGTGAAGAGTTGTGAAATCAGGGTTGGTGATGGGAAAATGTTTGTTTAGATGTTCAAAGGCATCTGCTGCTGGAGCTTTACTGCTCAAGGGAGGATGCTGATGATGTTCCCTGGCAGTGGGTGCCCCATCTGAGAGACACGTCCAGTTCTTGTGGGGCTAGGTGAAGGAAATCTTCCACAGACTAGGAGCTGGGAAACTGAGCCTTGGGGAGAGCGCTGACCACTGCCAGTGAGGTGGAGCAGGTGACATGTGATGACATGAGCATGGAGATTAAGGCACCGCAGCTTCCTCAGCTGTCAATGCAGCCTCGTTCACATGCATTAGGAATTCACTTGTAATGTTCGGGAGGATAAGTGGAAAAGTTCCCCTAAAACGACTCTCAACAGAAGTGTCTCCACCTCAGAGGAGCGCTCGTGTAGGCCATTCTTGAGTTATCAAACCCAACAGCTAGAGGCAAATGTCAGCTTATCATAACTGCTCTGTAAACAGAAATCATCGCATGATCTTTTGTCTCAGCCATCACATTCAGGTGACAGCCCAGGAAGCCTATTAGCAAATGCCAGCACGCCTACCACACTGGGGCGAGTTACGTGCCTGGGTTAAACACCACGAGGAGAGCCTCAGCAGGGTTACAGCAGTGAGTCACCTGCAGTCAGAGAAGTGCTAAGCGATTTTCTCATGGGAAAAACTGAGATCTAGCATCACTGGAATTGAAAACCTCTTGGGTTTGTTTTTTTTTCCCTTTAAAGCTTCTCATTGAAAATATCATGCAGGATAAAAGAGGGGCACAGAAAGAGGGTGCTTATACCTATTCCACTCTGGAGGGGTGTATTGCAGTCTGAATTTTGCAGTGGGAAGATAAATTATAGAAGTAACCTGAGCCAAATGAATACCAGAGCTGGGAGTAAAATTGCAAGAATTACAGTACATACTTCAAAGTAAAGTGCTTGTACTAATAGCCTGATAGCAGTACCTGTTTCAAAGTTAGAAGTGTGTTGTCAGTAAAACATAGTGTTCACAGATGTTTTGATCTGCCAGTACTGCATTTTTGAAGAACTTAATATTCCCATTTCTGCTGTTGCCCTAGTTTGGGGGCCCAGTACACAAGTGGTTATGTAGATCCAATCCTGAAATGGCACATGGAGCTCCAGGCAGTGGGTCAAAGCAAATTCAAGGGTCTTCACCAGTCCTCTCCTACCAGGACATCTGGCCACTGTTCCTGAAAGCACTGAAAATGAGAGAGAAGTCCAAAATGATGCTATATCTATTCTGCAGTGGCTTTTCAACTCAAAGCCAGTGCTAATGTTGCTTTCAGCAGCTGATGAATGAATAAATTAAACCCTAAATGATATCTGAAGTTGTTTGCCCTAGGAAGTTCCCCAACTTGTGGATCTCCCAAGGTAGCTTGAAGTTATCAGCACACATTAGCTGGGCTCTGAATTGAGAGTGGGGAAACAGCTCCATTTTCTGCTCACTGAGGACAGGTGCTGATAGAGGGACGTGCTGCAGAATCACACAACTTGAAAGTGTAATGAGGTCTTTTACACATGCTAAATAGAGTTAAACAAAAAAAAAAAAAGCAATATATCAACCACAAATGAATAAAACTACCCAAATTTATTGAAAACATGAGGTTCCAAGGACCTGTGCCACATTTTGAGATCCTTTCTTTTTGTACATCCTTTAAGATTAGATATTTTTTAATAAGAAAGTGTCTTCAAAATTGATTGGTAGGGGAAGGGGTCGTGGTGAACATTAGCTTTTTTCAGTGCAGATTAATTTGGTTAATTGAGGCTTAGCTTAAGACTGTGTTTAACTTTAGTCTTCCACATTGTTACTTCTAATCCAAGAGAAAGGGTTTGCGCTGGATGTCTTAAAAAATAAACTGCATATAAATGAAGCAGCACAGGTTCTGTGGTTTGATCTGACCAAAGTAATCTGCTTCATTTCCCAAAGTTGTGGGATAGTTTGTCTGGCTGAATTAGTATGAGGAGTGATACAGGATATTTGAACTCTTGTCAGTCATTTCATTCTGTTTTTTCCCAGCAGTAAAATGGATTTGTTCTGAAACCTGGAAAAGAAAGAAATAAACTTGGCAGATACAGCCAGTTTATGATTTATTCTGAGTTTGTAGTCTGATCCAAAAGCCACTGAAGTCTACAGAAATCTTTTGGGGGATTTCAAAAGGAATCTCATCAGACTGTTGATTAATATGCTAGGGAGTTGGGGGGCACATGTTTGGGGCCAAGGGAGTCTTGCAGATCTAATCCCTTTTTTTTCCACGGGTTTGCATTCTCTTGGTGTACATCCTTTCATGCAAGTCTCTCAGTGTTCCCTGAACCATATGTATTTGGATTAAAAGGTAATATGAGAAGTGCTAGGAAAAGCTGGAGCCAATTCCCATTTTATTGCAGGAAGGCCTCGCAGTGGTGTGAGGAGGGACAGTGTGTCTGACATCTGGGGCTGTGGGAACGTTACTTAGCGGTTAAAATAGAGATGGGGCTTTCTTGTCAGTCCTGTTCCCCCCCCCCCCCCCCCC